>JAZEWT010000019.1:3513857-3527531 GCA_036362905.1 Mordacia mordax | reverse complement strand
CGACCAATTTACCTATTTCTCTGACTTATTATTCGGCTTCTCACGGCCAAATGTGGCACGGTGGTGCGGTGGCGCGGTGAGTAGCGCTGTAGTCTCACGTTGAGACGAGCCCAGGTTTGATTCCCGGCTCGGATAGCTTTTGTGTGTGGAGTTTTCGTTGTGGGCGGCGCGGTGGCCCAGTGGTTACCGCTGTCGCCTCACAGCAAGAAGGTCCCGGGTTCGAATCTCTCGGCTCGGGTGCCTTTCTCTGTGGAGTTTGCATGCTCTCCCCGTGTCCGCGTGGGTTTTCGCCGGGTACTCCGGTTTCCTCCCACAGTCCAAAAGCATGCTCCTGGATAGGTTGATTGGCTCGCACACTAAAATTGTCCCGCAATGCCCGGCGATGAACTGGCGTCCCGTCGTCGGGTGTATTCCTGCCTTACGCCCTGTGTTTCCAGGATAGGCTCCGGCTCACCATGACCCTATATAGGATTAAGCGGTTTCAGATAATGAGATGAGATGAGTTGTCGTTGTTCTCCCACTGTCCGCCGCGTGGGTTTTCGCCGGGTGATCCGATTGCCTCTCAGAGTCTACGGACACAATGCTGTCGAGGTGAATTGTCCTGCTGGCTAAATTTCACCCCAGTGCACCGAGATGTTGTAACTTGCTTAGCCCGCTGCTTGACTCATAAAAGAGTTGCGTCTCTCGGCGGTGACTTCCAGCTTAAATCAAAACCGATTGAGTTGCGATGCGCAAATCGCGTTATGGAGCTCAACCACTGCAGAGATAACAGCCATGGCAATAAAAGTACTCGAACCCGGAATCAAAGCAGGGATCCGACTCTGCTGGTACTGCTGCGGTGCAGCGATTAGCGCTGCTGCCTCATAGCAAGAAGTCTCAAGTTCAGGTCCCGGCTCGGGTGCTTTTCTGTGTGGAGTTTGTGTGTTCTTCCCGTTGCTGCGTGGGTTTTCTCCGTGTACTCCGGTTTCCTCCCACCGTCGAGAAACACGCTGCTGTCCAGGTTAACCGGCTTGCTTAGTAAATCCCCCCCCCGAAAAGTGCTCTGTGATGTCCTGGCATCATACCCTTGGTATAGCTTCGCTTTGTGTCCTGTGTCTGCTGGGATAGGCTGTGCCCCCCGCGACCTTGCACAAGATTAATCCGGTACAAATATTGACTGACTTTGCCGCTACGAATGTCTTAGCGCTTTTGAAAACAATTAGTACTGCTATGTGTGCACTCACGTCAACAGCACTCTGTCGAACGCCAGCTGGCTTTTTATTGAACAGTGCTTTAAGCAAACGCTTTGCCTACCAAATACCACGGTATGTCTCCAATTATCTGAGCGAGTAATTGCGATGCAAATTCAGTGAGACGCTGCGTTTCATAGGCTGTGCAAGTTATTTCATCGACTATAAATAGTTTCATCGACTATTGCCAACGGGGCCCAGAGGTTAGTGCTGTCGCCTCACAGCAAGAAGGTCCCGGGTTCGAATCTCTCGGCTCGGGTGCCTTTCTGTGTGGACTTTGCATGCTCTCCCCGTGTCCGCGTGGGTTTTCGCCGGGCACTCCGGTTTCCTCCCACATTCCAGAAAGCATGCTGCTACATAGGTTAATTGGCTCGCAGGCTATATGGCCCCGCAGTACCCGGTGATGCCTTGCGCCCTGTGTCTGCCGGGATAGGCTCCGGCTTCACCGTGACCCTGTATAGGACTAAGCGGTTTCAGACAATGAGATGAGATGAGACTATAAATAGTTTCATCGACTGTTGCCAACAAAGTCTGCCACTGATTGAGAGATTGAACATAAACAGCGATGCACAGTGCACTATGGAATGTCAGTCAGTTTTGATTCAGAATGGAAAGAAGCGTTGAGCGATGCGGCTTTTTTTAACAGTTGTACCGACTTGAGAATAGAGGCCCCAGTAGAGGCTCATGTAGTTTGCTGCATTTCCTACTACTTTCGGGTTGTTTCTGCCGCTGGCTCCCATTGGTCCCAGCGCACGCAGAGGAAGGGGGTCCAGTTGCTCTGGCGCCTCCCCTGAAGGACCGTGTGGCCGCAGGTGGAGAAAGGGGGAGGAGTGAGGGGGCAGGGCCGAGGAAGGCGAGGCGGTCGCTGCGGTGGTCGAGAAACCCAGCTGTGGATGAAGCCTGATGATGCTAGGGCCCCGAAGTGCGAAGCTACCGGTTCTGTTAATGAGTCCAGAAAGACGCTGCTAACTGTACTTGCTGTACATAATATTAATGAGTTAAATAAATATTAGTCTCGGAGTAGGCGGCACGGTGGCCCAGTGGGCAATGCTGTCGCCTCACATCAAGAAGGTCCCGGGTTCGAATCTCGGCTCGGGTGCTTTCTGTGTGGGAGTTTGCGAGTTCTCTCCCCGTGTCCGCGTGGGTTTTCTCCAGGCGCTCCGGTTTCCTCTGACAGTCCAAAAAACATGCCGCTGCATAGGTTAATTGGCTTGCAGACTAAACTTGCCTGTGATGCCCGGAGATGGACTGGCGTCCGATCGTGGGTATATCCTTGCCTTGCGCCCTGTGTCTGCCAGCATAGGCTCCGGCTCTTCGCGACCCTGTACAGGACTAAGCGGCTTCTGACAATGAGATGAGACGAGCCTCAGAGTCATTACACAATTGTTCAGCGGAGAGGGGTAAGAACGTTTCAACATCTAAGGGCATTGGGGGCAGCAGAGTGTCTTTAGACTGCGGGAAGAAACCGGAGTACCTGGCATAATCCCACGCAGACACGCAAAAGACACCCGAGCTGGGAATCGAACCGTGGCACTTATTGCCGTGAGACGGCGGCGCCTCTCGCACCACGCTGAAACGTACAGTCGGCTGCCGGGCAGTGTTCGTTACCTTAATTTGTGGGCCGCTACATGTTCCGTGCCTGCAGCGTGGGGGAGTGTTCGCGGGCACTAACGCGATATTCTCTCTCCATCTGTCACATTGACCCAGAACAAAGGGCTTCTGGTTGCAATTCATCACTCCGACATATTACACTATAAGGTCGTTTATGTGGCCCGAGGCATCGAAGCCACAAAGTTAACCCTGCAACAATTTTACTGGTCCCCTGTTTTTGATGTGCCCGCCGGGAGCAGTTCCACAACTTTTCAGCCTCTTGTCATTTCATTATTCGGAATTATAGTCGCAATTTAGATGCCACGGCTGGAGAAGACAAAATAAGTGTTGTGAGCGCCAAGCAAACAAACTGCGAGGAAATCGATGACTTTAAATAAGATTTGCCCTCGGGCTGTCCTTTTCGGGATAGCCGTTGTCTCCACTCTCCCGTCGCCTGCCACGTTGGAGTTTGGATGAAGAGCCTTGAGTTTACGTCTCTGCGATGGGGTGGTTTTTCTTCTTCTTCGTACCACGCTGAAACGGCCGCACGCTTCGAAATCTCATTATCTGAAACCGCTTAGTCCTATACAGGGTCGCGGTGAGCCGGAGCCTATCCCGGCAGACACAGGGCGCAAGGCAAGGATATACCGACGATGGGACGCCAGCCCATCGCCGGGCACTGCGGGGCAATTTAGCCTGCGAGCCAATTAACCTATGCAGCAGCATGCTTTTGGACTGTGGGAGGAAACCGGAGTGCCCGGCGAAAACCCACGCGGACACGGGGAGAGCATGTAAACTCCCACGCAGAAAGGCACCCGAGCCGAGAGATTCGAACCCGGGACCTTCTTGCTGTGAGGCGACAGCGCTACCCACTGGGCCACCGTGCCACCCACGCTTCGAAATGCGAACGGCAAAGTCGAATTATATGAAACGCTGCGCGTGCATATCCGCCGCCGTTAAACGGTCACATAAACTTAGACCCTCATGTTTTGGAACAAATTAAAGAATAATAAAACTAACGCAGAGTCTGTCTCAATTTCTGCGCGAAAGTTTTTAGGACAAAAGTGGTCTCAGCAACTGCTTCGTGTGCCCTGAATTTCGCTTTTCAGCCCACTTTGAAATTAACTTGTTTATGAATCACAAACAATTCTGCTTGGGTGGCCCTACGCCACTTTCGCCGAAGAATTTAAACAATTCCCTCGCTCGTTGAGCTGCTGCTGTTTTTTTTATACTAATTTTGCCTTTGAGTTGGAAAATCTCCTTGACTGGCATAATGACAGCCTATTTATGTCATCTCATTGTCAGAAACCGCTTAGTCCTGGACAGAGTCGCGGTGAGCCGGAGGCTATCCTGAGAGACGCAGGGCGCAAAGCAGGGGATATACCCACGACGGGACGCCAATCCATCACCGGGCACTGCGGGCAATTTAGTCTGCAAACCAATTAACCTATGCAGCAGCATGTTTTATAGACTGTGGGAGGAAACGGGAGCGCCTGGTGAAAACCCACGCGGACACGGGGAGAATATACAAACTCTACACAGAAAGGCACCCGAGCCGAGATTCAAACCCGACACCTTCTTGCTGTGACTCAGCGGTTTCAGATAATGAGTTGAGATGAGAGATTTTCAACATTGCGATGTCTGGCCAATGCTAGATACATGATACATTGCCTTCTTTCGTTTATTTATGGGAGTAAAGTGGAGAACCTGGAGGCAACTCGTGCATTACATGTGAGCAACATACACACTCCGCTCGGAGAGGTCCCGTAGTTGGGAATCGAACTTAAGGCACTTGTTGCTGTTGGACCTAGACATCCACCACTTCATTGCCCTGATCCACACTTACTCATGAATCTCATACTGTTTGCTTCCTTTACTTGTATAGAGGAGGAAATCAGCAAAGACTCATATTTGCTCAATAAACTTACAAACTGCAGCTGTTACAAAAAAATAACACGTGAAGCCGTGTAAGTTCCATTTCCCGTTTTGTCTGCTTGTTTTTGTGTTATACTATAGGCATTAAACTAACAGGCTGTGCAGTCATTCGAAACGCTGCCTTTTACAGATGTAAATAAAATAAAGCGATAAACGCCGTCTTATATAATGGTCACACGTGTGGTTTTTTTTTCCCAAGCCATTGCCAATTTCTTGGCATTTGCGTGGAGTTGTTCTACAGTTCTCTCCACGGTTTCCTATCCGTGACAGTCCTCTGAGTTAACCCTACCGGTTCGCACGTTGAACGTTGGAAACACTTCGCAACGCCCTGCTCGTCGTACGCCCCGCGGCCACGCTGTTTAGCCGCTATGTAAATTATAATTTAGCCGTGGCAGCTGCCAAGAGCCGCCTTCCAGCGCTGATTTCTGAGAAAACGCACGGCTGCCAATCACGTTAACTGGCAATTAAGTGGCACAGGGCACTGTTTAATGTGGCAGCTGGTGGCGCTACAATCTCTACCCCTGCCATATGGCCCTGCAGAGGGTTAGGCATTGGTGAAGCGGTTAGCGTGCGGCCATCGGAACCAGGCCGCTGGAATTCAAATTCGAAACGGGTGGCACGGTGGCGCAGTGAGATGCGCTTGCTTCCTCGCAGCAAGAAGTTCGATTCCCGGCTCGGGTGCCTTTTTGTGCGAGGTTTCGATTTGCGGTTTCCGCCAGGAGCTCGAAGACTGGGTTTATTGTCCTGGAGAAATCGTCACCGTTTGTGACTTGCTTATCCCTCCCGGATGGACAACTCTTTTAAAAAGAGCTACATAGGTCAAGTTTTCCTTCCAGATTGAGTAAAAAAAATTACTGAATTCACGACCATGGCTCACGTGGGTGGCGAGCGATGTCTAAATCGGTCATAAGTCACCTTCTCTTTACCACCCTCAATAACCAGTGGTGTGGTCAGATCACGCATGACTGACATGGTATGGAGGGGAGGGGGGCTTCAGTCAGCATTGGATTTATGTGAAATATGCAACTCATTGTGATTATAATTTAAATTACTACTGCAGATTTGCATATTAAAAATCTAGGTTTACAAACGATAGCTTCAGGTAGCACATTTATCAAGAAGTTTGTAGGACAATGATTTTTAAATGCCTGAATGCTATTAAGTGGAATTACGAAGCTCTAGTTTTCCAGATTTACAAACAGCTGAAGAATATATGTGACGAATGTTTAAAACACACCAACAAGTACCAGTGTTTTTGAAATACGCATGGCCCAGGAGACTCATTTTGGTACGAGCAGTGGAAATGCTTTGGGCCAGTTGCAAATTACCATGGTCACAATGAGTTTCACAAACAAAACAAGACATCCTCCGAAGCAAAGTCATTTATTGTAGCGGCTTTTGTGGCCTTAAAATGACAGTGATTCACAATACCACTTTTATTTCTTCTGCCCTGCTCTCTCTCTCTGAGTGATTTAAGCGTTAAATGATTTTGAGGTTGGAAGTTAAAAAGATTTTTTGTTTGTTATATGCGATTACACTGCGATGCCGATAATAATAATAATCATCATGTTTTATTGCAATTATACATCCGTGCCTTTCGCCAGAGGCCTTGAAGCTCTGCAGCAAAGAGATGAAGGGGGAGGCGGCCATGCAGACAGCCGGCGTCAAGCCGATCAATGAATTTGGTGAAAAACCGATAATCCGGAGGAAGCCCACGCAGAGCAGGAGAGAACACGGAAACTGCGCAGAGGAATCGAACCACCTCGGAGTGGAGCAAGAACTTCTTTCTGTCAGACGCAGATGTTACCACTGCGCCAGCCTGCCACCCGATTGGCACGTGACATTGCCACCGTTCGTAATGGGGGCCTCATGGGGATCGCTTGGAACCTGTTGGTTCTGCCCCATCTGCCCTGCTATGACTGGGTCTCGAAACGCTTAAATAATTGCCTGCAAATTTTAAATTTGACTGGAAAAAACCAATGCTCACCGTCGCTCTTCTTGACAACACTCTCCTCGTCTCTCGAGGTTTCACCTGGATTAATAAAGGGAAATTGATTTGTATTATTATGGCTACATGTTGTTTACACAGTAAAGCCTCACTGAGTCTCATGACTCCTAATGAAGAGGGTCTTGTCAAAATTTGACAACAGTCTGGCCGTTGATTGATCTGTATAATGATTCCAAACAAATGATTTGAGATGCAATTTTTAAAAAATCGGAAAATTTGCAACATTTGCATATTACACAATGGCATTTCAAAACTGTGAAGCAAATTCCACTTATTATTGTTAGAAACTTCCTCCCAAGCATGTCACACATTCTTATGACATCATGAGTGTTTAATATAGTAGAGTGCTTCAGAGGCTTGACAGCAGCGCAAGAAATCGTAAAAATAGCAGATGAGTAATGATAAATTACTGAACAATCTGAAATATGACATAACTAAAGTAATAAAACAAGACAAGCCATGGTGTTTTGCAGATTTAATTTGCGCTTATGAAGGATTCGACCCGATATTCTCAACGCATGTACACTTACATAACGCCCGATGATGCCTTCATCGTGGGAGGACAATCGTCGCGAAGGAGAGAGACGGAACACTCGACACGGCCATCCTGAAAGAGCAACCATGGAATGCGATTCTCGAAAAAAGTTTCGTGTCGTTGTGTATCCCAAAAGCAACAATCGCACCAATTCAACCCACAGTGGCTTAATCGCCGTGAGGGGCAACACCGCTTTTAGTGCAATGGTCATTGACGTGCGGAGGAAAGCTGTGACGGATTGTCTTCAATCTTCCCGTCACACGGCGCTTGCGGTCCGGCTGCGATCGACAGATGAGGAAAAGAGTGCCCGATGGACGCATTTCTCGCACGGTCGACCCAACAGAACCGCGCCGTGCGCAGGCGCCAGTCATGATCTTACATCGCGCAGCCGTGCCCTGTGGCGATGGCTTGGGGACGCATTCAGCCTGGAGTCGGGTTCGCTGGAGCTGATATTAGAGAGGGGCGGCGCGGTGGCCCAGTGGTTAGCGCTGTCGCATGACAGCAAGAAGGTCCCGGGTTCGAATCTCTCGGCTCGGGTGCCTTTCTGTGTGGGAGTTTGCATGCTCTCTCCCCGTGTCCGCGTGGGTTTTCGCCGGGCACTCCGGTTTCCTCCCACAGTCCAAAAAGCATGCTGCTGCATAGGTTAATTGGCTCGCAGGCTGAATTGCCCCGCAGTGCCCGGCGATGGACTGACGTCCCATCGTGGGTGTATCCCTGCCTTGCGCCCTGTGTCTGCCGGGATAGTCTCCGGCTCACCGTGACCCTGTATAGGACTAAGCGGTTTCAGACAATGAGATGAGATGAGAATAGCTCTCATAGCCAAGACCTCTTCAATCACATTCTGCGGCAATGAAATTCCGCAGATCATTAGGGTTCCGGGAAGAACTCGAGTTGATTCGTTGGAGAGCGGCGACGAGTGGCCACTCTTCGCACCGCAGGCAGATTAAGTTGGTGACAGAATGTGATTAATTTTCTATGAGAAGAGAGTCGTTGGCAGCACTGGGTGTAAACAAACCAAGCAAAAGCTTCAAAGGTCTCAAGCAGCTCAAGGGGCCACTGAGTAAGGAAACAAATTTGGCTGCAACCAAATATCAACTAAATTTTACAACCGAAGCGACAACATTGTCTCTGATGCCCTATAATGGACTAGCACCCAATTGTGGGCATAGCCCTGCCTTGAGCCATGTGTCTGCCAGGATAGGCTGTGGCTTTACAGGATTAAGTGGGCACCGATTGTCAAGGGATATATTCCTCTCACCTCATGATATCAGTATTTATTGTCCACAGCTTATTGCGTTCGCCTTTATGGGAAGCTCGTTGTGTCGCAGGAATCTCGCATCTACAGCTTGCAAGCTCACTGGATACATTCCACTGCAATGATAAATATCTATCAATATTTCCGTTATCATCTCGCTGCGAGTCTCCCGATGAGAATTTCTCATTCCAGCTGGTTCTGCGCAGTCACTGGTGACAGTTTGTCACCCGTCTCTCGATACATCTGTTTGATCGTCACTGCCACAGCTTGACGTTAATGAGAATTGCAGAGCTGCGAGAGATATTGTTAAGGCGTTGCCCCACGGGTCATAACCGTCTCGTGGATGAGGGGTTTGCATGTTAAATATGAACTCCAGACATATGTCACCGAGAGTCTATCGTTCCTGCTAGGGTCTCCCTTCGTGAACTGACCTGGAGTCTAGCGCTCCTGAGAGGGTCTCCCTTGGTGAGCAGGCCTGGAGTCCAGCACTCACGCTAGTCTTCTTTGGAAAAACAGATCTGGAGTCCAGCGCTCCTGAGAGGGTCTCCCTAGGTGAACAAGTCTGGGGGGGGGGAAGATTCCAGGCAAATAACAATCTGAAGACCCTCCGACTAAAAGAGCTTGACTTTGGGAAGAGCATCCTCTCGTAAAATTCTGCTCCAATATTTTGAGCAACCGGCCCACTCGGGTCAAGCTGAATGTCGGCTGCTTAAAGCAGCAACACTAACAACAGCAACATATTTGTCCCTGGAGCCGTGCTTGTTATATTCGACTTTGGAAAAGCGGAAAGATTCTCAAATGCGGGAAGTAGGCGGCGGTCCCACGTGGCAATGGGAGGTGCGCGAGACGGAGCTAAAGTAATAATAAATAAAGAGCTTTAAGCAGCGCGAAACAGCAACAAACCCAGCGCACGGGCTTAGATAACTTGCAAATAAACAAGACGGGGAGATAATGCAGAAAATATTCGTTGGATTTGAGAATGCACCGCATAGGTTCCACGAATCCGACTACGCTTATTAACCCTTACAACTCTCTCGTCTGTGAATTAGATATGCAGCCATCGCTTTCACAATACTCAGTGGGTGGCAGGTCTTTGGACTGTGGGAGAGAACCGCAGTACCCGGAGAAATCCCACGCGGACACAGGGAGAGAAAACACGCAAACGCCACGTAGATATTATGATGTGGGTTTTCACGGCTCGATGCATGATGATTGCTTCGAAAAGCTGCTCTCTCGGGACAGCCGCATCGATGACCCGAGCCGAGACTCGAACCCGGGTGCTCCTTGCTGCGAGGCGCCACCGCTACCCACCGCGTCACCGTGCCGCCACTGATCTCTCAGTGCATTGATGATGACAACGAGGCCGGAGGCGATGTCCCCTCGCGTATGGGGACATCGACAGCACGAGGCTCCCCTTGGTGACATCGATCCTCTTAAGTGCGGCCGTTGCGTGCGAAGTGGCCATCTCTGACCCGCGCGGACGCCGCTCAGACGCCGCGTGTCCGAGGCGTGTTTTGCTCGCCGAGATCGCCGCAAAATGAAAAGATTGATCGGCAAAGCAGCCCTAAAGTCGCTTTGTTTTGATGTCTTGAGTGCCTCCAAAGAAATGCCTGCCCGCGCGTCGCTTTGATCGATGCCGCATTGAGAAGCAGCAAAGAGGAAGTTAAGGACAAATGTTCGCGATTTCCCAAAATATGTGTAAAACTGTGCGTGTATATATGTCGGCGATGGACTGGCGTCCCATCGTCGGCATATCCTTGCCTTGCGCCCTGTGTCTGCCGGGATAGGCTCCGGCTCACCGTGACCCTGTATAGGACTAAGCGGTTTCAGACAATGAGATGAGATGAGGTGTATATATGTATGGGTAGCATCCAAACATCTATACACGCACGGGGTAGCACCCATACACATACACGCATAGCGTGAATATGTCATCTCTGTCAGGCAACCCATAACACCTGGGTCTGTCCCGTGACCTCCTGTCGGCGAGCCTTCGACACTTCACGTGGCTTCAAGGTGCACCTGGCCTGGCACAGGCGCCGTTGCGATGTCAACTTAGTGGCGAATGGCGGTTTTTGTTGTTGCTTGGGGAGCGTGAGCGTAGCGGTGAGCGCCGCTGCACTACGACACTGGCCAACTGAACTCCAATCATGCTCACAGCTGACGCCAGTCAAATAAGTATTTGGCGCGTTTGTAAACATCGCCACTAGAGAGACAAAGGCGGTTGGGCGCGGTGCTGGCCATCCACCCGCTCGTGTGCCGTGCTTAGCTTAATAAGCGTTAGCATGCTTGATCCTGAGCGGCGCGGTGGCCCAGTGGGTAGCGCTGTCGCCTCACAGCAAGAAGGTCCCGGGTTCGAATCTCTCGGCTCGGGTGCCTTTCTGTCTGGAGTTTGCATGCTCTCCCCGTGTCCGCGTGGGTTTCCGCCGGGCACTCCGGTTTCCTCCCACAGTCCAAAAAGCATGCTGCTACATAGGTTGATTGGCTCGCAGGCTAAATTGCCCCGCAGTGCCCGGCGATGGACTGGCGTCCCATCGTCGGTATATCCTTGCCTTGCGCCCTGTGTCTGCCGGGATAGGCTCCGGCTTCACCGTGACCCTGTATAGGACTCAGCGGTTTCAGATAATGAGATGAGATGAGGTTTCAGACAATGAGATGAGATGCTTGATCCTACAGTCTGTTAAAACTATAGGGGGAAAATGTAGTATTTGTGTATCTCTGGGTCCGTCTGAATTTCAGGAACCGTAGCGTAGTGGAGCGCACACTCCGGCTTTCCCGCAGCGATCCCTGCAAGTTGAGTTGGATTCCCGGTCACGGCGAACGGCGGCGAATGTCTGAACGGAGTGTGGGCTTTCCGTAAGTTGACTTGACCTTGTACGAGTGCCCGGTGTGGTGTGCGTACTGGGAAGACAGGCAGCAGGCCGGACCACACACCTTCGCTGCGCCGTGTCGGTTTTAGAGATAGGAATCAGTGTTTGAGATAGGAGTCATTGTTATTGATAGGAGACAGTGTTAGAGAGATAGGAGACTGTGTTTGAGATGGAAGCCAGTGTTAGAGATAGGAGCCAGTGTTAGAGATAGGAGCAGTGTTAGAGACAGGAGTCAATGTTGGAGATGGAAGCCAGTACTACAGACAGGAGCCAGTGCCAGAGATAGGAGTCAGTGTTTGGGATATGAGCTTGCAAGCTCACTGGGTACTCTCTCCTTTTAATAATGAACATCTATCTATTTAACGCGCAAGTCCAGAGCTCGCAGAGCATTTTGAGAACGAGATTGATGATTTTCTCGGAGGGACACTGCAGCATACGTCTGCCTAATGAGCCGCTGTTAAGCCACGAGGAGGAGGCCAGTCACATTCTGTTGTCACCCATCTTCTCACGTCCACCCTCCCCCCTTCGAGTTCTTAATTATTGTTCGAATTTCATTACCAAGCTCGAGAATATAACAGGTTTTAAGTCATCAGCGGGCTAATTCATTCCATAATGATACACTTAAATAACCATGGGCTCATTACGTCTCTAACAAGCTCGCCTGTTTTATATGTACGTTTAAACAAGTTCTTTGATCTGTGTAGTCCCGCTGGGCTATTGTAGTCTATAGTCTGTGCCGTGGAGCAAATGTTTTCATCATCATTATCAATACCCATCTAACCGTGAACATGGTCTCGTGGATCGAAGCCTATCCCGGCAGAGGGAGGGCAAAAGGCGGGGCTATACCCAGAATGTGATGCAAGTGCATCCCAGGGCACTGGGAGGTAATTTGTTCAAGAGGCCATTTAACCGAGGCAGCATTGTGTCTTTGGACGGTGGGAGGAAACCGGAGTACCCGGCGATAACCCACGCTGACACGCGGAGAGAAAGCACGGAAACTCCAGACAGAAAAGCAACCGAGCGGGGAATCGAACCCGTGACCTTCTTGGTGCGAGGCGCCAGCGTGTGTTTACGTCCGTGGTGAGAGGATCGGGTTCGAATTCTTCACAAGCACACATTTTATCTGCACAACACCAAGGCTTTTACGTCTCGTTTCAACTTTGCTTCCCACTTATTGATTGCTGTTGTCAAAATTCAGCGATGTTCACCAAACGACCGCAGCAATAAATCCAGGTCAAAACAGCCACGTCGGTGGAAATAGGCATCAACAATCAACGTCACGAGATCGCGTTGAACCCCCTTGCAACAAGATTGCCCGTAAGGCGGTTTAGCCGCCAGCAGGCTCAGTTGAGCGTCCGGCGGCGGTGGCTGAACATGCATGCAAAGCGAGCATTGACGAGGAGATGATTGGCAGCCCACGCGAATTCTTGACATTACCAGCGACATCAAAAGTGGGTCACCCTCGCTTGCCAGGTTATTGCGGTCGAGCAAGTGGCTTTAATTCCATTCATACAGACATTGAGTGCAGACACGTGTATAACCACTCATTAAGGGTAAGTTGATTAAACATCTCATATAGGACCAGAGGGCTTGAGGAAATCATTAGTTCCGGTTACGGCTGCTATTCTCGTTTGACTCATTTCCCTCGCCTCTGTGAAAATCACGCACCTTAGAAATGCCACACAGGAGTTTGAGCTGAAACTGAGCATTGAATAGCACCGTATGAAAATTAACCAATTACATGTGACAATGATGATAGTTAATTGAATTTTCTTTTAAAGAGACTTTCCGTGCCGTGCTGTGCCGCCGTTTCCGTACCAGCCGTGGCCTGCTGGGAGTATAAATGTAAATCTCCCGACAGACTGCGTCACGCATTAGTGTCTCCTATCGCCTATCGCTTGCCAACGCTGTTCTTTCGGCATAGCCGCCGCGGCTATGGCGAACGAGAACGGGGGGAGGAGCGCTCGACACGGCTTGCACGAAAGGACAACTTCGGAACACAAACGTCAGTGTGGTTTCAAGTGGCCGGGCCCGCCCGCAGACGAGTGCGCACACAGGGCCATGTATCTCTGCAATTTGTTTCATTAGGCGTGCAAATAAAATGTAATTTAACCGGAGCCGTTGTGCAAGGTTTGTTTGAAGAATCTACAAGTGTGGCTGTTAACGCTATGGGTACTTTTTTGCCAGTATACATATAAAAGATTACAACAGGTTTCACCGTATCTGGCGATTATGCAGGTGTTAAGATCCCA
>JAZEWT010000019.1:3471725-3482001 GCA_036362905.1 Mordacia mordax | reverse complement strand
TAATTGAGGAGTGCAAGAGATTGGTGGAAATCAGATAATTAAAAGTGATGATGCGCAGGCTCTTGTTCTAATGGCCATGCGTGAGTACACACAGAGTGTGCTCTTGCAGATCGCAGAGAACGGGCGTTCCAATGCGTTTATAGCGATAATGATACAATTCATATACAATTCGCCCGATCACTGGCGAGACACGCATCGAGATGTGTGGCGTTAATACTGCAGAGAGGAGAGGGGAAGGCAGACACGCAGCCAGCCAACGGAAGGAAAGTAAATTATAATATTATTATATATTGTCACGTTATTATTAGGGCGGCACGGTGGCCAAGTGGTTAGCGCTGTCGCCTCACAGCAAGAAGGTCCCGGGTTCGAATCTCTCGGCTCGGGTGCCTTTCTGTGTGGAGTTTGCATGCTCTCCCCGTGTCCGCGTGGGTTTTCGCCGGGTACTCCGGTTTCCTCCCACAGTCCAAAAAGCATGCTGCTGCATAGGTTGATTGGCTCGCAGGCTAAAATTGTCCCGCAATGCCCGGCGATGGACTGGCGTCCCGTCGTCGGGTGTATTCCTGCCTTACGTCCTGTGTTTCCGGGATAGGCTCCGGCTCACCGTGACCCAATATAGGATTAAGCGGTTTCAGATAATGAGATGAGATTATTAACATTACAGCATAAAGTAGCCATTCAGCTTCAGCCTCTAGATGCGGGATTCCCGCGACACAAGGCACTTCCGAAATGACCATAGCATCAACGTTTATAAAAGCACAACTTCATTAAGTGACGAAAATATCCCGGATATTTATTTTTGTTTACTGATTTCTAGGAAATATATTTGCCGACGTGACATTGGTGGGTGACTTTAATAAACAAACAAAAAACCGCAATGGCATTTCGAACCTAATTCCTCCATAAAACGCGCGAAGATACACTGATAGTTTCAGATACAAAATGTGTTTATTGATTGTTTCATTCAAATAGTTGACTAAGCTGACCAGCGCACTCACTCCGCGTAACTGATCAGACCCGCCGCTGTCCGGCGCGGCTGTTTCTACTTATGACAGCAGTTACTCTTAAAAGTTTGGAAACTCTCAACTGAGCCGGAATAATTAAGTGCGTTAAAGCCCACGTGCGCCTAACTTAATGATTGCTTAGAGGACACAAAACACAACCGCATCACTTGCGGTGGGCGAATGTTTTAATTGTGAAAATACGTCAATGGTGCGGAACAGGCTGTGCGCAAAATACATTTACATGGGATTCTGTGCTTAATGTGACGAGTGTCCCAATTATTTTCTGATTAATACGAAGCGCAATAATATAAGTCCTGCTTACAATGCGGTGTCCCGCGAGGTGCTTTTGGAACAGAGGCTAGCAGGGTAAGTGGGGCGGTAGCGCATTTGCTTAGTGGATCGCAAAGTGACCCAATTGGCCCGAGGTTCATTCCCGGCCATGGGACTCGCTGCTGAGCGATGGGTGAACAAGTTCTCGGCTAGACTGTCTCACCGAGCCACACGTGGTCGAGCATGGGAAAATAGGTAAGGCACTGTGGTCAACCAACATGGCCCATTGGCAGGCGTTTATGCGGAAGGATGCTGAGAAAGGTCTGTACTGATGGAGGTTTGACACGGCTCGATGTATGAGATTCGCTCTCCATAGCCGTTCTTTCGGGATAGCTGTGTCGAGTGTTCCTTCTCCCGCCTTCCTTAGCCGCGCCGTGTCCAGTGTTCCGTCCCTGTTTCTCCTTCGCTGCTTGACCGTGAAATAACGACCACGGCGAACAATTCTCTGACAAGGGCTCCGTTCATTCGTGTGTCTGCGTGAGCCTGTTCACAGCGGACGGTGACTGAATAACGATGCAGCCTCCATGAAGATATTATCCATTAATAAATGAGAAAATGTCGGCCAACCTATAGCTATTTGCGTCAAAAAATTAGACACAGCGACCGGCCAGCAGCTCCAAATCTCATCTCATCTCGTTGTCAGAAACCGCGTAGTCCTCCACAGGGTCGCGGTGAGCCAGAGCCTATCCCGGCAGACACAGGACGCAAGGCAGGGATATACCCAGGATGGGACGCCAGTCCATCACCGGGCACTGAGGGCAATTTAGTCTGCAAGTCAATTAACCTATGCAGCAGCATGTTTTTTGTTCTGCGGGAGAAAACCGGAGTGCCCGGCGAAAACCCACGCGGACGCGGGGAGAGAAC
Source organism: Mordacia mordax (assembly GCA_036362905.1). Taxonomy (NCBI): domain Eukaryota; kingdom Metazoa; phylum Chordata; class Hyperoartia; order Petromyzontiformes; family Petromyzontidae; genus Mordacia; species Mordacia mordax. Next base: position 3,479,806 of record JAZEWT010000019.1, on the reverse strand, counting down.
ACGCAAACTTCACACGGAAAGGCGCCCGAGCAGAGATTCGAACCCTGGACCTTCTTGCTGTGAGGAGGCGACAGCGGGCCACTAAATATGCGAGGGAGAAATTATCTGCCAGCACGACAGCGAAACGTCTGACCTCTCGATCCACATTTGTTTATGGGCGAGGCCACGTGGTGATCGTTATCCCAAAAGTCATTGTCACGGGAATAAAACAACCACGCGGCTGAAACCCAAAAAAAAATAAAGTCTGCTTCGTTGTTCAGCATCGGGCACGTGTTGAGTTAGCGGACGATGTGCAGAATAATGCCTCGGTACGATCCAAATAAGAGAGCTCACTTGCGTACCGCAGATTTCAAAATAAAATAATAAATGAGCATTTGTAACGCGCGCGAACTTCACTCCTGCTCGTGGAAGAGGCACGGATACGGAGGCATAGTGAGGCAGAGAGGGTGGAGTCAGCCGGTGCCAACTCGCCAGACACTGCATCCTATATGTAATATTATCGGTCAAGTAATTAATGAGTGTTTTTTTTTTAAGTTGTGAGAGACCCCGAGGAAATCCACGCAGAACAGGGGGACAACACGGAAACTCGACACAGAAAAGGCTCCCGAGGCAGGAATTGAACCGGACTTTCTCGCTGTGAGGCGCAGGCAGTAAGTACCACAGCGCCACCACTGTCGCCCAACACAACAAGGTACCGGCGAAAAGCGTTCCCAACGCCTGATGATGTCTCCAACGAGGGAGGTGAAAGATCTCGATGGGGGGCGAGAAGGGGCGCTCGACGCGGCTATCGTGAAACAACAGCTCTGGAGATCCGATCTCAATCCAAGAACAGATCACAGAGCTGTACAACACGGCGGGAAAGATGCCACGCAGTTTGAATTATAATGCTGACTCTCGCTCTTAAAGGGCCACTGTCTTGGGTCACTGGCTCGATATCACCAGAGCCTCGCACGAGAGCAGAGTACATTGTACGTAAGATATCGCGCTGCCACAGTTGTAGGATCTTAACATATCGGAGAACAGAGTGGGATTCGGCATTATTTGAGATCCGCGTGGAGCGATGGCGATGCTGGAGCGAAGCGGATTATTACATCGTGGGATTTGTGAGAGATGCTGGCGGATCGGTGAGGCCCTTGATCCAGCTGAGGATCATCCGCCGTTGATCACGACAACAAATAAACGCTTTTGGGTTGAATCACCGCAAAGGTGAAAGTTTGGTAAACCCGCCAGCACCCGACAGAGCTAATCGGTTAGGTTTCTGTATGTGAACAAAACGTTTCGTCCTGTGAACATCATTACAATTTCATCCGCACGCCGGTGTGTTCGAGAGCAAAACACCGGTGAGTTAAGAGAGCAAACCCACAACATTCACAATCGAGTTTCGCCGACATGCACGGCCAGCTTCGTATGTCTTGCCGTCAGACGTCCATAGCGATCGCCTCCACGTTCCACTGATAACTACGACGACGACACAAATATTTTTCCTTTCAGCGGCACTAAAAGAAGAAGGAAAAAATAAAACGTTGAGCGCAAATCCTTGCCACGTCCCGCGGAGAATTGTCATCTCATCTCATCTCATTATCTGAAACCTCATCTTATCTCATTATCTGAAACCGCTTAATCCTATACAGGGTCACGGTGAGCCGGAGCCTATCCCGGAAACACAGGGCATAAGGCAGGAATACACCCGACGACGGGACGTCAGTCCATCGCCGGGCATTGCGGGACAATTTTAGTCCGCGAGCCAATCAACCTATCCAGGAGCATGCTTTTGGACTGTGCGAGGAAACCGGAGTACCCGGCGAAAACCCACGCGGACACGGGGAGAGCATGCAAACTCCCACACAGAAAGGCACCCGAGCCGAGAGATTCGAACCCGGGACCTTCTTGCTGTGAGGCGTCAGCGCTAACCACTGGGCCACCGCGCCGCCCGCGGAGAATTGTTGTCTCTTCTTCTGCTGACCCACGTCGTTGACCACAGCCATCGCTCATCCAAACGTGTGCTCAGGCTCAGCCGTTCCATTCATCCACCTGTGACTCAAGGAGCGCCGCTAGGGGCTACGGTGTGTGTCTCGCCGAGAGGGCCGGCCCTGTCCGTCAGTCTCGTTTGTCAGCGTTATGCATGAAATTCACGCCCATCGTACGCGCCGACGCGCCACGGCGCCTTTCAGTTTGCATTCGGGACCAAATGGCAGCAATTTCTCTGCAGATTGGTCAAAGTAATGTCTCGCTTAATTTGGCAACGAGCGAGCGCTCGTATCCTGCTTACACCCCTCGGCCAGGAGGGAAAATTCCACATTTCTATGACGGAGGCGTGTCTGTCCACTGCTGCTGCGCTCCCAAACGAAGGGGGCGCTCAGTTTGACACCTAATCCGGGGTCCATTGCAGAGGGCCCTTTGTAAGTGGCTGGAGACAAAGAAACACTCTGCCTACCAAATCGCACGGCTGATGATGGTGCCAAGGACGTCACTAAGCCCCGCCCTGCACCTCCCATCCAGCGGCACACATCAGAAGAGAATTGAGAAAGCATTGTACAACTATTTCCCACTTTGCCCGATTAGTCGAAGCGATCAAACGGATAATCGAGAGACCAATCCATGACTTGTATAATCTCATCTCATTATCTGAAACCGCTTAATCCTATATAGGGTCACGGTGAGCCGGAGCCTATCCCGGAAACACAGGGCGTAAGGCAGGAATACACCCGACGACGGGACGCCAGTCCATCGCCGGGCATTGCGGGACAATTTTAGCCTGCGAGCCAATCAACCTATCCAGGAGCATGCTTTTGGACTGTGGGAGGAAACCGGAGTACCCGGCGAAAACCCACGCGGACACGGGGAGAGCATGCAAACTCCACACAGAAAGGCACCCGAGCCGAGAGATTCGAACCCGGGACCTTCTTGCTGTGAGGCGTCAGCGCTAACCACTGGGCCACCGTGCCGCCCGACTTGTATAATGGGTAAATGCCAAATCGTCGTTATTCGCTCTGACGAGGTGATAGTAAGAGGTCGATCACGAATTTCTCCCCTTTAGCAGCTAACCCCGAATCGAACATTTGCGTATCTGAGAATAATTGCTGAACCGGCTGCGGTTGGAATTCAACAGTGCAGTAGTTTAAAAGAAAAAAAAAACACAGGCAAACGCGTATTTCCCCCGTGCAAATTGCAGCCCACGTGTTCAATGGAATTTTCCGAAGACAGATGGTCGAAAGTGCATATGGCTCGAGAGTCAGGCATGACAGGCGAGACGGGAAGCATGGCGTTCAGGGAAGGCTTGACGGGACGTGACAGGACGTGACATGCGCGGATGATGTATGCATGATGGGCATTTATCAAGAAAGCTCGTGCATTGAATTCGAAACGCACACACGCGCGCGCGCGTGGTAACCTGAGCTCAGAGCTCGGCACTAAATGGCAGATGAATGATTTAAAAGCCTTCGCAAACATAATACTGGCAGGCGGCCACGGGTGTTGCAGGAATATACTTCCCCACGCTTTGTCAGCGAAGGTCGTTAAAGAGAGGGCCTTGTCAAACAGCGATCACTGCTGATGCCGTGGCTTCGAACTGAACTTTGGTAAGCGGGGTTGACAGCGCAGTTCGCACTTGACATCCGCCACAGCACACCAGCTGTTGCCGTTTTCCACCATGGTGGATTAGCAGCAGCCTTTCTCAAATACATTGATGTGCTGTAACTTGCTTACGCCTCCCCACTGGACACATTTCCCATACGTGCAAATATTTTCATCGAAACCACGTCGTACTGACACTTACAAGAGAATAATGAAGCGTCTTGGCCGTGTGCCATCACATACAGTATCTACATATTGCTCGTGTGCAATCTCACGCAAATAAATTTCAATGTACTAGGGGCAGAAACGCACGTGATGTTTTGCCGCCGATATTTTTGCTCCAATCTGCCAACCCAACTATAAATATCCACGGTTGAAAAAAGTATACACGCGTGCGTGTTTTTAAAAACACTATCACTCGGTAAACAGTGCGTCTGTACAAGCCATATGTCAGCATGACATTAAATCGTTGGTCCTTGTTGAAAAATGTCTGCTCGGCTACATTAATGCAACGTTTAATTATTTGTTTTCTACTATAAAGGCTTTCTTGCAATGCTTCCTAATGTATGCAACAAAGCTGAACGGTTAGTGCAAACATTTGACTCATTAGCGCGTTTAAAAGGTCAGCAAATGGCAAAAGTGGTCTAATGGATCCGCGCAAAAATACTCGGCCTGACGACAACACAAGGAGACAGCAAGTGTTCCTGTGTGGGAGGTGGTCACACCGATCAGGGGGGGGTCAACGTAGACCACTGATGGAGGTGGCCTGGTGGATTGGAACAATGAGCCCGACGCTCGTGAGGTCGTGAAGGTATAATCCTGACAAAACCCACGATTCAGTCGTTCGTTTTGAGCGCGCACGTCCTTCTGTAGAGGATTGTGTGTGTGTGTGTGGGGGGGGGGGTGGATGTGATACTCTATGGCAGACACGGGGTGCAAGGTAGGACTCTACCCAGCATCGGACGTCAGTCCCATCGTAGGAAATTAGGGGCAAATTGGAAGCCAATTGATCTTTGGCGGCGTGTCGTTGGGTTGTGGGAGGAAACGGGAGTAACTGCGCAAACCCCACACAGAATGGTGCCAGAGCTGGGAATTAGAACTCAGGTCTGCGCAAACCCCACACAGAATGGTGCCAGAGCTGGGAATTAGAACTCAGGTCCTTGTTCATGTGAGGCACTTGGGGTCACGCATTGTGCAACCATGCCACATTTGGACACCCATGATTGGAATGGATAATTAAGCGAATTGCATTGATGGTGTCATTCCTGTCAATAGCAGGTGCACACAAAAAAAGATGTCATGTTAAACATATGTATCGTTTCCCAAATGCCACTGACTTATTAAAACTTGACTTTTATTGTCGTGTGAAAATAACAATATTGCGGCGGGACAGTCGTTGAAAACGTTTGTCGCCGTGCTTTAAATTAGAGGGCCCTTGAAAGCAGCTCGGAAGTAGTTCTGTCAGCTCTCCTTCCAGCGTCCGTTCTCCAAAATAAACCGGGTGATGTACCGTCAGGCTGCGAGAGCTCGGAATGAACACTCCATCTCGAAACGCTGACGCCATATCTCGATTAAACGCACAAGAGACCAGAAAATATACATTTTTCTTTAGGTGTTTTGTGAGACCAACATTTTTTTGGGGGGGTCTCTTGTGCCTTTAATCGATTGAAGGCACAAGAGACCCCAAAAAAAAAAATTGGAAGCCAATTGGCTAAAAAAAAAGACATATATTTTTTTTGCCGAGAGCGAGAGAGGACACGCGTTTCGTATCAAGGCATCTGACCGTGGCCACATTTCCTACGCTGATTTGAGAGTGCGGTGACACAGCAGTGCGCCGTCTCTGTCGAAGGGCACCTTAACGCAGACCGTCAGGGTCTCGGCGACATTCTCGGCGAAGCGAGGTCATCGTGTGCCGGTCACGGGCGGCTGAGTAACAGCCTACCGTGACCGCCACTCGTCCGAAGCAACGTGCGTTGCAGCCTCGCCTACGCAGCAGTGTGCAAAGTGCAGCAAATATTGGAAGCAAACAAACGCAGCGTAGTGAGAAAATGCCTGATGTTGACTATCACTGCACGCTTAAAGATTTTCCTCGCACCGTTGCATTTTATAGAGCAGTCGAATTTGACCGTCAGGTGGCAGTCGGTTTTTTATTTAAGCTGAAGGAGCCGTAGTTAAGTTTAAGAGTTGTACGGTTGAGAGGCGTGAGTGGTTGTAAGAAAGGTAGAACATCTCAGGACACTGGGGTCCATTTAGTCAGGGCAATTGAGCTAGGAAGTGAGTCTTCAGACTGTGGGAGGAAAACGAGAGTACCCAGCAGAGACGGGGGGAAACAAGTAAACTCCACAGAGAAAGGTGCCTGAGCTGGAAATGAAACCCGGGGTTTCTGGCTGTGAGGCGGCGATGCCTCTCACTATACCAGCGTGTTGTCCAGTGTTCAACGTATTTAGCTTTTTTTTTTAAAGCTATGAGATCTTTTGAGATACGTTTTAGTGGAGGCTTTTCTGCCAGCGGTGGCATGAGCAAGCCATTGCAGGACTGCACCATTGTCTTTCACCTGCGATCATCTTACAGTCCGGTGCCTACAGAACTATTGCACAAATTGGCTCTGTTGTTATCGAACATAATAACGATGTTTCCTGGGAGTGTCCGAGATCGGGACACATGCAGCAAATTAACGCATTTCGATTACAGCTGCGCTAAGAATTCAGGCAAAGGGGGCGGTATGGAGGTGAATATAAGGTGGCCATTATCCAGCAGTGGATATAAAAATGTCTCGTAATTCATATTAATGGCATTTCTGGAAACTCCTAAGGAGTCGTGGCTCTGCTGACGATGACGAAAATTGGGCTTCTTCGAAACAGCCTCCTTCACTTCCAGTGCAAGATGGATTGCACCTTAATCATATTTTATGCATGCCCATATGCAACGCGGTGGTCGTTATGGGACAGCAGTTGGCTTTCAGCAATCAGCGGCAGGGAATTACATTTTCACACATGCTAGGGGCAGGAGTGGTGGGACAACGGTGAGCGTGTCACGCATTAAACCCAGAAATCTGGCAATTTAAATTCGAATCCCAGCCACGAGAGGAAGTGTTCACAAACGTCGCAATTGGTTCTGTCCAGCTTGGTCACTCGCTCTTGGTCACTCGTCCATACACCTGCCAAGACCCACCACCTTCACCAACCCACCTCCAGCCGGCGCGGTGAAGTATGACCGAATAATTCCAGCGCGAGATCCAGGTCTACAGGCTGCCGATCAAAATCTACGCTCGCTGGGTGTGCGTGTGTCTCTGTCCCGCGCAGCAGGTGTGAGGCCGTGGGATTCGATGCCACGGTAGGTATGACCTGCTGAGTCGATCGACTTGTTCAGATCTCACCTCCAGACTCACACCCGTTCCTAAAAAGCGTTACGGGATTTTCTCACTGACGGTGTTCTCATATTTAATTAAATCAATAAGTACAGGATGTTCATCAGCCTACGTGCAGTTATGCTTTATACGTATTCCTCCAAGCTCGGGTTTGTACAGAGCTTGCTGACCTCTGGCTGAAAGGCGCTTTAGAAATGTACATTATTATTTATTGTTAACTCCAACGACGGACATGGCACAGGGGAGGGCCTTCAACCAGCATTAAGCTGACACGGCGCCGTAAAGCATGCGGGAGGAAACCGGAGAACCTAGGGGAAAACCCATGCAGAAAGTCGCCTGCTCTCTCAGGCAGGACTTTCTTCCTGTGCGGTGCAGATCTTACGACTGCACAGACACTCAGTCATCAAACCCAGCCTCGGAGAGGCCTCCATCCAGCTGTAAGTCGCCCTGCTTAATGGTTTCCGCTAAATAATAATTAACAATAATACAGGTATTGAGCACCAACCATACGCTCGTTTACGGATAACTCTGTTGGGATGCAAGGCTCTATAATTTTACTATTTGCAGCCCTCACCCAATGGAGCAATAACACCGGGTAATCACTGGCTCTTTTGCATATATTCACATGCCCTAGTAATAGACCAGAGCTTGTGTATGCATGATGGGTGCAGCGCTAACACCTGCGTCTCAGGAAAATAATATCCTGCTAAGGAAGTTTAATGACCGGTTCGGGCACCTCTTTCTGTGCGGAGTTTCGTGTTGTCTCAGAAGCACCTCGGTTTCCTCCCACGACTAAAATCACATCGTAGCGCATCAGATGTTGGGTGTCTGACGGGTTGGCGCCGGCTAACCATTCAGCTCCCTTCCCGCCACCCCCCGCAGTTAACCCGCGGCGAAATATAAACGTGACTGATGATTCATTATTACTTTATTGAATTACCACTGCGCGCTGATGGTTGCTTCTACAAGATGCTCTTTCGGGATAACCGTGCCCGGCGCTCACTCCTCACTCCTTTGCGATGTTTCGTCCACCCCGTTGGAGGCATCTTCAGGCATCCTGTGACTGAGTGCAGAGTGTGGCTGTGCTGCGCTATCTTTGTTCCCCCCCCTTCCCACTTTTCATTGTCTTTCTCGCAAATTT
>JAZEWT010000019.1:3312313-3322909 GCA_036362905.1 Mordacia mordax | reverse complement strand
CCGCCCCCCCCCGTCCCCCGTCCCCCCGGCCCCCCGGCCCCCGATTCCCAAAGTTTATTGATTTCTTCTTAACTGCAGAAGCGAAGATTTTCAAACGCGTGAGCGGCACCAATTCGCTGTGGATGAATCGCAATGCGACTGAGATCCCCGCGAAGCGATTGGAATCGCGGTGCGATTCTGCCGTGCGCCTCCCTCCTTGGACGTGTGACAGCGGTCTCGGTGAAGCTCCGAGGATTCCGCAGGAATCCCTGTCGATCTCCCATCAAAACTCACCGATGGAGGCGTCCCTCTTCCAACGCCTGTTTCATCTCATCTCATTATCTGAAACCGCTTCATTCTATATAGGGTCACGGTGAGCCGGAGCCTATCCCGGAAACACAGGGCGTAAGGCAGGAGTACACCCGACGACGGGACGCCAGTCCATCGCCGGGCATTGCGGGACAATTTTAGTCTGCGAGCCAATCAACCTATCCAGGAGCATGCTTTTTGGACTGTGGGAGGAAACCGGAGTGCCCGGCGAAAACCCACGCGGACACGGGGAGAGCATGCAAACTCCACACAGAAAGGCACCCGAGCCGAGAGATTCGAACCCGGGACCTTCTTGCTGTGAGGCGTCAGCGCTAACCACTGGGCCACCGCGCCGCCCCGTAACAAATAATCAAAGCACCAAGTTACGCGGGACGGCATTTAAAAACGTAACGCTGTAGGTTTTCACGGCTCCGTGCACGATGATTGCTTCGAAAAGCTGCCGCTCTCTCGGGACAGCCGCGTCGATCGCTCTCCCTCTCCTCCCTCCATCGGCCACGTTGCACCGCACACGTTGGAGGCAGTGAGCAGTGCCGCCGCCACTTCACAGCAAGAAGGTCCCGACTTCGATTCGCTGCTCGAGTATCTAGCTGTGTGGAGTTTGCTCTCTCGACCACATTTCACCCGGTGCCCTGAGATGCTGTAATTTGCTTACCCCCTCCCGGCTGGACAACCGCTGAGAGCTACGCAGCTCAACAGTTCATTCTCGCTTGAGCACAAACTTACTGACGAACTTAACCGCGGCTAAGAGCCAGAGGTGAGAGTTTGCCGGAACGGTCAGGTATCGCGATTCGGAACGAAAAGTGGGATGAAGATTTCCGTGCGGCACGGGTGGAAAGACGAGGTTGCATTGTCACGCACCGAGTCGTGGTAACCTTCATCAGAACGTCGCAACCAGCTCTGTGCAGCGCTCTGTGACCCTCGGGTGCAAAACGCTGCACGAATGCAATCATTATAATCCCCGCGCGTTTGGCTGTTGGGAGTCGTGAGGGCGATCGGTGCGAGGTGGCTGATGGAAGTTTAAGCGGGCGGTGTGGGAGCTACAGGGGTGGTTGATAAAGGCTCATCTCATCTCATTGTCTGAAACCGCTTAGTCCTATACAGGGTCACGGTGAAAACGGAGCCTATCCCGGCAGACACAGGGCTCAAGGCAAGGATATACCGACGATGGGACGCCAGTCCATCGCCGGGCACTGCGGGGCAATTTAGTCTGCGAGCCAATCAACCTATGCAGCAGCATGCTTTTTGGACTGTGGGAGGAAACCGGAGTGCCCGGCGAAAACCCACGCGGACACGGGGAGAGCATGCAAACTCCACACAGAAAGGCACCCGAGCCGAGAGATTCGAACCCGGGACCTTCTTGCTGTGAGGCGACAGCGCTAACCACTGGGCCACCGCGCCGCCCCTGATAAAGGCTCCCTGACACTAATTTAGATATCGCTCACTGCCGATGTTATCCACATTCCTAACTCGAACCGAGGCCATCAGGTTCAGAGTACAAGACGCCAGCGAGCCAAGCGTCGCGCCCCTCCATATATGGCTCCGTTGCCCCGCATAAAACAAGAAAAAAAGAACTTGTCATTGTATTCCTGAGCCATTGTTTGTTAGTTTATTCTTGGGTCGCGTTGCCGAGTTGGTTTTTTTATTTTGGGGGGGCGAGGGGGGGGCGGCGATAGCGGCGATGTCGTCAACAATTTTCCAGGATGCCTTTTCCAGACACGATTTTGTTGGGGGGGGGGGCGGCACGGTGGGTAGCGCTGTCGCCTCCTCGCAGCAAGAAGGTCCCGGGTTCGAATCTCGACTCGGGTGCCTTTCTGTGTGGAGTTTGCATGTTCTCCCCGTGTCCTCGTGGGTTTTCGCCGGGCACTCCGGTTTCCCCCTACAGTCCAAAAAGCATGCTGCTACACAGGTTGATTGGCTCGCAGGCTAAATTGCCCCGCAGTGCCCGGCGATGGACTGGCGTCCCATCGTCGGTATATCCTTGCCTTGCGCCCTGTGTCTGCCGGGATAGGCTCCGGCTTCACCGTGACCCTGTATAGGACTAAGCGGTTTCAGACAATGAGATGAGGTATTATTGGACAGGTGCGCTCCAAACCAACAGTTTTCCGAGACACTGATCTTACCAACGTGGTTCACTTAGTGTGTATAATAATAGCAGCAATCAGCAACGTACCCGCCCCACGGACAATCATGTTCCAAGGGTGTAAGACGTTCCTCTTGATGACGCGTGTTGATGATGTCTTCTGCTGACGTGGCTGCTTTGGCCTGGGTTTCTTCATGATATCCTTTTGGGAATTTCGCCGCCGGCTCTGTGACGTTTCAGAAGAGTCATCAATAAGTTGGAAGTCAAATTGGTACAGAAGACATATGTCCTCATGATCGATTCGATCCTGGTATTCTCAGTGCGAGCGCACATATTTACAATTGTACAAACACTTGCTCCATTACGTACAGCATTTGTTTTCACCAGCCCGTTATCAATTCACGCTTGAGTAAAGGTCTTTGGCCAGTCGTTTGACTATACTTCACCGCGCTGGTCAGTGCGAGCCGATCAAGGAGGATATGCCACACACCACTCACCACTGATGTTCGCCACGGCAGGGAATCTAACTCGGGCGGTTGGGATTCAGAGGGCAGTGCCCAGACTTCTGCACAACGGTCAGTCGGTGTGGCGCTTAGAGTTACCCTCCTCCCTTCATCACTCGCTCACGCCGCTTACAGGAAGGCGCGCAGGCACCGCATTGTGTTAGCAGCGTGAATATTGTTGGGAAACAATTTTGCGCGCTGGTGCCAGACACGCGACTCCTTTTACGGCGTGACGGTGTTCGTAGTTCGTGGCTCGATCGACGAGAATTGCGATAACGAGGCTTCAGCGGGATTATGATGATGGATGCCTCCGATGTGGGCGGGGTGGGGGGAGGAGCTGCGAAACGTCTCGACGGTGAGAGGAGGCACGCTCGACGCGGCCATCCCGAAAGAGCACCTCTTCCGAGTATCTCTAACGTTACGACCAAACCCAAAAAATGGGATTCGTGGATGACATTGGTCACGAACGTTTTCCGTGTTAGAGTAACGTCTGGATATGAAGCACACCCCCTGAGCAAAGGACCATGCATGTGAGCGTGAGGTCTCATCTCATCTCATTGTCTGAAACCTCATCTCATTATCTGAAACCGCTTAGTCCTATACAGGGTCACGGGGAAGCGTAAGGTCTACTCATGTGCATTCGCTCTCAAGCTGTCTGCACCACATTGCGACTGTGTACGGCGCAAAGTCTAAGCAAATCAAGCAAATTCTTCGCGTCCCAAGTGTCTCAAGAGTTCGTAAAATTACTCGCAAAGCCAATGGACAACTGCTCGTAGCGATCTTATTGAACTGTCGTCTCCACTAGGTGAAAGTAGCGTAAATGTATTACTGGTAGTGGCATTGTCACCCCCACTTACTACCTCCATTCCCATATTTGTACTGAACGTTTCGGCCGGTTCTTACCAGTGCGCCGCACCGGACCGCGCCGGCGTACTTTCACCTCCGCTCCCGTCTCATCTTAACAAAGCATCTGTCGTCTGTACTGGTTTCGTTTCCTCTCAATCTCCGTCTCGTCTGCGTTTCCGTCTCATCTGCCATCGCACGCCAGCTCCATGGCTCGCCCGTGCCCCCCATCTCGGCGATCGTTCACGTTTTTAAAAGGGCCTCTCGTGGTCCTGCGCTCTGAGCAAAAATCTGGCCACCTTGCACTAAAACCGCCGGTTTAATTTGTGACCAATCGCTCACTCGGGGTTGCCTTGTGCGCCCAGTGACGAGTGCGGAATGAATCGCCCGTAACGTGAAAGCAATTCCGACCGATTTTCTTTTTTCATCCCCAAATTCATTGGTGGGAGGCGGGGAGGGGGTGGCAGTGCTCCAGGGAGCGTTACACGTGGCGCACGACGAGACGCTGCTCATTTACCTCGGGCCGCTCGGCAACAGCGCCTGCTCAGATGGCCCCGACGCGACCAGTCGGCACGGTCCTCTCATTTATTCCTTGGCGCACGCGGTGGAGAAACGCGCGGCCACAGAGGGCCTCGATCGAGCGTGGGAAGCTCGGAATTAACGCTCAGACACGGACAGGGCAACACGTGGGGCAGAGGGTAGCGCAGCGTTACTTAAGGCGCTGACCGTGCGAAAGAGCTCACGAACACGAGCATGCGATGCGCCGCTTTGGTCTCGACTCCGCGCGCCGCAATCCATTGATTCACTCGCTGCCTGCACGGCTCTCATTATTGGCTCCGGGGTTTGCCACGGTTTGATCGCGGCGGCAAGAACGACACCCTGACAAAACAACGTGGAGCACAAATCTACCGCCGCAAACTCCGTCCGCGCGTTATGATATTATTGGCACAATGTGTAACGCGCTGCACTCGTGCCGTGACTGGTCACTGACGAGACACAGATACAGAGGCACGAGGAAACCGCGGAGACGCAGGGTAAGGGATGGCAGCCTTGCAATCAGCCGGCCGATACTGTGCCCGGTATATTATGAGATTATCGGTCAATTAATTCAAGTTTTTTTGTTGTCATGTGGAGAAAAAAACCCCCAGAGAATCAGGAGTAAAACACCCACGCAAAACAGGGGGAGAATACACAATCTCCACAGTAAAAGGCATCGGAAGCTGGAATCGAACCTCTTTGCAAAGGTTTTTATGTGAGGTGCAAACGTTACAACTGCACCACACACGTGACTATAGGCAGTGTAAGACAGCTTCCACATCACCGCAGGTGTTTCAAATCATCATCATCATCCTTGACCCATCTGCTTCTGGACAAAAACCTGCCCGGCGCGATATCATTTCTCGCGGTCTTGCGGTGCTGCAGCCCATTTCGGCTCCACCGCCTGGGCCGATTCCCTCGCTCCATCTCCACGGCGTCCCCTCCTTCGCGGAGCGCCCCTTGGGGGATTTTGCGTGACGTCGAGCCATCGCAATGGCAGGCCCCCGGGGCGACGCGCGGACGCCCCGCGACGCGGCTGCGGCGCGCGTTCCCCTCCTCCGGCTGCCGCTCCGCCACGAGCCTCGGCCCGCTGGCCGTATTCCCAGCGGGTGCTGCCCAAGTCTGGTGGCTTTTCACAGCGGTCACCGTGATGTTCCGCGGCCGGCGACTGGGTCTCCTCATCCACGTTCTCCTCTGCCACGCTCTCGTTCCGCGTGCGTCACTCTCCACTGCTGCTGTACGCGCTTCTCAGCCTCTGTTCCGTTTTCTCTGTAAAATAATTATTTTTTAACCGGCCCGCGTGGCGTAACGATTGATGAATAGTGATTGAGCAAGGCTGCTTTATGGATTTTCACTATCATTTTTGGGGCGGCGCGGTGGCCCAGTGGTTAGCGCTGACGCCTCACAGCAAGAAGGTCCCGGGTTCGAATCTCTCGGCTCGGGTGCCTTTCTGTGTGGGAGTTTGCAAGCTCTCCCCGTGTCCGCGTGGGTTTTCGCCGGGTACTCCGTTTTCCTCCCACAGTCCAAAAGCATGCTCCTGGATAGGTTGATTGGCTCGCAGACTAAAATTGTCCCGCAATGCCCGGCGATGGACTGGCGTCCCGTCGTCGGGTGTATTCCTGCCTTACGCCCTGTGTTTCCGGGATAGGCTCCGGCTCACCGTGACCCTATATAGGATTAAGCGGTTTCAGATAATGAGATGAGATGAGATATGACAATCATTTTTGGTTTTTTTTGTTTAAAGCACTCCAACCTGCACCAGGCTGTGCGTTTTGTTTCATAATTGCTTCTAAAAGCTGCTCTTTCTGGATAACCGTATCGAGCACTCCTCTCTCCTTCATGCGGTTTGTGGAAAGTTACTAGACATGAGTGATTTTCAATCAATATGTTAAATAAGATTCCACTTGTATATCATAATCATCATTATCACTATTCGCTTCGTCCTGTCGATGGTTGTGGGGGGCTGTATCCTATCCCGGCAGACACAGGGCACAAGGCAGGCTTATACTGAAAATGGGATTCCAGTCCATTGCAGGGCACGGGGAGCAATTTATTCAGCGGGCCAATTAACCTAGGCAGTAGAAGTAGCGTGTCTTTGGACAGTGGGAGGAAATCCGAATACCCAGGGAAAACCCACGTGGACACAGAGAGAGAACATGCAAACGCTACAGAGAAAGGCACGCGAGTCGGGGATTGGAACCCAGGACAGGAGAGTGTGGGCTAACATAACCTGCCCTTTATATATAAGATGAAAAATAATAATAATGATGAAATTTAAAACGCATGGACATTGCATGCCTGCTCATGGACAAGATACGGAGGCATGTGGAGACTGCAGAGAGAGGGTGGTGGTGGGAAGTCAGGCAGGAAGTTCATCAGTGCCAACCCACCAGACACTGCTTCTTATATAGTATCATGTTATCGGCCAGTCCATTGATGATTGGGTTTTTTTTTAGTTCTTGCAAGGAATCCGTAAAACCCAGAGGAAACTCACGCAGGACAGGGGGAGAACTACACAAATTCCGCACACAAAAGGGCCCAAGGTGGGAAATCAAACCGCCGCCTCCGGCAGGACCCTCTTCCCGTGACACGGAGACGTTACCACTGCGCCACCCTGCCACATGACGCGTTAGGATATAGGATAGAGCGTTGCCCCATCGCAAAAAGCGTGGGTTTCCTCTGGGTGCTCTGGTGATCGACTGCCGGTGACAAAGCAACCGGAGTGAATCAGCGAGCGCTGGAGCAACATTAACAGTCGGTTAGGAAATGTACGTAAGTTTGGCATGCGTACTTGTTAAGTTGCCCTGTGTGTACAGCTTAGTCATGTACACAGCAACAAACATTGCTTTATAAAATCATCTTCCTTGCCATAGCCGTCAGCAGTCTAAATGTCTTAAGCAATCCGACTCCAGTTTATGTGAGAGGAAACATAAGTAGCTCCCTGGTGTAGGCAGATAATCTGCTCGCAGAAAATTTACTTGTACGTTTTAGAAATGTTTTAAAGCGATATTTATATATATATAAAATTGCAGGATGAACTCACACTGGAAATAAAGTTGTTGTTTTTTAATTCCACAAAGTCGAATCTAAAAAGATAAGGTAAAGGTGAAGCCATGCAACTACACGCTGAGGCTACTGCTAGCAGAAGGGCCTCCACTTGTCCGGATTCGACGTGGAAATTCCGGAAGAGCACATCTGTGTTTCAGTGGCACGAGTTGATTTGTACCAAGATCCCCGTACCAGTGTTGACCTTTCACACAGTGCATGACCACATTTTGATAAGAGACCTTGGATGACTGTAAAACAGAGACAGTCCCTCGAGGAGATGCGTTAAACAACGTGCAGGACATCATTATGGAGAGTGCTGGTGAATCTCAAAGAGGACAAAGGGGGCCCCGTGCGGTTGGCATGTTATGGGAATGGGCAGGCCGGCCAGATGAGTTTGATAAAGATTTCGCATGCGCGCAGTGGCCTGGAGTCTTGTTTATACTCAGTGTACCCTAAACACACACGGAGGAAGAGGATGTGCTGCTATCTGCAGTTGTAAAATATATTCCATTGCATACACCGGGATCAAATTCATAGAAAATGACAATAAACACGTGGGCTTGTTTTGTAATTTCCCATCTTCTGGTTTCGTGAGCCGAGTTTGGCAAAGCTGACAAACCGCTGGGAGCCCCAACCATCCCCCCCCTCCGTCCTGCCCCGTACCGCCAGAACCAGAGTTAAACTCCCCCCCCATCCCACCCTCTCCGCACACCCACCGTGACCCGCAGCGACTGGATGGCTTCTTATTAAATCTCATCTCATCTCATTATCTGAAACCGCTTAATCCTATATAGGGTCACGGTGAGCCGGAGCCTATCCCGGAAACACAGGGCGTAAGGCAGGAATACACCCGACGACGGGACGCCAGTCCATCGCCGGGCATTGCGGGACAATTTTTAGTCTGCGAGCCAAACAACCTATCCAGGAGCATGCTTTTGGACTGTGGGAGGAAACCGGAGTACCCGGCGAAAACCCACGCGGACACGGGGAGAGCATGCAAACTCCACACAGAAAGGCACCCGAGCCGAGATTCGAACCCGGGACCTTCTTGCTGTGAGGCGTCAGCGCTAACCACTGGGCCACCGTGCCGCCCTCGCCTTTGTGAACCGAGGCGAGGGTTCGCGAAGCTGCACGTGGTTCTGGCATCACGCGCGCATGGCGAACCCACGCAAGCGGGTCCTCCCCAGCAGCGGGGCTGCTTTCCGAGATCTGCTTTCATCGAGAGCCAGGTTGATTACAATGCGGCCGACCGCTGGCCAGAGATGCGGTCGTAATTATAACGTCATCATCACTAGCAACACCAGGCTTTAATCCTGTGCAGGATCGCCCGGGAGGTGGGGGTGTGTGGGAGAGCCTATCCCGGCAGACAAAGGGCGCAAGACAGGGCTATACCCAGGATATGACGCCAGTACATCCCAGGGAACTGTGGGCAATTTTTCTCAGCATGCCAATTAGTCAAGGCAGCATCATGTTTTTGGACGGTGAGAGGAAACTGGAATACCAGGAAAAAAACCCACGCGGACACGGGAAGAGAACACGCCAACTCCGCACGAAAAGTCACCCGAGCCAGGGATCGAACCCGGGTCCTTCTTGCCGTGAGGCAGCGACGCTGCTCAGTGCGCCACCGCGCCACCCGAATTCTAATGCTGTCGGTTGAAATGAACGCGATCCAGATTCATGCTGATTGGCCGGTTGCCCCCCGAATGGTGCGGGTATTGGAGCAGAATTTCACGGTTCGATGCACTCCCTGGCGCCCACTCTCCTCAGTCGAGGGGGTGTGGGGTTGGGGGGTCTTCCGATTGTTATTTGTCTGGAAACCTTCTCGCAGACCTCTTCGCAGGAGTGCGGAACTCCAGACGACAGGCTTTGAGGGGTGGGGGAAGGGGATTTAAGTGAATTATGTTAATCAACAAGATAATAGTAGAGAGCTTGCCAAAGTGATGTCTTCGGAAGAGAGTTGTAGACGAGAGCGAGAGAGAGGAATGCGCGCAATCTCAAAGAGACTTGACCCACACGCAGATAATAAATACCCCCCGAGTAGAGATAGGGAGCCACGTGTTCATGACAGCTGTGTAAGAGACAGTGGGTAAAAATGTCAACAATATGATGTGTACAGATAAAGCACGTAATCACTCCGTGAGAAATAAGTACCAGCGGTTAGGGGGCCCCAAGCCATCCAACAGTGGATTGAGAATGGCTGATAATTGTGATGACGATTGCTCGTAAATGTCCACCGCCGTTATTTTCAGGGAATTACTTTCCAGCAAAGCGGTTATATCGTGAGCGCCGTGTCGAGGTCTCCTCCTCTCTCATTGGCGACGTTTCGCCTCCCGCGCTGGAGGCATCCCCCCAGGCGGCATGAGAAAAGACGCGAAGGAGAGAGGAGGAGGTCTCGACGCAGCTATCCCGAAAGAGCGACTTTTATGAGCAATCATGTGTCGAGCTGTAAAAAAAACCTTCATCGGATTATCTCATCTCATCTCATTGTCTGAAACCGCTTAGTCCTATACAGGGTCACGGTGAGCCGGAGCCTATTACGGCAGACACAGGGCGCAAGGCAGGGATACACCCACGATGGGACGCCAGTCCATCGCCGGGCATTGCGGGGCAATTTAGCCTGCGAGCCAATTAACCTATGCAGCAGCATGCTTTTGGACTGTGGGAGGAAACCGGAGTGCCCGGTGAAAACCCACGCGGGCACGGGGAGAGCATGCAAACTCCACACAGAAAGGCACTCTAGCCGAGAGATTCGAACCCGGGACCTTCTTGCTGTGAGGCGACAGCGCTAACCACTGGGCCACCGTGCCGCCCTTCATCGGATTATTATGATGGTTTTTGTTTTTCCGTCAGTTTGCTGCACAGTTTTGCTGATTCGAGTCTGGATGTCAAATCACCATGGGGTTGAATTCTAGACGAGGTTGCATAAACGTAGCTGCACATAATTACTTCTGCAGTGTTCAGTTGAGGCGTTTGCAGTGCTATGACTCACACGCGCGATGCACCAGGTGAAGCGGTGAATGGATGAGGCTTTGATTGGTGGGTGAGTGGGGGGGTGGTCGGGAAGGGGGTTCCGTGTCTCAGAGAGATCACCGACTCTCACATTGGTCTGGGGATTGGTTTTCATTTCATGAGAATTGCGCGCGGCCTAACGTCCGCACGTCGATGCACCCTCTTCAAAGTCTCATCTCATCTCATTGCCTGAAACCGCTTAGTCCTATACAGGGTCACGGTGAGCCGGAGCCTATCCCGGCAGACACAGGGCGTAAGGGAGGAATA
>JAZEWT010000019.1:3100980-3114423 GCA_036362905.1 Mordacia mordax | reverse complement strand
GATGGACTGGCGTCCCGTCGTCGGGTGTATTCCTGCCTTACGCCCTGTGTTTCCGGGATAGGCTCTGGCTCACCGTGACCCTATATAGGATTACGCGGTTTCTGATAATGAGATGAGATGAGGTTTGCACCGTACGATCAATGCGGTTACATGTAGGCGATTGTATAAAGCCGCGGCTGATGCGTGCCACGGTGAGATGCGAATAAGATACGCTCTGCTCAAAACAGACGCCTGCGCGACTGTGAAATGAATGGCAGCAGCAAATACGTTCATTATTATTATCGTCAGCCGTGATTAATCCACTGCTGGATGAAGAGCTATCCAAGCCGCCTCTGATCTCTCGCGACATCCCATGATTTAATAATCTCGCAAGATAAAACGCGAACTGAACACGTTTGCTGTAGCACAGAAATCACGCATCTGGAGCATGCAAGCTCACTGGGTACTTTCTGCTGTAATACTCAACATCCATCGAGTGTTAGAGATGGGAGCACTCCAGTTCATTTTGTTACTTTCTGCTGTAATAAGGCGCTCTAGAAGTGCAATGGTTATTAATAATAAACATCTATCTATCAATCTATCTCTCCATGCTTTGTGTGTACTCGCCAGTTTGTCCCGCACTATTAATTATGGGTTTGCGTAAAATAACACAAATTTTAAGTCATTTTTCATAGTAAGAGAAGACACTGATTTTGCAAGCCAGCAGAAATCAATTTAATTTTACACACAATTGTTGCAATGCAATTGTTACGTCTAGATAATCGAATGTTTCTACCGTTAATAAGCCTGTACGTTAGACATATGTATGTGAGGATTGCTTCGAAAAGCTGCTGACACGTTAGAGGCATCCTCAGACGCCTGAGGATGCCTCGAACGTGCGAGGCGAAACGTCGCCAGGTGGAGAGAGGAAGCGATCGACGCGGCTGTCCCGCGAGAGCAGCTTTTCGAAGCAATCATCATGCATCGAGCCGTGAAAACCTACTTCGTTACATATGTATTTGTGTTTATTTTAATTTACTGCCGTATGTAAAAATATTCAGATATAACGTAGACGGAACAATCATGTGGAAACTCATCTTTAGAAATTTGTCAAATATTTTGGAACAAAAATTTACCTCTTAGAATTAAATAATTTAACACATATGCATATAAAGTCCGTTTGTCAATCCACTGCTGGATGAGGGCCTCCCCAATACTTCCCGGACTGAGAACGATATTTGACCATACGTCACCACGCCGGTTTAATACGAGCTTAATACGATGTCTATGCATTTGTTTCCGATACAAACGCTTGTATCGTGCATCAACCTGGCAATACCATATCGTATATTCCAAAATTTGGCCACGTTTTAGGCCATGGTCCTTCTTCGCAGAAGGCCGGTGGTGAGCTATCGAGGCATCATTGCCAGAAAGATCTCCTATTATATATATTAAATTTCTTTTAAGGCCAATGTGCTGTTGACGAATGTACTCATTCATTGTGTGCACCACTGCCAACGCGGCAATAATGTGCGGGAGTATGTATACATATAATGATATTTAAATGTAATATCACGCGCGTATAAATAAGGGTTGTGTACGTGTGTTGTTATTATTCATCATAATGTAGATGGTGTACGCGTGCGCACACGTTTCTGTAACACACGGTCACGTTTATCATCTCCCATCATATATTTTGACAGCATAAATATTGCACCGATGCAGGCACTCATGTGTTTTCAAGCTCGTGCGCTGTGAAAAATAGGGGCCACTGCCCGAAACTTCGTCGATTCGACTTGTAAATGGATCGATAGTTAGTACAGGAGAACACAGTGAGCTTGCATGCTCTGGATGCGGGATTCCCACGGTACAGCAACGCGTTCGAGCTGACGCACGCAGCAACACGTATACACACTGTGTTCTTGAGAATACGTTTCGTGTGTCGTAATGATGAACCATATTTTATTTATTTTAACTAAACCGGCCTTTGTTAATCCATTGCCACATGAATACAGGCCTCCTTCAAATGCCTAATCGACCAAAGCGATTGTTTTTTCTGACATTGTCATTTAACATTTCACAATGTACAAATTCCGCTATGCCCATTGCCACTGTGATCATAAACATTACTATTGTTGATGATTGCTTCGAAATGCTGCTCCTTCGGGATAGCCGCGTCGATCGCTCCCCCCTCTCTCCTTTGCGACGTTTCATCTCCTGCGTTGGAGGCATCCTCAGGCGCTGTGTGTGTCACGTATATGACTGCTGTTTACGTGTAGGCACTATGTATATGTTAAGTCCCATCTACAGCGTTGCTCTTCCAGGAACAATGGAACATCATTACATTGTAATTATTATTTTTATTATCACTAAACGAGTGTTAAATGTTGAATAACGACGGGCAGCTGTACCTCCAGAGTGAGTGGTGGCGCAGTGGTTAGCGCACTGCACTTTAAGCCATTTGTCCCATCTCATCTCATTGTCAAAAACCGCTTAGTCCTGTACAGGGTCGCGGTGAGCCGGAGCCTATCCCGGCAGACACAGGGCGCACGGCAGGGACACACCCACGATGGGACGCCAGTCCATCGCCGGTAAGCCACTTATAATCGAACCAATCCGCCTGTTGCCCCAACTTCATCACCCTGCACTGACGAGAGAGGTGAAGTATGGTCAAACCACTCCCGTGAACGACGCGCGGAAGCTTTCGTCCAGCAGTGGATTAGCACTGGGCCGCGACTAAGGGCCACGTTGATTATATAATCTATTTATAATTTGATGCGCTTAGTTTCATCGGTTTACCTTCGGGGAACTCCGCAGATGTATTTCAAACCAATGAGGCTGAATGCACTCGGCGAGGCGACAGAGCGCACACATTAACCCCTTCCACCAACAACTCGCTCCGCAGATGTATTTCAAACCAATGAAGCTGAATGCACTCGGCGAGGCGACAGAGCGCACACATTAACCCCTTCCACCAACAACCCGCTCACGACGCACCCCTGGTGCAATGGTTCGCGCACTGCAGCACGATTCTCTATCATCCGAGTTCGATTCCAGGTCAAGACGAATACCATTGGCGGGTCCTGCAAACTCACCCCCCACCCCCCTTCTCTACAAGACAACCGTCCTCAATGTCCAGCGTGGTGAAGTATGGATTATGGTCAAATACTTTCTGATGAACGACACGACCTGGTGACATGTGTTTTCCCACCAGGCTGAAACCTACATGTGGGATATGCCATATAGCCTGTTCAGGCAATATGGGATCTCCTATATAGCCTAAACAGACTGTAGGGTTAAGTGGTGTTAGCGAGCACCTATGAAGGCCAGCACGGCACACGAAGGGTGTGGGTGCTCAGGATAACGTCCGGTCGCACACCGCACACCGCACCCGCTACTCATGCGAGGCTGAATCGACCAAGGCAAGGCGCGGAACCGGTTCGTAAAATCGTCGCTGGCCTCATCCGCACGCAGCAACCGAACTCGGTAACGCCGGGTTCGTAGGTGAGCGCGCTCACCGCTGGAACCACCGCTCACCACGTGTTCCCACAGATCACCACCGCGCACGGTGGAGTCTGGGGGGGAATCCTTGTGACCTGCAAGAGCAATCGATCCACGCCACCGCGCCAGCAGGGCCCGCGTGCCTCGCCAGGAACACAAATGTGCCTTGTCAAAGCGCAATGAAGACGGCCCATGGCCCGAAACGTCGCCTCATATGTTATACGCACGTGTCTAATCCCTTGCAATGCAGCGCTATTGACAGGGTTGTGTCGAGTGTTTGTGTTATTCGCGATACAGACGTAACACCATGTCAGGTTGGGAGCTTACGTTCCTTAATACTGCCTAGGCTACCTTGGAGTATGCATTAGCGGCGTAAGGCACTAGCACTGGAGTACAAGCCACGCCTCTCCATATCAACCCTAAATTATTGTGCCTACGCTATCGTCTCATCTCATCTCATTGTCAGAAACCACTCAGTCTTGTACAGGGTCGCGGTGAGCCGGAGCCTATCCCAGCAGACACAGGGCGCAAGGTAGGGATGTACCCAGGACGGGACGCCAGTTCATCGCCGGGCACTGCGCGTAATTTAGTCTGCAAGCAAACTGACCTATGCAGCAGCATATTCCCTTCCTCAAGGTGTAATTCCTAAGGACACGTGGAAACCCCTAAATACGGACTTCACACGTGATTGTATTAAGGTAGGTTTTCACTCCTTGATGTATGAGAATTGCGCTTAAGAGCTGCTCTTTCGGGATAGCCGTGTTGAGGAGTCACTCACCTTCGCAGTACAAATTAACCCGTTGCGTGCAAGACAGGAGTCTATTGTTTTCGCAAGCCCCGGTTAATCTGCGACACGGATAATCCTCTCGCGGAAAAATCAAGAGTTAATTGTGATCGCACTAACCATACAAAGACAAAGATCCCCCGTATAGCCCAACACACTGTAGGGTCAAGGGCTGTTAGCAAAGAGCACTAATGAAGGCCGGCGCAGTACACGAGTGGGCGGGTGGCCAACACCACGCCGGACCGCCTTTGTCTCCCCAACACTGACATTTAAGCACTGCACCGGTTAATCATTTGAGGCTGAGTCGACCTAGCAGAGACCCAGGGCACTCGAACACACGCACACAGGCAATGACGACACTACACACACTTTGACACGCTTATTCTCACAGCGTATTATGATTATTATTGGCAGTAACGTTGCAGTATAATTAGTCCCGTTGATCCAGAAGACGCTGGGTTCACCCGGTGGCGAGCAGAGGGCCGCGAGTTCACATCCTGATTAGGCGTTGACTCAGCCCACAAATCCTTCGATGAACCGATGCCTGGTAATATTCTCGTCCTACGGACGGAGCCGCTGAACGTTCGGCGGAACGGTTCAATTCCACCTCCGGCTCAGGGCTGTGCGTGGGAGCGCGAGCACCGCCTCGCCCAAGTGCTCAAGTTGAGAGGCGCAGCCGCGTTGACTTATAATAAAAATAAATAAACATCGCCAGCAGCGGCGGCGGCGGTCACCGCGGCGCAACGGCGGTGGATGCACGCAGCGCTGGGTTCAGGTTCCGCAGAACCTTCGACACATGGCCCGCGCGGCGATCCCGAACATTCAGGAGTGTTCTTGAGTCAAGCGTTCGCTCGCCAGCGTGACCTCGACCATCGTGCTCAGCAAGACACGGCGGCACAGCGCGAAAACTACTATGCGGCGAGGCCGCCATCTCCGTACACACACACACGAACAAAACATATTGAAATTAAATACATTTATCTTACAAAGTTAGCCTTTTTGCAAATCATCTTACCTTCCCTTGCACTCTCTCCTGGAAAGAGTCCCCGGGTTGTCCTGGTTGAAATTTCCTTTTGACCTCTGTGCTTTTTAAGAAACTCGTGGCAGAGCAGTTCATGAGCATTAATTTTACCCGGTCACGCTGAGCTGCGTGGAAACGAACTCGCATTTGCCTTGTGAGAGGCGCTATATTTATAACGATACTCATGGAAAAAAAAAACCAAGAAGATAGGGAGATAAATAGAGTGCGTGCGTGTTTTGTCACGGACTCGAATAATCTTATTTAAAACGGACATTCGCCCTTGCAGAGCTGCTCCTTCAGCAGAGCCGTGTCGAGCGTTCCTTCTCTCTCCCTCGCGACGTTTTGTCACCCAGGACCGCGGCACCGTCAGGCGTTCCGACGTGCGAGGCAAATCGTCAAAAAAGGCGATAGCGAGAGAGAGAGAGAGAGGAAGTAGGAACGCTCGACACGGGTATCCGGATTCAACAACCGCGTGGAGCATTTCCAGTAACGAACGAGCCGTGACAAACGGCGAGCGCCCGGCGCTTATTTCAAAACGCGCCGCTACCGGGAAGCCAGACATTGAGCGAGATGGAGACCGACAGGGGATGACGAGACGAGGGCCCATCGACAATGGGACCTCTTTTAACGCCGGGGTCGCCGCGTCGCTTCGAGGGGGCAAAGCGCGCGGAATACGCCGTTAAAATATGTTACGCTTCCAAAAATCGTGGTCGCCCT
Organism: Mordacia mordax; assembly: GCA_036362905.1. Lineage (NCBI taxonomy): Eukaryota > Metazoa > Chordata > Hyperoartia > Petromyzontiformes > Petromyzontidae > Mordacia > Mordacia mordax. The sequence goes on along the minus strand of JAZEWT010000019.1, from coordinate 3,108,421 downwards.
ATAATTAGTCCTTTCCAGATATCGGCCGGGGCAGAGGCGCCGTCGTGTTTACAAGGTGCTAGCAGCCGAGCGGAGAGGGTGCAGTGAAATAGTTGGTGCGGCGCGTAATCATCATCATCATCACCATCATCAGCGGCATCGGCCGTGGTCTGTCCACTGTTGGATGAAGGAAGGGCTCCTCCACTCGCCACTCCTCGCAGCCGCCCGTCAACGCGAACGCTGCTGCCGCCGCCGCCGCGCCAGATTAACGATCCGGCGCGCCGCCCCGCGTGCGCACGGAACGGATTTCGCGGCTCCATCTCCTTCCTCCGAGGAGGTGGCGCTGCCCGGACAGCGCGCTGTTAACGTGGCACCGTCAGCTTGGAACTCGAGTTGCAGCGCCCTTCCTTTCGAAAGCGCGTACGCACGGCTGTGTGTGTGTGCGCGGACGCTGTGAAGTGCTTGCTCACAGGCACTTGGCTCAACAAGCCGTGAAGGCAAATACGGGAAACCTTTGCTTTTGTGCTCAACAAGTTGTGACGAGCGGTGGCGCAGCGGTTAGCTTCGCCACCAGGGAGACAAAGGCGGCCGGGCGCGGTCCTGTCCACCCCCTCCCCCCTTACACTCGCGTGTCATAGCAGCTTTTTTAAAAGTGCTCCCCAATAGCACTTGTCCCAACAATCAGTTGAGGCTATACGGGGGACCTTTGCTTTGTCTTGGTGTGTGTGTGTGTATGTGTGCTGCGCGCATTCGTGTGTGTAGGGGGGGCCAGTAGGAGCGAGATTTGGGGGGGGGGTCCTTTCGCGGAATGATAACGATTATTTATTTATTTGTGTACTTATTTTTAAAAGTTTGCGGCATAAATACGCGCAGTGCAATGTTGGGGGAGCGTTTGTTCAGCTGGTGTGTGTGTGCATGCGTGTGTGAGTGTATGGTCGTGTGTGTGTGTGTGTGTGCATGTATGTATAGGGAGCGGTGGCTCAGCGGTTAGCTCTCTGGGCTACAGACCTGGCGGCCAGAGTTCGACACTCGATGACGGCCAACACCAGTGACGATTTTCTGAACCGGTCCCAGGCCTCTCCTAGGTCGACTCAGCCTCAAATGAATATCTAGTGCAAGGGGTAAATATTGACACCAGGGAGACAAAGGCGGCTGGGAGTGGTGCTGGCCACCCACCCCATCGTGGGCAACACACGTCCTCAAAGCACTTCACCCTACGGTGTGTTAAGGCTATACGGAGAATATTTGTCTTTGTCCTATAGAGAAGGTCCTGGACCTCCTCTAGGTCAACTCGGCCTTACATAAGTATCCTGGTGCGGTGTGTGAACCAGCGGCATTGGGCTTACAAACAACTCGCTGTCGCCTCGCAGCAAGGAACCCAAGTTTGATTCCTAGCTCGGGTGCGTTTCTGTGTGGAGTTTGCGGGTTCTCTCTCTCCGTGTCCGCGTGGGGGGTTTATTTTGCGCTGGGGTACTCCGGTTTCCTCCCACAGTTCAAATGCATGCTGCCTAAGTTCGTTATCTTGCTCACTCAATTTCCCCCGGGAGCCCCGAGATGTTCTAATTTGCATACGTCTCTCCGCTGGACAACGGTTAAAAAGAGCTACGTCGCTCAATCATTCCGTCCAGGTTAAAACAAAGAAAACTGATTGACAAGGTGGGGGGGGGGGGACACTTGTTTTACACCCAGACACCTGAGATTATTCCTCGGCCTCACCTCAACATGAGCCTACAGCAACCCGTGGTGAGGTATGGTCAAGCAACACATACGAACAGACAGCCCAACGGGAGGTGCTCATCCACGAGCGGATTAACCAGCGGTTGGAAGTGATTCTTATCAGTACCCGCTTGATAGTGTACACGGTAGTGATGAGCCGGAGTCCATCTCGGCAGACACAGGGCACACGGCAGGGCTATAACCTGAATAGGATGCCAGTCCATCGCAGAACACCGGGAGCAATTTTATTCAGCAGGCCAGTCACTCTGGGAAGCGTGTCTTTGGACTGTGGTAGGAAACTGGAGTTCCCGATGAAAGCCAACGTGGACAGGGGGAGAGAGCGTGCCAACTCCAAACAGAAAGGCACCCGTCCTTCCTCCCCCGAGGCAGCAGCGACATTGAATATCCCACCGTGCCACCCCCATCAATGTGCATGTAAATCACGTTATTATTCAGAATAACCTGGCAATTCCATAATTATTCCGCAAAGCATCGTGGCAACACGATTGCTTTACCGTACCGTGTAATCATTTTAAGTAATATTTACGCGTGTACACTCACAGCCGTGCAAAGCGACACGGCTTGATGTAGGGCGATATATATATATATATTTCAACTGGGGTCACATCATCGGACCCAGGCACGTGTATATATTAACGCAGCCATTCTCGTTTTAATTGTATCGGGCCGATGTCATGCATAATAAAGAATGTGAATATTCTCCGATTTGTCGCGCCTGCAATAGTCTAATTTATCTCTCTTGGCGGACGAAAGAAGATTACTTAGGACAGGAGACCGCGAGCGAGCGCCTCGATGGATTTTCGCGATGCATAAATGGTAATTATCCAAAGGTCATCCGCGGGCTACATATACTCACCCACGCAGGGTGGTCTTCATTCATCGAGGGACGAGCTGAGAGTCAATGCGAGCCCGGCACCTGGCCCCGTGGTTATAAACCGAGCGCCGTTGTGCCTGCCCTGACGATGTGTCGTGGGACTCGGTGATGATGATGATGGTGATGATGGTGATGATGACGATGATGACGATGATGACGATGATTCGTGACAATCGTTCTTGAGAGATGCTGTTTCTGGACGAGACGCGTCCAGCGCTCGTTTTCGCCTTCCGACGTTTGGTGGGAATGTCAGACCTGATGATGATGATGACGACGACGACATTACCCTTTCTGCTGATGATGTTACTTCTGGGGCGGCGCGGTGGCCCAGTGGTTAGCGCTGACGCCTCACAGCAAGAAGGTCCCGGGTTCGAATCTCTCGGCTCGGGTGCCTTTCTGTGTGGAGCATGCTCTCCCCGTGTCCGCGTGGGTTTTCGCCGGGTACTCCGGTTTCCTCCCACAGTCCAAAAGCATGCTCCTGGATAGGTTGATTGGCTCGCAGACTAAAATTGTCCCGCAATGCCCGGCGATGGACTGGCGTCCCGTCGTCGGGTGTATTCCTGCCTTACGCCCTGTGTTTCCGGGATAGGCTCCGGCTCACCGTGACCCTATATAGGATTAAGCGGTTTCAGATAATGAGATGAGATGAGACGTTACTTCTGCTGCTGTTACTACTCTTCCTTGCAGGTACTGCTGCTGCTGATTCCGTGGTATCACTGCGCGGGTGATATTCCTGCGTGCATTCCTCCGTCTCGTCACACGTCACTGTAAAACGTGATCTCGTACGAGTGTCAACCTCACCATAGTTGGTGATTAAACGTTACGTTTTCACGGTTTAAATTCCACAAATCTCTCAAAGAGCACTTAAATAATGGCATTCTGTTTCAGCTCTCACGATACTCTATAGGGCAGTGGTTCTTAACCTGGGTTCGATCGAACCCCAGGGGTTCGGTGAGTCAGTCTCAGGGGTTCGGTGGAGGTCAAGACACACACCTCACTCATATGATTCGTGATGACACGCCCCGCTTGGCCATCACTGGCTGCAGGTGATCACATTTTATTTTTCCAATCAAGAAGGGTTCGGTGAAACGCGCATATGAAACTGGTGGGGTTCAGTACCTCCAACAAGGTTAAGAACCACTGCTATAGGGGTACCTTGACATATGTCAATAACCCATCCTCAGCCGCGCCTATTTTCAATGTTCACATCGCAGCAATTAGCAACTGTGGATTGTGCAACAAGATTAACATTAACAATTAATCTAGCCACATATCCCATGATCACGTGAACTATATCTCTTTACTGGTGCTGAATATCGCGATTCATTCGTCATATCATATATATCTACTGCTGGATGAAGGCTCCCACAACGCACAGATTAGAAGCTTCACACGGCAGCCGATCTGGCATGCATCCTAACGCAGACAAGGAGATTGCGTAACCGTAGTATCTTTTTGTAAAGCTTAGTTTTCGCCCAGTCTTCGATTCCCAGCTCGGGTGCCTTTTTGCGTGAAGCTCGAGTACTCTTTACGTGGGATTTCCCCGAGTACTCCGGTTTCTTTGCCACAGCTCGAAGACGCGCCGCGTAGCCTAATTGCTCCGCTGAATACATTGTCCCAGTTGCCCTGCGATGGATTGGGGTCCCATCCTGCACAGAGCCCTGCCTGGTGCCCTGCGTGTGCCGGGATAGGCTCCGGCTTACTGTGACCCTGTGCAAGATTACACGGGTATTGATATTAATGATGGCGAAGTCCTATTCGCTGTGTCGTGAGCGTCTGGGTACAGGAGATGTTAGGAGCACGCGTCCAGCCATCCCCTTCATATCTCCACTGTGTAGCGAAAAGGTTGCACATTGATTGTCGCTGCCTGCTAACCCGCCGCATCCAGACCACAAGCCGTTGGCATAACTAGGAAGCTCCTGTTTGCGTTGCATTGATTAGGCGACTCATTTTAATGTCGATTAGGGGTAACCCTGAGACTGGTTGGGTTCTCTCCTAAATCATCGGGGTAAAGCGAACGCCTGCCACTGATATTGGCCCTGGCTTGACACCCGCACTCAAGCGGCTGGAAACAAACGAGGGAACGCGAACCACTGCGCCACCGCTCCCCACCAAACCACCCACAGAGTCGTGGCGAGACGTGTTGATGCCCGGGGGCAGAGGTGCCATTCTCGCGGTGCCCACTCGCTGCGGCGTGGGCAGCGCCGCACCAAACATTTGAACCACCCATGTCGACACCCAGGATTGTGTTTACAATCATGCCGAGTCACATTCCAGTTGCGCGTTTCTCGAAAGTGGCGTCCGTGGTGGCCACCCTGCCCACCCATGCCTACCCTACCCACCATGTGCACCATAACCACCCTACTCACCATGCCTACCCTACCCACCATGTGCACCATAACCACCCCTACCCACCATGTGCACCATAACCACCCTACCCACCATGTGCACCATAACCACCCTACTCACCATGCCTACCCTACCCACCATGTGCACCATAACCACCCTACTCACCATGCCTACCCTACTCACCATGTGCACCATAACCACCCTACTCACCATGTGCACCATAACCACCCTACTCACCATGTGCACCATAACCACCCTACTCACCATGCCTACCCTACCCACCATGCCCACCCTCCACAGCACGCTCACGCCTGGCCACAGCGCCCGCCATTGGCACTTCCAACCACCCACCGAGCGAGACGGTAGCGCACACGGGCAACCGGCTCTGCGACAAGTAAATGCAAGGCTCGTGACACGAGGTGGCGCATTTCAATCGGTTCGGTTGGCTGCCCACCCGCCGAAGCGCGCCGGGTTCACTGCGCAGCAGCAGCAGCAGCAGCCGCAGCAGCAGCAGCAGCCGCAGCAGCAGCCGCAGCAGCAGCAGCCGCCGCAGCAGCAGCAGCAGCCGCCGCAGCAGCCGCAGCAGCCGCAGCCGCAGCAGCAGCAGCCGCAGCCGCAGCCGCAGCAGCAGCAGCCGCAGCCGCAGCCGCAGCAGCACCGCCACTCGAGCGCTCAAACTCGCATGAGCTGACATTGGCACGTTTCCGACCTCTCCTCGAACTCGAAACGCAGACGCGCCGAGCGAAGCGCAGGGTGGTTTTTTTTTAGTTCCGCTCCCGGAGACGGGTCTGAGTTCACCGAGTCGTGATGTGCGCGAACATCGCTGCGCGCTATTGCGGCCGGGGCTCCCGCTCCCGCTGCATGCACGGCGTTGTATTTTTATATCTCTCGCTTGAGAAACGAGGCCGATTTTTTTCTCTCTCCCCCCCCCCTCGCTGCAACATCAACGCATCTCAACAATGTGCAGATGGGGGGGGGGGGGGNNATGCCCTCCCTAACCCGCCTCGATGCCCTCCCTAACCCGCCTCGATGCCCTCCCTAACCCGCCTCGCTGCCACCGAGTGCACTGAAGACAAATACCCTGGGGTGGCGCGATGGGGCAGTGAGCAGCGCTGCCACCTCGCAGCAAGAAGTCACCCGGGTTCGATTCCCGGCACGGGTGCCTTTCTGTGCGCAGTTTGCACGCTCGCTCCCGTGTCCGCGTTAGATTATCGCCGGGTACTGCGGTTTCCTCCCACAGTCCAGAGACACGCTGCTGCTGTTCTCCAGCTGTATTATCCCGTCTGACGAAAATTGCCCCCGGTGACCCGCGATGGCCTGCTGTTCCATCTTGTTCGCAACCCTGCCCTTTGTCCTGTGTTTGCCCGCATAGGCACTGGGGCCCCCCAACAGGATTAAGCGGGTACTGATAATGAAATCATCAGGTGCGTGCCGCGTGTTGTTAAACACTTCAGAGTCTAATGACACCGCTGTGATTGCGTGGTCAAAGTTTACTAATTACCTTGTGCGAGATGTACAGGGTGGTCCAGATGTCCTGTGATCCACTTCCCCATTTAATTGACCCCTAATAAATAGTTTTTTTACCATTGCCAATTTATATCTGTGTTAAATAACCCTGACTTATTTCTGGTGGCGAATACGAGTTCCTATGCTACTGAAGTGAGGAGAGCATCCACTCCTGAATATTTAAAAACCGAATATAAAACCATAAAATAGGGGGAGTCACAAAACATCTGGACCACCCTGTACAGCTCGAGGCCCTGTTAGTTCTGCTGGTACCACGAGCTAAGTTCGATCCGCAGTCTGGCTGGATTATGGGGTGTTTGTATACATGTTTTTTAAATGTGTAGTACTGTATTCTGTTACGACATTAAATCGAATGACTTGTGCCTTACAGTGTGCGATGTAAATAATAGTGGATGGAGCGATAGTGAAAATGTTACGCGTTATTACAATACACGCGAGAGTTGCTTTCCACAGCTTTCTTGCCTGCAGAGCCGTGTCGAGCGCTCCCCCTCTCTCCTTCGCGACGTTTCGCCTCCCACGCTGGCGGCATGATCAGGCGTTTCTGAAAGGTCGCCAATAAGATAGGAGGAACGCTCGCAACAGCTCTCCCGCAAGCGCCGCTTCGCGGAGCAATCGTCATGCCTTGAGTGGTGGAAACCTACATCCGTATATCAAAGCTCTGTATTGTCAACAAGATGGCACAGCGCAAAATGTTCCCAACCCTCTGCATCTCGAGGCCCGCGTGGCCCACTCGGGCCCGACCTCCACGGACCACCGCGTGGCGCTCGCGGCCCACTGATGGGTCGCGACCCCGCCGGTTGAGAACGGCGGCTCAAGAATTAGTATGGAAATTTAAAAAAATCCACACGTGCGCATGCAACCCGTAGTCGTCTCGTAATCTCATCTCATCTCATTGTCTGAAACCGCTTAGTCCTATACAGGGTCACGGTGAAGCCGGAGCCTATCCCGGCAGACACAGGGCGCAAGGCAAGAATA
>JAZEWT010000019.1:3031382-3049110 GCA_036362905.1 Mordacia mordax | reverse complement strand
GCTCGACGGTGCGAACGCCTCCAATAGGCCGGTGAAATAGGGGAGCGTACACATTGAGCGTAGTGCAGTACAACAGCGGAGTTGACTGCACCGTTTTATGCTGACAACAGCAGCCCACAGTGCCTGTTTCACGCACAGGGTTTACCCGTCATAGCAATGTGCCCGGGCTCAAGCGTACTCAGTTTCCGAGATCTGACGTGATCGGGCGTATTGTGAGTGATTCGGTCCAATGCCCCCGTTCCGATTGCGGGAATAATTAGAATCATCTCATCTCATTGTCTGAAACCGCTTAATACTATATAGGGTCACGGTGAGCCGGAGCCTATCCCGGAAACACAGGGCGTAAGGCTGGAATACACTCGACGACGGGATGCCAGTCCATCGCCGGGCACTGCGGGGCAATTTAGCCTGCGAGCCAATTAACCTATGCAGCAGCATGCTTTTGGACTGTGGGAGGAAACCGGAGTACCCGGCGAAAACCCACGCGGACACGGGGAGAGCATGCAAACTCCACACAGAAAGGCACCCGAGCCGAGAGATTCGAACCCGGGACCTTCTTGCTGTCAGGCGACAGCGCTAACCACTGGGCCACCGTGCCGCCCCTGGCTAGGGATTGTCAGGATCTCAATTCACCTGTGTTACCGTGGAACTGAACGCGATGAAGTCTTCTTTGGTCCGGCAGTAAAATCCCAGAGTGCAGCTCGGGTCCATTGTGGTGAACGCTGTTTTACGCGGCGGACAGCAATGATAAGTCTGAAAAGAGAAATTATTATTATTTTTTATTAATACGTGCATGACGCCCAAGGTAGAGTGGCGGTGCAGTAGTTCAGGCTCCCTGGCTATGATTTATATCAGGGGGTATGATATCGAACCCATCGTGAGACACCGGCCTTAACCGGCGTGGTGAAGTATAGTCAGAGAATTACTCTCGAGAGCTGCTCTTTCAGGATAGCCATGTGGAGCGTTCCTCCTCTCGCTTTCTGTGCGCCGGGGGGCCTTCATTGAGCAACGGACGTGTGTAAATGACTCTTCTAACAAACGACCACAAACGTGCACCGAATGCAATGCACTGGTCTGATGCTTAACCAGACTCTTATGGAAATCGACTAGAGTGGGTGGAGAGAGAATTTTAAAAACCTCACGTAATACCTCGATGGGAAAATCTGTCCGTGTGAAGTCCACTGTTGGCTGGCAGTAGTGTGGATCCAAGTAAATGATATCATCTGGGGAGGACAAGACAAACGAGTTAGACACCAATATAACTCAAAGCGTCGATTATGCAGGTTCTCACAGCTCGATGAACTAAACTTGCTCTCGAGCGACTCTTTCAGGAGAGCCGTGTCGAGCATCCCTCGACTGATAGTGGAGAGAGAAGGAATGCTTGACAGGGTTATCCCAACAGAGCAGCTCTTAAGAGCAATTTCCCAGAATTCATTCAGGCGTGTAGTGTATACAACAATGTACAGACCAAGAGTATAATATATACACTACACACACATTTAAATTTCCTTTTCATTAACCAAAAAAGCATCACCGAGTCCCATGAGGCTCTTGTCAGCAGACTCTTGCCACGTTTTCACAGCAGTGAACAATGTTTGCTACATATATTAATTCACGGGTAACACTTGAATCGGGGAATTAAGACCGTGACAACCATGGCGCTGGCACTGACATATTTTTGCTAGTGATGTTAAAGTTCCTTTAACATGTCCTGTGAAGCATGTATTTTTTTAAAGACAATACACGTCGCGGTATTAACATGATGGGGCTGCGGGATTTAAACCGCGAAACACTCCAATGAGCGATGGTCACGCCACCGCGAGACCACGTCACCGCCTAACTAAACACCAGAGCCGTGACGAATAAACTAGCGAGATTTTTATTTCACCGGCAATGGACTGGCGTCCCGTCGTCGGGTGTATTCCTGCCTTACGCCCTGTGTTTCCGGGATAGGCTCCGGCTCACCGTGACCCTATATAGGATTAAGCGGTTTCAGATAATGAGATGAGAGATGAGATTTTTATTTCACAGTTGAGGTGAGCGTCTCTCCAGCGGAAGGATGCAAGTTCAAATGCTAGCTGGGACTTGATTCAATCCGTCATCAATTTCGAACACTGGATAAGGGCTGTAAACGTGAGATGAGCATGACATTAACACTCATTTGAACAGGAAATGATGCAAACAAAAACATCAATATTTCAATCGTACCGTAATGCGGAATAATCGTGATGATCCATCAAGCTCCATGCGGCTGAATCGTTCTGAGCTCATGCTGCTGATGCCGGTTTAAACGGCTGCTATCCAGGTTAACCTCTGACAAGCGTCCGTCCTGACGCCAGCGGTCAGAGGGAGGGTCAATCGGATCACTATTTGTTTGGAACCTCCCCGCCAGACGAATTCAACAAAGCAGACATTAGCAGGAATGCGTGACTCCAGGATAACGTAGCTTTGGGGTCTAACAGCAAACACCTCCATCACGGTAACATCGCGATACATGTGGGGAGGCGGTGGGAGGGGGCATGCATTAACCTTGGTAGCCAACAAAGTAGAGCGAGTGCTTGGGTTTGCCTCCGATGATTCCGATGCAGCTGTCCATCTCAAGCATGCCCTGCCAAAGTGCAGCACGGGAATAATGAACAAGTCATGAGTAACAATCCTTGACAATCCATTAGTTTTGAATCTTTCTCGCGTACCGTCTTATTAGTATGCCCCTAAAAATAAAAACAACAAGTCTTAAAAGCTTTTTACGCATCGGGATGACGCATCAAACACATTGTCACAGCGACAACACAAGAGTATCTTGAACAATGAAAGTCACGCGTTACAGCTCGATCCTCCAGTGGGCCAGAACTTTGTGCGGACTCATGTTCTATGCCCTATGGGCCAACAGGTTCAGGAGCTAAATGCAATGTCGACGTCTCGTAGTCTCATCTCATCTCATTATCTGAAACCGCTTAATCCTATATAGGGTCACGGTGAGCCGGAGCCTATCCCGGAAACACAGGGCGTAAGGCAAGAATACACCCGACGACGGGACGCCAGTCCATCGCCGGGCATTGCGGGACAATTTTAGTCTGCGAGCCAATCAACCTATCCAGGAGCATGCTTTTGGACTGTGGGAGGAAACCGGAGTGCCCGGCGAAAACCCACGCGGACACGGGGAGAGCATGCAAACTCCACACAGAGAGGCACCCGAGCCGAGAGATTCTAACCCGGGACCTTCTTGCTGTGAGGCGTCAGCGCTAACCACTGGGCCACCGCGCCGCCCGTCTAATAGTCGTGAGAAGGCTTTCCGAAGACTACTTGTATCACTTTGCTACTCCTCCTCCACTGAAGGCAGTGCAGATTACAGTGGCTTACTATACGGTCCATGGTTTAGGTTGCGCTATCACCGACCACTGTGACGGAATTGTGGGAAAGAGGCCTGGAGGAGAGCGAAGCACTTGAAGATGTCTTTCGTCTGCCTGCGCTGAGCAACGACTCTACGAGAACGTTTTCTCGCTCGAGGTGAGCCTGCAGGCGATTACGTAAGAAACAACGGCGCGCATCGCTACCATCCCCCTCCTTGTCGTTTGCGAATCTGACATCCACTCGCTACGTGTTCCGCGGCTCGTTTTGAGTGACCGCACGTGGAACGCTGCCAGAGGCCGGGATTTTTCCGTTGGAGCATCGCGTCCGCTCCTGAGAGACGCCGCCCACAAGCTCTGGGGCAAAGGTCAAGAGAAGGCGTCGTGGGCGCGCAGGCCCTCGCTTGCCATCGGCCTCACCTTCACGCACGCGACGTACACGGGGTTGAAGTGCTCTCCGCCCAGCCGCACGGGGATGAGGATGAAGACGGACCTCCAGCCGCCGCCTGGTTCCGTGTGGCCCGCACCGCGGGGGTTTCCGCCAACAATGAGTTCGCTTTCCCATCCGGGACCCGTCTGCTGGCTATGGCTGACTGCACGGCCGCCAGCCTCCGTCTGACATAGGTCCATGATATCGCCCTTGTACACTGAAACGATTGAAATACGTTCTCGAAACGGGAGGCTCGGGAAAGCTTGGGACACTGTTAATACCGTGTGTGCCTACAGCCCAACGGTTGCACTGCTGAATGAGGGTCTCTCCACACCACGTCGATCCAGGCGGTTATTAGACCATACTTCACCATGCTGGTGAGTACGAGTTGAAGGGAGGTCTCAGAATTGGTTTCAGAATTCAATCACCGCTGATGCTAGCTCGCGGTAGCCAAGTCCACAGCACTTAAACCACTGTGTGACTCCACCCACTGTATCGTTTACTAAGTCTTAAAGGAACACAAAACCATACAAACAAATAATTGCGATCTTGCAAAGACGAAGCGAGGCTGCGTACCAGGATGACATAAATGCTTCGGTAACACTAAACAAGAATTGAAATTCGTTTTCAGGCGTGCCGCCGTGCAGCATTATCACCACTGTAGTGACGAGAGCAGCACTGTTATGATCACTAAGTGTCTAGTTTGCAAAAGCCACACATACTTGAAGTGAAATATGCAAACAGGAAACTTTGATAACATATGCACTGACCTTCAAACTGACTGACCTACACCAGGCATGGCTTTCTTTAGAGCCTGACTGTCAGTGTTAGCCAGATGCTCAGGACAATGCAATATCAATGCTTAGTAGCTCAGGTCGAGCTGTTTAAGCTATGGGTACTTTTTGCCAGTGTACATATGCAACGAGTAGAAAAGGTTTTAACTATGTCTGGCAATTATGTTTGTGTTAATGTGACGGCTGGGAGATGTGATAACTGTGAGCGGGTGTATGGGATACCTACCTGTGCAGTCCTGTGCCACGTACATGACAGTCCTGTGCAGAACTTTCTCCTTGACTTCTGCAATAGCCTTCCTGCAAAGGATGGTAATATACTGAAATAAAAGTGAATCGTCACAAAACTGGGTTCGGGAAAAGAGAAGTGATTTACAAAAAACAAAACCCAAACCTGTGCACAAGTAATGCTAATTTAGATTTAAAAACACCCATTTCGAACCGAACTCAGGGTGATGTAAAATAAAAGTACATTCAAATAAGGCAAACACACATTTGCATTGTACTCGTGTTGGTTTTTACGGCTCAATGTATGAGGACTGAGTTCCAAAGCTCTTCTTATTACAGCCATTAAAGCCATTATTTGACTTTCAGTGGAACTGCTCTGATGTTGTTGCTGACCTGCCATTCTCACCACAGCTGAGATTTCTAACAACAACAAAAATTTTATTGTTGTGGATTTGCCGTTCATACGTCATTGTTGTTGTTGTTGCTGACGTGCCGTTCTCTCCACAGCTCTGTGCAGCGCTTTGTGACCCCCGGGTGAAGAGCGCTCTACAAGTGCAATTATTATTATTATCATTATCATTATTCTTTCGGGACAGCCATGTCGAGCACTCTCTCCATTCTCTCCTCCCTCTCCGCTCTGCCTCTCACGTTGGAGGCACGTTCGGCTGCCCGAAGGCTTGGGCGGCAAAACGGTCGCAAGGAAGGGAAGAGGGGGAACGCCTGATACGGCCATCGTGAAGAGAACAGCTGCGGGATTCCAATTGTCACGACTTGTGCATCGCTCGCTGCCGGCGGTGCCGATGATGCAGGGCCCTGAAGACAACTCACTTGAGGATGTGGGCCGTGATGGCCGGTCCGTACCAATCGCCCGCCCGCTTGTTCGAGCTCCTGCCGAGCCGTACGAGGTTGTGGACGCCAAACGGAGCGTCCGGCGTGTCTGCAAACCAGTGGATGATCCTCCGGTGGAGAGCAACCTCCGCCAAGACTGCCTGGTTTGCGGTCACAGGGTAACAGAGAAAAGACCGGTTAAAAAAAAAATAATTAATTTTAAAAATAATCCCGCACGGCGCGGATCTGCGCCGCTCTTTCACCACCCATTGTTTGTTTGCTTGGCTACATTCACAGGCCGCAGCAAGTACTCTCCAAAGCAGGGGTGGGCAATTATTTTTTCCATGGGGCCACATGAGAAACAGAAAATATTCTGGAGGGCCGGGCCAAAAGGCTGAACTCAATTCTGCATAATATTAATTGTATTTCTTTATTAAAAAAAGCAGTAAATAGCATTGTTTTGACAAGCTTGTAAGAGTATATGTTATAATTAAGCAACACGGGCCGGTCAGAGTCAACCAAAGGGCCGTATGCGGCCCGGGGGCCGTACAATGCCCAGGTCTGCTCTAAAGGTTGAGCCGATCTCGGGGAGGGCCCGGTCGTGGCTCCACTAACATTCGCTGCCGCCGCCGCCGCCGTTAAAACGCGGCGCAAAACGAACGTGGGTTGTCAGGTTCACGGGGCAGTGCACTGAGCACTGCATCGTCACTCAAGCGGAATAATCACGGCCGTCTCACTCGTGATACGTGACATGCCGATTGTCCGCGCTACTTAGCGTGCAGACGTGAGAGGAAACACTGACGCTAGAAACTCGACGTCACGATGGATTGTAAGTGCGGCAACAGGTGACGGGACAGAGCACATCAGCTTGCTGTCCTCGTGAAGTCGTAAAAACCGAGAGTGAATCGAAAACATTTAAACCCAGGACTTCAACCACACAGCGCTCGATATAAAAAAAGCAGCCCCTTAAACCACATCTGCTTTGTGTGCTTGCACTGACCTCTTGGTCATCAGATGAAAAGAGAATGCTCGCAGGCTCTGAGTAGACATCACTGCCCACGTGCTCTGCTCCCACCATCACGAAGTTTGAATCTCCGGGCCGGGATTGAGATTTCTTAAGCGACTCATTTTCTGACTCCAAGCGACGTAAGGCCTCTCTGCACTGCCAGTCTGAAAGCACAAACAAGGCAGCCAACTCCGTGAGAGATTAGAGTTATACATTTTCCTACCCGTCACCAACAGTCACTCGATTTCGTTGAGGCTTCGCATTTTCAGAATCGTCTCGCTTCGTTAAGGAGCCATCTGTTCTACTCGGCAACAGGCACCACTCGTGTAATCCCGAGTCAACGCTAGGAAGGCGAGGGACAGGTGTCAATATTCTTCACCAATGCTGCCCGTGAGCGGGAATCCAACTCGGCTGCCCCAGTTCATAGCACAGTGCGCCCAACCGCGACACTCGCAGCCAAACTACTGCCGTTCGCCTGTGCGTGGCTATGACGTCGCCACGACGCTTGCGCCACGCCACAGGCACCTTGAGGCCTTGTGAAGCGTCGAATGCTCGCCGACGGGAGGCCACGGGACAGACCCAGATGCCATGGGCTGAACGGTCGCGATGACTGGCGGTGGCACCACCTGTGCTTCCCAATGCACCGACTCGCTGAGTGTGAGCTGCCTGGCGCTTGCTGGTTTTTTTTTATGAGCGTCATCGCTTACTCAAACTACCCAGCAGCATCTTCCACGAACCTGAAACCGCTGGCGCCAGTCATCAACGATGGGGCACACGTACGCACAACCCGACCGCTAAGGCGCCCACCTCGGCCAAGCAGGTGCTGCAAGAGTCCCTGCGCCAGCAGCATCTGACCGCTGCGCAGCATGCACCCCCAACCCGTGTCCGTGGTCAAACTGGAGCCCTCCAGCTGCGGGAACTCCCGCCGGTACGTGATCCAGACTCGTGTAGCAAAGTCCCGGCGGAATGCCGCGAAGTCGGCGCAAGCTGCCGGGAGCGCCGCCCCGCCGCGTCCATCGTCGCTGCCGCCGACGTTGCGACCCGGCGTCGCGATGACCGGCCCTCGCGGAGCGCCACCTCCCGGCTTCGCGGCACCGTCTGCAACGGTTCGGAGGTGCACGATTCCCAGGGAGGCTAGGAATCCTATGCCATAATGCCGGTCACCCGTCCCACTCTGATAGACGTGGTTGCCACTCTTACGATGCATGGAGTTCTTACTCTGGCAGAGGCCTTCATCCAGCAGTGGATTGACATTGGCCGATGATGAATCTTTCACCATTCCCCTTCCCCTGATGGTAATTAAATCAACTGCGATAATTCGGCATGGTGAGATTGAAGAATCGATGATTGTCTGTTTGTATTATCACGGGTGTACTCCCTGTACATGTGCTGTTCTATTTTTAAATGTTCTCTAGTGCTCATCGTATCAGCAAATATCTCTCTTGTAATGCGTTGTAAGCTGCGTGTAAGAATCAGGGTGGCGCAGTGGTAACATCTGCGCCTCACGGAGAGAACGATTCTCGCCAGAGCAGGTTCAATCCCCACCATGGGCGCCTTTCTGTGTGGAGTTTGTGTGTTCTCCCCCTGTTCTGCGTGGGTTTCCTCCGGGCTCTCCGGTTTCCTCCCACAACTTAAAAAAAATTACTCATTAATTAATTGACCGATGACATCCTAATATGTAGGAAGCAGTGGGTGGCAATATGGTGCCGGCAAACTGCCTGGCTGCCTCCTCCGCCTGTGCTCTCCTCGCGCCTCTGAGTCGTTCTGTTGAATAAACACCTTCGACAGTGAATAAATATGTGCGCGTTGGAAATGTAAAATTATTATTATTGTTTAAAGTATGAATCCTAACATGTCTATCACTTCAAAAATGTTGCTGTCGACTCACCTTTTGGGAAGCATTCGTACTTCCTGCTAAGCAGACAGATGGGGGAATGGCGATTAAAGTTGGTCTTCGTTTTTACAACCCATCCTGTGAAGACACACACACACACACACGTGTGCGGTCACTCAACAGACGAAGCAACTCCGCGTCTGACCGTAGGGGGGATCGCGCTCGCGTCAAATTACCGTGCTTCACGTTGTTCCAAGCGGAGATCAGTTTGACCTTGAGCTTGTCCACCTCGTCCACCTCCACGCCTTCGGCGCGCTGGGTGAATCCATTGCAGTCTGCCGAGACCGGCACTTTGCTCGAACATTCTCGCCCAAGCTCCCTTGTCATTGGCGCTGGCCGGGATCGAGGGCAGGCGGTGGAAACCTAACGCGCAGCGACAGATTCAAATGAGACTTGCGAGCGCCGGCACCGAGGGCTCACATTCAGCAAAAACTGATCAATAATAATAATAACAATGTAATGATGTAGGTTTTCACGGCTCGATGCATGATTGCTTCGACAAGCTGAGGATGTCTCGAACGTGCGGGGCGAAACGTCGCAATGGAGAGAGAGGGAGCGATCGACACGGCTGTCCCGAGAGAGCAGCTTTTCGAAGCAATCATCAATAATAATAATATGCATTTTTCAAAGAGCCCTTTATTCAATATTCAGAAGGTGCTTTACAAAGAAAACGTACCACAGGTGAAAATTTGGGCAAAGGCTCTATGTCATTGAAGATCTCTCATATATTTAAGGATTAGAATGGGTGTTTACGATTTTGGAAATTATACGGGTGTTAAGATCTTAAAACACCAAAATAGAAACCTTTCACAAAGTGTCGAGTTTGCAAAAGCCACACATACTTGTGGCGAAATACGCAAAAAAGGTTTGCTAACTTACGCAATGCAACGTATTTTGCCACAAGTATGTGTGGCTTTTGCAAACTGGACACTTTGTGAAAGGTGTCTATTTTGGTGTTTTAAGATCTTTACACCTGTATAATTGCCAGAAATAGTACAACCCTATTCTATTCGTTACTTATGTAGACTGGAAAAAGCACCCATAGCTCTCATACATTTTTTATTCTTGAGGACAGTTCTATTGATGGACACGTCAAGTGTAATTTGCGCACTCCCGCCAGCTGTTAATGTGACAAATGCAATGCCACATTTTTTTCAACATATTAACCACGGCAAAAAGGCAAGAATAAAAATCGCTGATGCAAAGAGGTGCTCTTAAAAGAGTCCGCGTGAATTTTGTCAAGATGTCTATTATGAACTTATTCTCGCCAATGCCCCTGACCTGACTTCATCCTCCCATCATTAAATCCAACGTCAAGTAAAAATGACTCTTTAATTTCTTTGCAAATGGTTATTGAACTTCCAACTCTCTATTAAAAAGTTAAAGGAATCGGATGGCAGACCTCCACTGGTCGTCTTGAGCCACGGGTGGAAACAGCACCCATGAAAATCGCAGGAACCAGTTTTCCATGCCCGCTAATGATGTCGTCAGTCACGCTCTTTTCGCTGATGAGTGACGATTTGCCAGAGCCATCACCACCTCTCATGGTGCACCAACGTTGCAATCCATTTACCACCAGCACACAAGCGAATATGATTCGTCAATCTTCGCGGAGGACATTCTCATAGATAAATTTCCCCCTTTGCCAGTCGCTGCCTCTCTATTCTTAACCACATCCCTTTCACTAAAGCCTCCTAGTAATCATTTGAACCTATAACACGCTCAGCAGTCCATGGCTGTTGAAGACAAAGAGCAACACAGGGCACAAGGAGTCAGAGAGGAAGCAGAGTGGTGAAGCGGCGCTAACAAGGCTAAGCTCTGCGGTCGTCTATTTTCACATACACCCATGCGCAACTCGTTTGAACGGCTGTAATCTAGACTCTCTTGCTTTGGCCCGTTGCTTAGCAAATCCCCCCTTCCTCCACCTATTTCGGTCCAGACGCTGGCAGCCACTTACACATGTAGGGACGAAACTGGAGCGCCTCGAGAAGACTGATTATTATGATTATTACTAACATACGCAAGGGGGCAACGCTCGATCCCATACAAATGGTCCACATTTGCTGTCAAGCCATGTTATGACATATCGAGGCCAACGGGGAGTTCAACAAAGCTCGCCTATGGTTATGCGTTATAAGCGTCTGCCATCTGATAAAAACCCATACCGACTACCTTAAGTCAATATATCTAACATACATGTGTTCCTAATCCACGTGTTTCTCTTTTTCTTGATGTTAATTCCACCTCCCCCATTTGTTTTGCATCTCGTTCCATCCAGACACATTATACGGCATTTTCCAGACGAGTGACAAATAACTTCCCTCATTTAGGAAATTACATAGACGTACGTGGAAATGACTCAACAGTATATTTTGCTCTTGACATTTCAAGCAAAATAGAAACTGAATATATATGGGAAGCCCTTGGGAGTAAGGCCAGGTGTGTTCATATCAAGTGTCCCTTTTCCCCCTACACTGTAACACATCTCGGAGTGGATCGATTAAAGAGTGATTGTGCGCATCTGACAGCGCGTGACGAATGTCTCATCTCATCTCATTGCCAGAACCGCTTAATCCTGTACTGGGTCGTGGTGAGCCGGAGCCTATCCCGGCAAACACAGGGCACAAGGCAGGGATATACCCACGATGGGACGCCACTCCATCATCGGGCACTGAGGGCAATTTAGTCTGCACGCCAATTAGCCTATGCAGCAGCATGTTTTTGGACTGTGGGAGGAAACCGGAGTGCCCGGCGAAAACACACGCGGACACGGGGAGAAAACTCGCAAACTCCACACAAAGAGGCACCCGAGCCGAGATTCGAACCCGGCACCTTCTTGCTGTGAGGCGACAGCGCTACCCACTGGGCCACCGTGCCGCCCTCCGTAAGTCATTAACATCATGAATTTGTGTAACATTAAATTATTATTAAACGATGTATTATATGATGAATTATTATCATATAATAAATCATACAATAACATCTAATTTGAGGATGCGTCTGTCTTGGAAAATTTTTACACTCTTCTGAGATGTCCTTCAAGCTCCGAGACTTTAGCAACTCCACGTACAGTCCCCAGTACTGTTTACTCACAAAACATCGTGCTTTCCTCTGTCTCCGAGACACAAACATTAAGACAGAGCATGCAACTAAATGAATCCTTAATGGTTTAAGTGTATGTGCAACGGCAATAACGACTAAAGCACTAAACTTACTCGACGTAGTGAGTCTAAACTGCGTTGTTGGCAATCACTTTAACATACTATCTACATACACGCCCGGCGATGGACTGGCGTCCCGTCGTCGGGTGTATTCCTGCCTTACGCCCTGTGTTTCCGGGATAGGCTCCGGCTCACCGTGACCCTATATAGGATTAAGCGGTTTCAGATAATGAGATGAGATCTACATACACATTATGCACACTGTGCGTGTACGTTATATACGTGTCGATGTACTATGTATAACCCTCCGTTAATCCACTGCTGGATGAAGGCCCCTTCAATCTGTCGTGGTCATGATTGCTTGCCAGAACTGTTCTCTCGGGATCATCGTGACACGGCCAATCATCGTGCGTCCAACGCACAGTAGATCGATCACGAGGACTGTTTGGCCATACTTCACCACGGTGGTCAGTGCGAGTTGCTTAAGGAGCCTCACGACCGACTTAGACGTTAATACGGTAGTGCAGTTTACTAACCTCTACGATACCGGTGTCACTCTACCGCACGCAAACTCTACACTTGTGAGTGCACAACAGAGCTTTTAGGACTCTGCGCACGCGTTTAGCAGCCGGTAAGAGTAACAGCAGTTGAATTGAACACCTCCAAAAAAAGACCGAGACCCCACCATGTGCGCGTCACGCCTACCGGAGCAGGTGGCCTCTCCCCAGTAGGGATTTTTAGGACAGTGCGGTAGAAGCCTGCGTCGATAGGCCGCAGCGCTCGGCGCTCATTATCTTGTTTCCAACCACTCAGCCATCACCTCCGAGGCATGTTTGTTTGAAATGGGATTCTTGCTTATTTATTAAAGCATCTAAGCAGCTAATCTTTAGACAACAAGACGGGGTTCCCGCACTACGAGAGATAACGACCGCGTACAACCACACACATATCGCTGAAAATCATATGCCTTTCCGGAATCGAATCGACATCGGTTGTTTTAAATCGCCGAGCGGTTTACAGCGGGCCCAGGAAGCAGCTGTCAGGAATCGAATCGACATTGAATGTTTTTTTTATAACTCACTGAGCGGTTTACAACGGGCCCAGGAAGCAGCTATGAGGAATCGAATCGACGTGGCTCCTTCCGATAGGAACGATTCCCCTATCAGCGAACAGCATTGACCACCGCGACCGTACGCAGCCAGCGCGCCTTGCACCCGAGGGTCACAAAGCGCTGCACAGAGCTGTCGTAAATTAGAAACTACACACGTGATTTTATTGACACGTGCGTTGCTTCGTATATCACCGAAAAGGTATTTCTTTGCAGAAGAAAATAAATGTACAACCTCCACATCACAGCTGTCAGTGACTTATATCTTTATTTTCACTTTAAAAATAGAAAAAAAGTGCACAGAAATCTGGCTGTTAATCGTTGTTCACATGTTTCAAGCAATTCAAAAATACATACACAGCAAAGATAATGACAGTTAAAAACATGCAACTTTACTCCTGCTAAATTCATCTAAATATACCTTACATTAGCAGCGCTCTTCATCGTATTGTATGATTAATACGCTTTCTATTTGGTATACCAAAAAAAAATTATGCATCGAAAAGAATTATCTTTGCATCCATAATGTCTATACTTTGAACACATCACTCACCCCTGGTTTAGAATACTCACACGATAATGACACCGCATTGCTCACAAGGATACAAGAATACTCTTTTTATTAATAATTTCACCGCAGTGGTTATACTTGACAGTCTGCTGTGTTATGAATACATTCGACAGTGAATGAATATGTGTGCATTATACATGAAAAATTATTATTATCATAAGATTCCTTCTCGGCTCGGGTGCCTTTCTCTGTGGAGTTTGCATGTTCTCTCCCCGTGTCCGCGTGGGTTTTCGCCGGGCACTCCGGTTTCCTCCCACATTACAAAAAACATGCCGCTGCATAGGTTTATTGGCTTGCAGACTAAATTTCCCGCAGTGGCCGGTGATGGACTGGCGTCCCATCGTGGGTATATCCCTGCCTTGCGCCCCTGTGTCTGCCGGAATAGGCTCCGGCTCACCGCGACCCTGTACAGGACTAAGCGGTTTCTGACAATGAGACGAGATGAGACATTCGTCACGCGCTGTCAGAAATGCGCACAATCACTCTTTCATCAATCCACTCCGGGATGAGGCTCACCTCCCTACACTGTTGCACTCTTTGACCATACTTCACAGCGCTGGTCACAATTGGTTGGTCAAGACAGCAAACATACACGTCGGGGCAGAGGACAGGACAACAATGCATTGCCCTGCCCTGCAAAGCTACCAATGTTGAATTTAAATCCTTAAGTACAAACTTCATGCATTTGAACTGCACGATTATGTGCAATATGCGAAGATATGTTCAATATGACTGTAAAATTAAAAGCTACAGCGAAAACAAAACACATTACAACACTTGAAACTGTAAACACAGCTTCGTGATAACTATGCAGTGTGGGCAAATTTTACAAATGTACATATACCAGGAACAAAAAACACTGAATACACGTCGGTAATTTTTTTTTTATTAATAACGTACAAATATTAATATATAATTATAAATTACAAGCTACTGAATGTATATTATCATTACGGTCCACATTGGCGGTTCCCAACCTGCCTGAATACCGTGAATCACTCTCCACCCTGACTGATTCTCTTCACGATCCACGATGCAGTTTAGCAATGATTGGCGTCTCTGAAAACATCGTATCTGGAAGAGCTTCTCAAGCGCATGTCTAGGTGCCAGTGGTCTGCAGACCACAGGTTAGGGACCATTCCTCGAGATAAGGGCTTCTCAACCTTCTGAACCTCAAGGCTCACTTGTATCATTTGGGTCTGGCCTCCACGGACCACTAGGTGCCGCTCGCGGCACCACTAATTTGAGAGTAATGGAAACAAAAAGTTTCCAATCGTACAGCTTAGCTACTCTGCAATTTTTCCCCTCGTATTTCAATATCCTCCGCAGAGTCGCTCTTACTCACCGCTCCGCTCTCATCTCACCCCACTGCTCCGCTTTCCAGCGCTGTACTCCAGCGAACCGGGCTTTCAATCAAACCTCCAAGACAATGTCTGCTCATCGCGACGAAATCGCATCTCCGCTACTGCCCTCACAGGCTGAAGCTCCCCCCCTCCCCCCAGCCATCCGTGCTGTTGACTCCCTGCCCCTTGTTTAAAATCAGTCCCAAGGACTTATGTCTCTCCACTGCCAATGACTGACTGCCTTGTCTGTAAACAATTACCACTTGTGTTAGTCTGCGATACACGTACCACTCGTCCACACCTCGTCTTGAGTCGACGATGCATGTTTGTTTGAAAATCATTATCTATAACCGGTAATGATGTCGCGTTTTCATGTTGAACGTATGAAGGTGGAATTTTACGTAAGGAGTGTGACTATATACCGCGCTATCGCTCTACACACACACACACTTCTCGCTGAAATATCATAGATCTCTCTTGGCTGTGGTTTATAATGCGGATTGAAAGCTGATGAGTTAACATTTTTTTTGCTGAGAGTGATTTATGCATTTGAGAAGTGAGATAACAGGTATTGGTGGCGTGGTGGCCCAGCGGGTAGCGCTGTCGCCTCACAGCAAGAAGGTCCCGGGTTCGAATCTCGGCTCGGGTGCCTTACTGTGTGAAGTTTGCGTGTTCTGTCTCTCGCCGTGTCTGCGTGCGTTTTGGTCGGGTATTCCGATTTCCTCCCACCGTCCGAAAACACGCTGCTTCCTAGGTTAATTGGCTTGCTGAGTAAATTGTCCCCAGCGCCCTTCGACAGACTGGCGTTACACCATGTGCATAACCCCGCCATGAGGCCCTGTGTCTGCCGGGATAGGGTTGCATCGTTTGATCCTGCAACGTTACTTTTGTACAGCGCCTTGAATCCTTTGGGTGAAAGTCGCCCTAAAAATATAAACAATTCTTATCTATCATTATTGCAAATAAGTGGGTGGATAGACCCCTTAATCGTAACCTCGTCCCCACAGCAGTGGGGGGGAGGGGGGGGGTAGGGGTAGCGTCTCGTGGGATAGCGACGGCGCTAAGGCACTGCCCCGTACAACTCGTTCTCCTCCAGGACGGGTCCTTCGTGCGACGCGGCACGACTCATTGTTGCCGAGTCGTGGTCCAGCTCTGTGTAGAGAAGCTCTTTACCTTCCTTCCTCTGCGGGCACGGCCCGGGACACAAAACAAACGAACACAAGTGTCAGGGACACAACGAGCCGTGGGTTTATGCGGTGAATTCCCCACGTGCCCTTTGTGTTTTGGGGTCGGGTCACGTAGAAAGTTATACAATAGTTTAATTCGAAGGCTTTCATGACCAATATTATCAATGAAATCCATTTTTTTGGTCAGGTCACGTAGAAAATTGTAAATTATAAAATAGTGTCGTTTAACCCTCCACCACCTGACACGGCCAATCAGTAAGAGGGTTGTCACGTGAACAAAAAACGTGCCAATTCCTTGACTATCTCAGCGTTGAAAAGCGACCACAGAGTATTTTACAAACAAGATGCGACGTTTCGCTGATAATTACGTTCAGCATCGTCAGGCACCCGCGCCAAACCTGGGCGAGCAGATCGAACGACCGGTACCGGTTCTGGGTCTGTTAATATGCAGGTTGTGATCACTCAAAAAAGTTTAATGTCATCGAAGAAAGGAACAAATGTTCCCGAGCAGACGCAGGTTGGAAGAGTATAAAGTATAATGCTAAGTCCTGCATGGGATAGTTTTGTAAGGATCATCATCAGCCACGAGCTACCATGGTCTTCAAGTAGTTTACTAATATCCAACTATTTTTTGCTCGCGGAAACAAATCTTGCCGTGATAAAGGAAAACCCACATTTGCGAGAGAAATCATTCAAACACTACCACGGCGGGCTCTCGAACAACAGCGATATGGAACCGCCGTTCTCAACCGGCGGGTCGCGACCCATCAGTGGGCCGCGAGCGCCACCTGGTGGTCCGTGGAGACCCAGACCCGGGTGTTTCGTTGAGGTGCAAGAGGCTGAGAAGCCCCGGTCATTATAATGCTCGCTTTCAGTGAGCATAACGTACCGGTGTCTCGTCCTCTTCGATCACCACGCTTCCACGGCTCTCACCTTCAATACAAACACGTCACGTGGCAATTAGCCTTTGTCGCTCGGATCAGTGACACGTATGTAACTGGGAATTGCTCTCCGGAGCCGTTGTTTCGGGCTTGCCGCGGCGACCGTTTGTTACCACCACTCCCCCCCCCCCTGCCTCGGCATCATTTCGTCTCCTGCGTGGGAGGCGCCGCGCGTCACGAGAACACGGGCGGGTGCGCGATGACGCAGCGCACGACGCGTAAGCCTGATCTCGTGCTGAACACGAGGTCTCCGGGTGATCTCGAGCGCCGGAGGTGAATCCCCCCCCCCGCCCCCCTGCGAAGGAGGGGGCGAAAACCTTCGACTCGACACGACCGGCCCGAAACAACAGGGATATTGAGCGGTTCTCAAACATCAAGCAACAACAACCTACATCTACAGATATTCAAATCGTACATGAATGTAAACTATATAATCTGACAATAGTTGTGTGTGCTCATATACAAAAGACATTTGATCTGAATTAAATTGTGATTGTTGATTAAAGCAGGTTGACTGTCTGCTCCTCAATTGTCGAAGTATTGGAGCAGAGTTCTACACCAGGATGCCCTTTCTGACGCCATCCTCCATTAGTCGAATAATCTTCAATTCATCATTTGTCGGGAAACTTTCCCCCAGACTTGTCCACCAAGACAGACCCGAACAAGGGAGCTAGACCCCAGAAGACAGCTCTGGGGTTCAACGGAACACGCAAATGCCTGCAACGCGGTCAATTCCGTGCGCACATTCTGTGCGTAAATAATTGATGATTGATGTGGTCAAGTGGCTCAGTGGTCAGAGCGCCGAGATTGTGGATTCAAATGTGGCTTTTTAACTGTCCATCATTAAACTGGGTTCCCACTTGCAGTGAGTTCATGGTATCATCGTGGTCACG
>JAZEWT010000019.1:2942488-2952772 GCA_036362905.1 Mordacia mordax | reverse complement strand
TTTGGCAGCAGCTTTGGCCGCCCAACAGCGGCGGGGGGAAAAAGATCGAGCTTCATCCTGCTCGCCCACCTCCTTCCTCCGCTTCTTCCCGTTCGTCCTTTCGAAGGAGCAGGCGCTCGCTCAAATCTTGCACCCATGTCGATTGTCCTGGGCCCGCCGGCGGTTTTTGGGGTGAGTACGGACGGCGCAGGCGCTCGTGTTTTCCCGTCCGAGGCGGGCGCACTGCTCGCTGGCGGACAGGCGATCCGCGCGCACGATCTCGGTTTGGAACCGCTTGGCTTCGGCGGTCGCCGGGAGTTTGCCCGCCCATAATCGCATCCCGTTTTTCGGGATTTTTTTTTTAAGAATCGCGAAAGGTGGCGATCAGTGGCCGGGGTTTTATTTTGCGACCTGCGGTTTTCAGCGATTGTTCAAGTGTGCTCTTATTATTTTATAATTGTTTTTTTGGTGCCTTCATTTAATTATTTTTAAAAGTCGCCTGGCATCAGTGTAAAACTGCGTTGCTCTGGTTTGCTGATCTTGGCACAGACTTTACTGCTCTGTCTTAATCCAATAAATCTGCACTCTCTTTCCTAGGCCTGTTTATTGAATGCCGACTCTGTATAAAACCAAAACAAATGCCGCCTTGCCTTGCCAGTCTTTTCCCGCGCTGGGTGTTGAAGCTTTGGCCGCCATCATTTTTTGGAAGCGATATCGCGATTCCGCAGCGGCCGAACGCTTATTGTCGTACGCTTTGAAAATTTTTTACTTTAAGAAATTAGAAATGTGAATGCATGTAAGATTGCAGTTTGTAAGCTATTGCAATGTTGTGATTAAAAAAAAAAACATTTAAGAAGACGCTGATTTTTTTAAAGCGCATTTACTGTACGAAGGCGGTTACTTGCCAAAAACAATGCTTCGCGATTGAAACTATACGGTTGTAAAGCCATATATATTTTTTATAAAATAGAGAATGCCCTCTGATATAATGCAAACTTAAAATTGAATTTTAGATTTCACCTTCATTTCAATTGTACCTTTATGATACGACGTGCGTACCGCATTCGCAGTCCGCGGTAAACCTGGCAGACGCGTACGATTGAAAAAAAAATGAAAACTACAGCCCACCAAGAGAGAGAGAGCGAGGGCAAGAATAATCTCATACAAATGTGATTGCATAACGAGCGACCGCGTTTGAGTTGAATATTTTTATAAACAAGCGCGCGTTGCTGTAATGTCACCGCGTGCCACCTTGCCAAAAGTCGGCAGGAAGTTTGCTAACTGCCCTCTGCCGGCTCACCTCTGCGAGGGTCTTTTCTGAGAGGTGTCGTGGATACGTCTGCCAGGTTCTGCGTCTCTGGTCATGACTCGGTCGCGCGTTACCTAGCGCTCGCTACGTCCGCCCGCACGTCCTTTCCTGGAGCCTGTCCGGTAAATACCTCAAAACTGATGTCCGCCAAACTTGGCATCGTTGCCTGTGCAGCGCGTTCATTTAACCGCAACTTGGGGTGACCTGCGTTTTTTAACGATAAGTAATGCGACAAGTAATTATTTCGCATTTGCTATTATTGTACAATAATACATATGTGTTTTACATTGTAGTCGTAATAATAATTACCAATTGATACCTATTTTTATAATTACTATAAATGCAGTTGTGCAATTGGTACGAGATGTGAAGAATTTCGGGAGGTGATATTTATCTGTGTATTTAAATTAAAACTGTCCAAATTATCGATTTAAAGTTGAAAGTTTACAAATAGACGAGCGCTTCGACGCGGCTGTCCCGAAAGAGCAGCTTTCCGAAGCAGTCATCGCGCATCGAGCCGTGAAAACCTACATCATTAAATCAGATGAGCGCTATTTAAAATAGCGCGCGACATAAGCGCGCGCGCAAACGTATCGAAGCCGCACTCGTAAACAAACGAGGGGGGGGACCGAGCAACGCGCGAAAAACATTCGTAACTCAGCGACCTTGGCGCCCACCTCCGATAACTGGAACGGTTCCTTCGATCTGGCTTAGCCGTGTATTTTAAATAAAGACAGCCACACCCGGGGAGGGAGGACGGCTCCGAGGACGCTCGAAGCCTCCACTGTGGGGGTGCACCGGGATCCCCGCGCCAATCTCGGGATCGCGCCGCCGCCGCCGCCGCGCGATGCGGACGGTGTTGCGCGAGCCTCGTCCCGCGGCACCGCAGGAAAACGCGTGGCCGGCGTGGGGAGGCCCACGGTGCGTCGGGCCAACTCTGACCACGGCGGCGTGGTAGCGATATGCCGCGAATTTCCAGTGCCGGCTCTACGACTGCCGCTATTTCGCGAAAGAAAAGAACCAACAACAACAACAGCAAATCCAAAAAAAGACAAAACGGCCATTTATTCTTTGCCAACAATGTTTTTTTTTCACCGCAAAAGATACAGTCGCTTAGTTTCTGCCATGACCCGCTGCCCCATTCTCCCGCAAATGTGTGTTCCAAGGTATATTTGTTCGCCTTTGCACTGTAGCGTACGGCAAACGTGCGTGTATGATACGTTGCTGCTGGTATTGTTGTTCATTGATAGTTGTTTTGTTGTCTGCAGCTTGGTAAGAAATAAGAGGAATGGCTGTGTATCCCTCTTCCGGAGCCTCCATTGGGCTATGTGTGCATCTGGTCAGGTTTGCAAATATCCGAGCTCTGGCCAAGTTTTTTTAGCCTCAACCACATTCAATTCCTTATGGGGCCTAGTGGTTAACGCTGTGGTTTTGTTGTATTTGTACTGTGTTTATTTATAGAATTTGTGTGTATACTATGTATGTTTGTGTTTTTGTCTTGTGTCTGTGTGCATTTGTGTGCGGAATGTAATGTTTGATGCCGAGGTCTTCCATAACGATCCGGTAAGCATTTGTCTTTGTTCAGCTGCTCCCCGTAAGTAAGTACACAGGTATGAGATGGAACGGATCGCAGATATCTCTTCGATGGGGAGCAAAGCGCATTTAAACTACGGCGGCGAACGGAAAACGCAAACTTTTGGGCAGATAAAAACTCTAAATCCACTAAATATACTTCTTTGTGGGTCCTTGGCGAGACGCCGATGAACGAGCGTCGAGTCTTTTTTGTGCGTTTAATTTTTTTATTTTAAAACTAACCCCGTATTTGTAGCCAAGTCGCTCGCACACATGTGCCAGGGAGCCTTCACAAGCCAAACCCTCACAGCGACGATGAGAGGCATGCATGGCCATTTCGTGAAGGAAAGTTAGGGGGAAAAAATAAAGCGGCGCGCTCTTTCAGGTCGATCGTGCGGACGCGTATTGCGATCTCAAGCGTATATATACGTGTGTAGCGCTTTATACAGTAAGCCTTGCTTTTATACATTGTCGTATCAATAAAGAATGTGCAGATAGGTTTTTTTTTACGTATTTGTATTCTATTTACGCTTGCACCGCCAATAATTAGTATTCCAAAATGGCTACCAAAGACGACGCTGTTATTGCTAGAAATCTGGACACCAGACAGGGAATGCTGCTTAAAATATATATATTTTTTGTACGTTTTAAACGTATTTATTGCAACACCATGTGCGGCCAAAAACGCGCCCGACTTTGCAATGTTTCTAAAGAGGATTTTGGAAAAGCTAATTGTGGACGCCATTTTCTTTTTGTTGTCTCAACACAGCACGTGGAATATGGCCGTCATGGACAGCGGCGTCCATCTTGTGAACCGCGGCTCGCCTCTGATTGGACAAATAATGCGCTAGACTGGACATCGCTAAAGCGCATGCGCTAAGAATATTCTTGTTTCAATTTTAAACCTTTTCCCTTTTTTTGCAATTTCGTGCATCCTTTGTCGATGCTTTTGCAAAAAAAAACAAACGATCTTGTGCATTTTTTTCCACATCGCATTGCAGTTTCGGAAAACTCTGCAATGGCGACTGTCGCTGCGGACATCTTAGCATCGTCGATTCGAAAGGAAAAGCGCTCACATTTGGTCAGAATATTTCGCCAAATATCACATTCAGCGTCGAGGTGCGGCAGGCTAAGTGAGGCGGAACGAACACAGTGGCTTTGCAAACTAAGTTAAAAATGTTTCTTCCATTTCTATTTCTTTTTCAAACATTAGGCGCCAAAACTGAACCAACCTGGTTATTATTTCTCCGTCTATTTGTGGATAGCATCAACAAGCATGATAGGCAGAAACACTTGCCAACTGCATCTTGGAATCGTAGCGCCGCTCGATGCTCTTTCCAGATTTTAGCGAAAATGAGAAATAGATGTTTCCGAAAAGATGGTGGCATAGCGATGCAGCGATGTGGGCGCACCTTGCGGGTGCCTCATCGTGTGTGCATGCGGATGGGTTTGTGTTAGCGCAATACGCAAGCAAATGAGCGAACGTATTTGTTCCTATCCTACAGTGTGGCTCTAGTTTTACGGGATGATGGGTTAATGCCAAATCTCTCTGTCTACTGCTTTGCGCTGCCAACAATTCAAGCCTCCCTTTTATTAGCGTTTTTTTGTCTCCGTTTTTTTCCCTGCATTTAAAAAAAAACGCAAAGAAATGTTGCAAAAAAAAACCACCTTAAGAATGTTGTCACCGCAAATGTTGTGCGCATTTATCCGGTAAATAAATACACGTTTCATCGTCGAATTGACATCACCTGTGATCCACTGCTGCCTGAAGGCCTTGTTGAGCTTTCGCCATCCCGCCCACGGTCTTGCGATGGAACATATACGTACATTTGAAAATGTTTTGTCAACTTTATACATGGTGTGCACAGCTTTAACGAGGTTATAAACCACATTTACTGATATCTATTTCACCGGCGTCTGAGGTTCAAAGAAGTTTGTAGTCAACGTCCTGGTTTCAGAACGCAAGAACTCACACGTGTGATTTCTGTCCTTCATTACTAGATTTGGTTAAACCATCACCCCGTTTCATCATCGGACAAACCGCGTGGCTTCAGATTGAGTGGACAACGTTATGTAATACCGTGCTCATTTCTGTGGATTAATTTCTTTTCTACTTTCAGCCAAGCTAAGTGTGTAATTCGAAATGTACACATTTTGAGTGTTGTTTTAATTTTTCACAGGATGATGATGTCGAAAACGAAGAAAACTTATCCGCGTGCGTGTCTCTGTGCTTGTGTGTGCGTGATGATGGCCAGCCACCCCGTTGTGTGCCGTGCCCACCTTCAACATAGGTGCTCCCCAATAGTCCGTCGAGGCTATCTCGTGTGATCATTACGTGCTTGTGTGTACTAAATCGTGACGTGTGATTGAAGCCAAGAGAAATTGAAATTACGACGGATGAAAGTTGTTTGTTGTGGGTGCTAATGTAATGTTGGCGCAGCGCTCGTTGTTAATGTGTTTGTTTGTTTGTTTTCCCCTCCGCGTTTTTTCCCTCCCGTTCACCGCAATTGAATCTCTCACACCAATGATCATCACCCATTGTGACGAACCGCGCTACGACGATAAACACACGCTTGTGCCCCGCGAACGCGCGCGCGCCAACCGCGCTCGCACACAAAAACGCACCAACTCGCAAACCGCCTCCGCACGTGCGCGCAACCCCGTGTGCGCGCGCGACCTGTGGCGATCGCGCGACGACACACATTGGCGCAAGAATCGTGGCACCACGCCGTCGTCGCCATCATCATCACCACCACTACCACCACCGCCACCCCCTGTCACATGCGCCGCCATCACCATCGCTGGCACCCGCACCGCACACACCACCGATTCCACCACCGCCACCCTCACCGCCGCCACCGCCGCCTCCCTTCCTCCCCGGCACCACCGCAGGATGAGTTCCACCCGTTCATCGAGGCCCTGCTGCCGCACGTGCGCGCGTTCGCCTACACGTGGTTCAACCTGCAGGCGCGCAAGCGCAAG
The DNA here is from genome assembly GCA_036362905.1 of Mordacia mordax. NCBI lineage: Eukaryota > Metazoa > Chordata > Hyperoartia > Petromyzontiformes > Petromyzontidae > Mordacia > Mordacia mordax. The sequence goes on along the minus strand of JAZEWT010000019.1, from coordinate 2,946,930 downwards.
TACTTCAAGAAGCACGAGAAGCGCATGTCGAAGGACGAGGAGCGCGCGGTCAAGGACGAGCTCCTGGGCGAGAAGAGCGAGGTGAAGCAGAAGTGGGCCTCGCGCCTCCTCGCCAAGCTACGCAAGGACATCCGGCCCGAATTCCGCGAGGACTTCGTGCTCACGGTGACCGGCAAGAAGCCGCCGTGCTGCGTGCTCTCCAACCCCGACCAGAAGGGCAAGATGCGGCGCATCGACTGCCTGCGCCAGGCCGACAAGGTGTGGCGCCTCGACCTCGTCATGGTCATCCTGTTCAAGGGCGTGCCGCTCGAGAGCACGGACGGCGAGCGCCTCGTCAAGTCGCCGCAGTGCGCCAACCCGGGCCTGTGCGTGCAGCCCCACCACATCGGCGTGTCCGTCAAGGAGCTCGACCTCTACCTGGCCTACTTCGTGCACTCGCAAGGTGGGTGAGCGCGCGCGGGCACCGGCGGGGTGGGCGGGCGGATTGAACGGTGGGTGGGTGCGTGCGCGGGTCGACGGGTGAGCGGACGAGTTGGTGAGCGGTCGGGAGGGTGAGCGGATTCAATGGTTTGGCGCGTGTGTCAGCGGGTGAGCGAGAGTGGGCGATTGAGTGGATGGGTGGTGTGAGTGGATTGAATGGTGGTTGGGTGAGTGGGTGGGTGCGTTGTTGAGTGGGTGAATTGGCAGGTAGCTGAAAGGGTGGGTGGGCACTTGGGCAAGCTGGTGGGGTGGGCGGCTTGGCGAGCGGAATGGTGGGACGGTTGGAGGATGCACGGGCGAGATGGTCCATGGGCGGGCAGATAGATGGGCAGCAGAGCTGTTGGACTCGATTGCGGGTGGGCAGGTGGGTCGAACGGATGGGTGGGTTGATGGGCGGCATGGCCAATGGGCGTAGGCTGTCGGACGGACGTATGGGAGAGCTGGGGAATGAGTGGATGGGTGGTAGGATTTGCAAGGGCAGATGGGTGGATGTACGAGCAGATGGGCACATTGGTTGGTGGGGTGGGTAGGTATGCGGCTGCATGAGAGGTGGGAGCACGCGCCGGCGGAGAGGTGCGCAGGCGCGCACGTGCGCGGATTAGCCGGTGGGCAGATGGGCGAATGCGTGGGTGGATGTAGCAGGTGCGTGAGTGGGGGGCAGAAGTGTTGGGGAGACGAGCGTGTGCGTCGGTGTGCGGATCGCTGCGTGACGTTGGAAGGTGGGCGTGACAGGTAGATCGGTGTGGGTGCTTAGGTGTACGTGTGGGCGGGTTAGCGCCTGGATGGGCGTGGCAGGTAAGGTGAGTGGGCGGATGAGTGGGCGGATGAGTGGGTGGATGGGCGGGCGGATGAGTGTGCGGGGCGGTTCAGCTTCTGTTTAACGTTGACCTTCGGTGCTGATGTCACCATTCATTGCTGCCGTTTCTGATTGGTTGAATGAATTAGAAAACTGTTACTCTCGGTGCACGTTTTACACATTGTTTTTATTTGATTTCAAACGCACAGTTTTATTATCGTGTTATTATTTTTTGAGTGGAATTCTTTCCCTTATTCTCCACCCTTTATGTATAGTCCATCAATGTGTTATCTTGTAAAAATGTTTTAACATAAAAATGTTTTAACATTTTTATTTTATACCTGCTTGCAATACAATAGATACACAGTGCTAGCAACACCCGCACCTGTGCTCGTTGGCTGTGTTGCTCATTATACTCTGACAAACAATACGCAACACTCTCCTCCTTTTCATTAAAAACACAATAAAATCAATTTCGCGTAAGGAAAAAAAAAAGCCAACCACTCGCCCAAGACGCATTTTAATTCCACCGTCAGGATTCAATCTCACAATATCGGATGGCTGATCTCGTTGTCCTCAGAGAAAACAACAATAAAAAAAAAGCCCCTCCATTGCAAACTCCTGCGCAACTTCGCGCACACGCGTGGCCGCGCAGTCGGACGAACGCGTCTCTCAACGTCCGATCACGACCACAAATCCGCGCGGGTGGCGGGTGGCGGGTGGCGGGTGGCGGGTGGCGGGTGGCGCGGGTGGCGCGGGTGGCGCGGGCGGGCGGGCCTTCCTTCGACCTGGCGCCGCCGTCGTCCCTTTGTGGTCGACACGCCGCATTCCGCTCTCGCGAGGAGTCGGACACGTGTGCCCAATGGCGTTGCTCACGCCTGCAGTGGAAATGTGGAATTTCCACCCTCGGCTAAGACTGTGGACGACAGCGCCGCTCACCGCATCGCCGTGAGCGGCGCTCCGCGTGGCTCCTTTGTGAGCCAAAGTGCGCGTCGATCGGCGGTGCTTCCTGGCGGCACGGCGGCATCGCTGTGGCGCTACCTCCACCGATCACCCCGCCTGTGTGGACCTCGGTGTGCTCGGCGCGATGGACGAGAATCGCTCGCTCGGGCGGTTCTTTCGGGAGAGCCGCGCCGAGCGTTCCTCCTCCTCCCTCCGTCCCTCGCTGTGTTTCGCCCCTTGCGTTGGAACCCGATGGCGAAGGATGCTCTCCACGGCTATCCCAAAAGAGCCGCCCTTAAGGAAGAATCTCTTTCTGCTACCAGTGATACCTTGCTCCATGGAAACCGTATTCACTGCCATCATTTTTTATTGAAGAAGCCTCCAACGTGAGGCGAAGCCTCAGAGCGATCAATGCGGCTATCTCGAAAGAGTAGATTCTCGAAGCAATCATCATCATTGATTGCTATTTTCTAGAACTTCTCCAGCAGCAGAGCATCACGATCAATCTACACATGACACATAGTCCACTGTTTATCAATAGAGCAACGTTAACCTATTTCCAATTGCACATGCAAGTCTTCATCAGTACAGCAGAGAGAATTGCTCCCCGTAGCTGTTCTTTCAGGACAGCCGTATCGAGCGTCCCTCCTCCATCCTTCATGGCGTTGCACCTCCCGCGTCACTCTCATCACCCATCGGACCGTGAGCACCTACTTCAGTGCGATGCAAGTCATCCTGGATAAGGGTGTCCGCTAAATAATAATAATAATTAATTAATTATTGTGCATATACAGAAGCCTCATCGTCCATTCTTTGCATCGATCATCGTTGACCCAGCAGCAGTGCCTCTCGCACAGTACAGCGACACGATTCGTATATGATCCACATCAATTCCCTGCGAATAGGTAGGCATTACCGGTAAATGTTGATTCCGTAACAAACAACACACTAGGATAAAAAGTAAAAATTTTAAATGACCCGTTTTTACCGCACCCCAAATTAGAAAATCATTTTTTTGAACACAATCAATCTATCTGTTGATACAGACTAAAAGCAGGTGGCCAAACACTGACAATATGTGTCTTACCATTGACTGATTATACAGTGAGATTTACATTGTAATTATTTTAGTCGTAACTACGTGTTTTTCTAATGTTTTGTAATAGGAACAACTATCAGTTGTCACTTAATATCAGTCTGGTTTAAAGGTTTTCATAAAAGGAAAAGATTATTGTAGTCTTGTACGGTCAGTGTTTGGCCACCCACGTTTAGTCTGCATCCCTAGGCAGATTGATTCTGTGTTCAAACAAAATATTTTCCTACTTTTGAGTGCGGTAAAAACGGGTCATTGAAAAAAATATTTTTTATCATATTTTATTTTCTACCTTTTTTAATCTTAGCCATTTATTCTCACTGCCATAGAAGTAAAAATAGATGATTTTCGACATTTCAGACAATTGCCGTTTCTCACAACATATACATGTATTGATATATATTTCCCTCTAAAGCCATTGTTTTACCAACTAATGTTCTGACGTTTATTGTTTGCTGTGCTTGTGTAACACGTCCAACGTAACAGTAACAGCGACATCGCCAAATAATTTATTTTGCATTATCGATAGTCGCTTAACATGGATGCTCCATTAATGGAGCAGTCGATATTGTCCATTGATAATCTATTATTAATCGAGCGGCCATCACTGCTACTAAGACACCAAGGTCACTGCCACATGGTCCCATAGATTCCCTAGGAATGCGGCGAGAGCAGTGTCTGTGAGTTCCTTTTAATTGCTATCGATACGGGAGGATCGTTGATCCACCCGTCCCGCTCGCCCCTCTGTGCCAATAGACGAGCGTCTCCGATACAGTGCCATTGTGAGCGCGCGCGTTACGTGGGTCTGCGCCTCCATTGGGGTAGGGCTTGTAATGCTCGTCCGCGCTGTATGCCCTCAAGCTCGGGACAAAAGAAACAAAATAATAATGACAAAGTGAACTGTAACTTTTCACCGGCCGGTGGACCGGCTCCGGTGACTTCGCATCCCTGCGATACCGCCCAGCGCAAACGCTCGGGCGCTGTCTGTGGCTCTCCCCTCGGTTTTGGCGGAGGAGTCGCGTTCGAGCGGCGCGCCGCCGCCGCCGCCACCTCGGCGGGCTCGCCGTTGGCATGCGCGCGCGCGCGCGCGCCGCGCGCGCCGCTCGCTCGTACGCGAATGCGCCGCGCGCG
>JAZEWT010000019.1:2856741-2867840 GCA_036362905.1 Mordacia mordax | reverse complement strand
ACCTTGCGGAATAATTTTTTTATTTCGCGTTTCCTTTTTACAAAGCGCAGGTGTAAACGCTCGTTTGCTGGGCCGCTGGGTGGCAAGAAAAAGAAATAATTACCACCACGCACACAAAGGACGCCAATTTCTCTCGCCTGCATCAACAGGCGAACCCAGAGGAGCGGGGAATTAATAACGAGTGGGTAATTTTAGAACGAGAGCCGGGCCGAGCGCGTGAACGAGAGAGAGCGCGCGCGCGCGATTTTGTGCGATCGCGGCGAGAGGATGATTGCCTTCGTTGGGATGGATTGCGGCCGCCCGAGTGAGCTGGTGAGAGGCGGTGGTGCCGTCGGTGAATGGCGAGGTCGCGGGTTCACCCTGAAGTGATAGCCTGCTCTCAAGAGCCGAACCTGTTCGGAACAAATGCCACCAAACCTCGGAATGGGGAAATATGGACTGAGCCACCATTGTGTGTACATTTATTGGATGCGTGTTTATTGATTATTGCCTGACTTGAGACAAAAAAATATACAACTCAAAGGCGTTCTCCACAGCATCACCGACACCTGAATTGGCGATGCGATCCCCGGCGCCGGAGTCCTTGGGTGCTTTGCGTACCGGCCGCGGCCGTGGGACAGCGGCGTGGGACGCGGGAGCGAAACGCCGCCGCAAAGCTGCGGTGAAGCGCGATGCCTCTGCTTGGAGCGACTCCCGGTCGCTGGAAGAAGGACGTGCGGATTCGAGATCTTGCGCAAGCTCGAGACGATCACATTGACTGTGGGGGGAAAGGAAGTTGGCTTGGGGAGGACACGGAAACGGTGGCCAATGGTTGGGATTCACGATGCAGTGGCAGTGACAGGAGGGGACGCGCTCCAGAGGACTTTGCCGGCGAACCGGACCGATAAACTCAGCACCTGGTCACTTGAGCACGCGGTGCTCAAGATGTTAAAACCAGAAGTACTTCTACTACTGAAACTGAAGCTGGTGTTGCTGCTGCAATGGAGCAAGCGTTTGTACGCGTGTATTTATATATGTGTACATGCGTGCAGTGAGCTTGCGAGTTAGAATCCTTCGTACGCGCAAATGTTATCTGCGCACCACCAAGGCTGTTGTGTCTAGTTTCAGCTTCACCTCCTACGAATCGATTACGCGTCTGGATCCTTAGCGCTGTTTCAGCTGCAATTCCCCGCTCTTGCACGAGCGACATCAAACCTCCTCTGCCTTCGTCGTGACGTCAAGAGATTGGCGTCACAAGGTCGACCGTGGGGCGGGCACTCTGCTAGTGACGACAACGATTCTACCACGTGCGTGTGTCCGTCCACCAACGTCGACGAATCTTGAAGCGGCCAGAGGTCAACCTGCTACCAGACAGTGCTCAGGGTGGGGGCCCAACATTGGCTGTGAGCGTACTGGGATTAAGAGTCGAACTGATGACCCGCAGCCAGAAGCCCGGTATTTTTACCCAGCGAGCAATGCAAGTCAAAAATAATAAAATGCATATGACCATGAAAGAGAGAGAAGGGGGGAAAAAAAGCGCGCTTCAAAACTAAGGAGGGAGAGATATAAAAAAAACACACAACTTACAAAACCCACACACGGTTTCGTGCCAACGTTATCAGAACAGCAACAATCACAGCTGGGGTGAGTCATGACCGTGCGTGCTTTATCCACTGCTGGATGAAGATCTCCCGAGGAGGCCAGGCGGTAGGGTTACCACCTCGGATGCCGAGCCCGGGGTGAACAGAACGAGAGAGAGAGGAGACTGCACAGAAACCCGGACTTTGAAGAATGCCTTGTTCCAGGAAAAGTTCCAGTGCTCCCAGGAGTAGGACAATCCTGGAAGGAAAACCAGGACAGATGGCAGCCCTGTGACACGGGCACATTCCCTTCAGCCACCGCACTCTCGTCGGCCTTGACCTCCCACCTCTAACCTGCGCAGGGACCTCCGCCGAGCGCACGCTCTCCTTCTACCTCTCTCCGCGCCCGCGTAGACAGGCGCGCGAGCAGCAGCTCTCCGCGTCACGTCTGCACGCGTCACCCTTCGTTCCACGTGCGACAATGTCTGTCTCGAGAGCTGCTTTAGGGTGGCCATCGCGAAAGTGCAGCTCCTGAGAGTGGGCCTGGTCGTTCCATGCCACCGTCGCTGCCAAAAATCTCTGATCAAGCGATGCCGCCCCTTGGCAGGGAACATCCACCGATGGAAGACCTTTATCCTTTCGGGCGCGCCGGTACGTACAGTATGTGCCAGGTCGACCACGCGTGGCTCGTGAACGCTTTGTTGCGGAGACACCGCTGGCGGAGGCGAGTCACTCGCCGAGGTCCGTGGTGCCCGAGACCGAGCGTTTAACGCCACGCGGCGCGAAACGTCGGACACCGCGCAGGCGTGCGGGAGAGCGCGGCCGCACGGCGCCAACCGTGGGCTACGGCCGCGGCGGCGCAGCTGTCGGCGGCGCAGGCGGTGCAGCTGCACCGACACCCCACGGCTCGGAGATGCCCGGGTGCCGCGTCGCGGATGAAAGCGGGCAAGGAGGGGCGGGGGGGGGGCCCGAATTTTCCACCATCCCGCCAGGGGTCTATGCCAAGCACGCTACCGCGACCGGTCAGGGGGTAGGGAAACCGTGGAGGAGAGAGCGAGGGGAGATGAAACATCCGAGGCCCACTAACAATAACAATGATGACGACGATGACAGCCACGATGAGGTCACAGGCACGACCGGACGCGGCAGGGCAGCACACCCATCAGGGTCAAGAGTTAAATGCCCGCCGTGCGTTCGCCTAATTTATTTTTCAACCGTGCGACGACGTCGATCCGGTACGTTGGATGTTCAGCGACCGATCAAAACGGCCGCAGGAAACGCGGCGCGCGCGTGAGTCAGCGCCGGGGTGTGTTCCCATTGTCGCACGGACGCGGACCGGCGCTTGTAGTCCCCGCGCCGAGGGGGTCGCCGGGCCGGGCGGTGGAAATTCAACGTGCATCCGGCGGGGCACCGTAGCTCGGCCCGTGCAACAACAATCGTCGGCTCGCTTGCGCGCTCACTGTCGGCCGCCGACGGACGATCGGGGGGCTCCCGCGACGCCGCGGCGGGGGGGGTTTCGAGCTCGCGGCGAGATCGCGAAGCCGCTTCTCGAACCGCGTTGTCCGCCTCGCACTGGAAATACCGCGCACGTGGTTCACACTGGCCCTGGAGCTCATCGTCAGTTGTCCGATGCACAGCTCTGCGGCAATCCACTGCTGGACGAAGGCCTCCCTAAAACGGCGCCGGTCGTGCGGCTTGCGTGACGCAAACGTCACCACGCCCGGCACCGCGGGTTCGTGAAGGCAGACTAGACCGATGCTCACACGTCGGGTCAGACATCACTTGCAACTGATGTTATCAGAGAGCTGAACTCTCGTAGCCGAGTTCATTATGCGCGACGCACGTCACCTTGCTTCAGCTGCTCATTAGTTTTAATCATGTTATGTTGCCTGTGAATGTGGAAGCAGAAACTTCGTTATGTTGTCGCGAGTCTCTTCTGTACCCGGTAAATGCGTAACGTTTAGGGTTTCGTGGTTGGGCCGTATGGCTCTGCCCTGCGATTGTAGGGTTTGCGCGAAGACAGCGTTTCAAACCACACGGGTGAAACTCAAAAACGCTTCCGATAAAATGATGTTGAACTGTAAATTAAGCGGCGCAAATATTCTAGGCTTAAAAAAAAAAGGTAATTGTTGATGCCAACCTACCACGTGGCTGCCTTGCTCCTCCGCTGCCTGTCCGCGATGCCTCAGAAGGGAGGGAGGACCGCTCGACATGGATACCGCGGGCTATTTGAAGAGCAATTCTCATACATCGAGCTGTGACAACCGACATCGGTACGATGCATGGAAGTAATGTAAGTCTCCTCGATGCGTGAGAATTGTCCCTCCGCAGCTGTTCTTTCAGGATAGCCGCGTCGAACGTTCCACGCTCTCTCTCTCCTCGGCAACATTCCGTCGGGCATTTCAAATAAAACCACTGGGAAACGGCTGACGATGCCTCCGATGGGCGAGGCGAAACATCGCGAAGGAGGTAAGGATGGCCCGACGCGGCTATCCCAGGAGAACGGCCGTGGGGAGCAATTCTGATACCTTGAAGGACGAATGGAAGAGCAGTGATCGAGAAGAAAGCCAAGGATTGGGATATCGGTGGAACTGAAGGCAGAGGGGATGTCTATGAAGACGAGGGCAGAGGATGGAGGAGGATGGAGGAGGATGAAGGAGGTAACTGCAAAGGACCGTCTATTGAGACAGAGCAACTGAGATGTAGAAACAACTATGGGGACCTCGTAAAGCCCGCCCGGTTGGTGTTTGGACTTCGTAACGCCCATGTTATTGCCATAGAGGCTAAAACCTTATCTCTTTATCCATCGAGATGTAAGAAATATTTGTGCAAGGGCCATCGCTGCCTTGCTCGTGGTAGGGGATGGGAAGGACCTTCGTTTGACCCGGTGGAGCATCTTCCCGAGCTGACGAGTTGTGATTAGTTCTCTTCTGGGGAAACTCAAAATCCAGCGTCGATTCACCGTCATCTGACATTGACGTACTAACATCTTGTTTTTGAGCGGCCAGCTGGCTCAAGGGGCTCATAATGGCTAGGTCAGAGTGCTGAGCAAGCACCGTTGTTATCCTGGGTTTGAATCCGGGCAGTCACCCAACATTAAACTGGGTTCTCAAGTGTAGTGAGTTGGCGGGGTCACTGGTAACTGCATAACAAAATAATTATACAATCTAGTGTCTCACTCATTTCGGTCTTGTCTGGCTAAAATTAACAAGCACATATCGGATCACCGAGCGATATAAATGGGTACCAGGGGTTAGTCGATCGGCGGCAGGTCACGTGTGTTGGGGAAATAGGAAGAGGGTACTCCCTTGTCATATGAGATGTTCTTGTCAACATGGAAAAGTGGTGTTGATGTCAGTTTTCGTGCCCCGCTGTGTGAGAATTTCCCCAAAGAGTGGCGCTTTCGGGATGGCCGTGTCAAGCGTTTCTCCTCCTTGGCGACGTTTCGCCTACCCACGTTGGCGTCATCGTCGGGCGTTAGTCCTGAAACTGCGGCTCTTGAGAGCAATCCTCGTGAAAGAGAAGGGTAGGTCAAACTACCCTCTTCGCTGCAGCCACATTCAGTGGTAGCCCTTCCGCCGGCAGTGACGCGGGTGAGCAATTGCGGAGCTGCGCCTTTATCCCTCATCCGCACCGTTGCCTGGAGGTGAACCGCCCTGTGCGAGGCATGCGGCGCGCCATCTAGTGTCAACAGCGCGACGTTTTGTTCGCTAAAGTTCCCAAAATCGAAGCGGCCCCCACGGTGTCATCTTCCGGGGTCCATCGCCTGACATAGCGATTCGAGGGCCCTGCCAAGCTGTCCTCATACGAAAACGACAACTCCTCACCTCTTGACCCGTCTCCGCTGGCACAAGCGGGATTTATTTAGTGGTTCCGATAAATAAATATGCACTTAAGGAAATTTCGCCGGCGCCCCCCCCTCCCGCTGCCGCCCAGCAACCGTCACAACCCGCGGCCGGGCACAGCCTCTCAGGCACCGGCGACGTTAACGCGTCCGCGGCTACCGCAGGATAAACATCGACACTCGCGCGAGTTATCCAGCCTTTTCGAATTAGCGACACGCACGAGTCGAAGAGGGTGGCCAAAAAAGCAACGTGGGTTTACTTAATTGTGGACTTAAATGTATAAAATGTCTCCTAATGAGACCCCCATATTTGGCATTCGCGGAGCAACCGCAACCGTGCCGCTTTGGCACTCGTCTCCGGATCGCTGGGGCCGGCGTAGCCAGACTCGTTTCTTTTCAGCCCACAGGAATGGCTTTAGCAGAACCATTGCTGCCCGGCCAAACGTCCATCACGGAGCGATTGTGTTCGAGAAGAAGTATGAACAAGGGATGTACCCGTAAAAACCAAACAGAAAAGACTTGGTATATTTTCAGCGAGCGGGATGAAAGCCGCTGCTTTTAAAGAATACGCTTCTGGGGGGAATTTGCGTTCCTTCTTTCGAAATGGGGGCACTTTCCCCCGTCGAGGGAGGTGTATTCTCCCGCGGTGCGATCGCAAGTCGACAAGACGACGGAGCGGTTTGGGTGACCGCCTCGTATTTCGACGCCTCGTTTACAAATTGAGATACGGTTCCGTAGGCCGAGTGCCGCGCCGAGAGTACAGCGGAGAGAGGGAGAGGAGAGCGCGACTTCAAGTTTCGTACAGATGAGAGATCTTATTTCACAAAGTGCACTGTACAGAAACTTGGCAAGCAGCGCCAGCATAATTGCATCCAGAACTTTTGCAACAAAAAAAATAGAAGTGAGGAGGGGGGGGGATGGGGGTGTGAGTGGAAAGAGACAAGCGCTTGGCACGGTGACAGCGGATGAATTTGTGGTACAGTGCATTTGGCAAGAGAGTTTGGGCTGCAGGTCTCTCTGGCTTGGAGGGAGAGAAAAAACGGCGGAAATAATATAAAGAGTGCGGCGGCTGCGCGGAGTTGGTTTTTGAAAACCCGCGTTTCTTTCCTCCGCTAAATTTGTTTATGCCGATCGGCGTAAGCGGTCAGACATTGGCCAATGGGCAGGGCCGGCTGGCTGGCAAGGGTGGCAAGGCTGGCTGCGTGGCCGGGTTTGGAGGGAGTTGACACGAATGAAAAAAAGCGAGGGAGCGGGCGCGTGGTGGAGAGGGAAAAAAAAAGGAACTTGGTACAGATAAGGGTGTTCCTGTGTTGGCAGCGAGTGTTTACAGTGGGTTTTTCACTCGCCCACTTTTCTGCAAGTCCTTGCCAGGCCTTGGCGCGTATCGCCCGGGCATTGGGCGGCTTGGCGCTCCGTCGCCGAGCCAGCCAAAGGGGATAACCCCGTGCGGCTGGCAGCGGAGCGAGAGATCGCACCCAGTTGCGGCGGGAGAAATCGGAAATCGCGACTGGAGGGGGCCCCGCGACCGTCGACGACTCGACGCTCGTGAAAAAAAAAAAACCGCCGAGGCCCACAAAATGGCCGCCTCCTGGGCTGCTGCAGTTCGCGTTCATTCTGAGCGGCGGCGGGGGCGCGCGGAACGGTGCGGAATGAGGGGAGGGGGGTTGGAGAGGGGGGGGGGCAAGCGACGCACAAAATGGCGGGAAATGCACATCACGTGACGCGAGGCGAGCGCGTCGGCGTGGCAAGCTCGGTTTTGCTCCGGCCGAGCGTTTTCTTGGGCCGCGGTCGAGGCGGCGCGCGGCCAGGTCCAGTTGTTTTGCGGCCGTCGGGAGATAGAGCTTCGTCAAAGCAGGTCGTCGCAAACATGGCTCTTCGTCCCCTGGCTGAGCGTGCCGCTGTACAAGGCCAAACACCCACCGGCCCGTGCCAAAAAATCCAAAATTATGCACATGTCCAAACTTTATGCAACCGCCGGCTCGCGCGCAAGTGCGTGGAGCGTGTGCGCTCGTGCTGGCAAAGTCCGCCGTTATTTTTTGAGCCCGGTCCCGAAGTTTCCGTATCGAGGATTTGTTGAAGTGAATTCTGCCGTCGATCGGGCGCATGCAGAGACGGGCTAAGGGGGAAAAGTTGTCGGTTATAACGGTGTGGCGACTCTTTTTTTTTCTTCCCCCCCTTCTAAAGATGTGGCGAAAGTCCTCCACGGCCAAATGTCTTCTTGTGGCCTTGGAAACAGATCTGACACTTTCAGCTGTGTCGTAAGGTACTTATTTTCCAGTGGTTTTCAGTTCGCTGCGTTAAATTAATCGGAGTTTAGACAAGCGTTCGATTTCCTCATTCAGCAGTCGCGTCAAGAGTTTTAAGGCGCAGTTGTAATAATATTAATACTTTATTTTTACATCTGCAATATATTTCCCAAATGATGCATAAATGCTCTGGCTGGCTTTGTCAAGTCAGGGCCTCGACATCTGTAATGTCTGATAAGATGGGAGACCCATTGGAAGTAACTTCTGCACATTATTTATAAACATAATATTGGAGTTGTCTTCTATTGTCATGAGCTGCGTGAAGAACACGTGTGTGCGTGTAAATATCATGAAAATCTCACGACTAGTGTAGCAGCTTGCATGCCCACGTCACAAACCCGGAGACAGAACCGAGTTCGATTCCAGCTTGCAGCCAGTATCTGAACTCGTTCTGGGCCCTCCCTCGGTCGACTAAGCCTCATGTGACTTTGTGCGATGTGTAAACTTTAGCACCGGGGAGACAAAGGCGGCTGGGGATGGTGCTAGCCACCCACCCCTACGTGTGCCGTCTTGATCCTCATAGGGACTCGCGAACAGCACTTGGCTCAAGCGTCCGTTAAGGCTGTGAGAGGAATCTTTGTCCTTATATATATATATATATAATTGTCATGATCGGCTATTATCAGTCCACTGCTGGATGAATACCCCAAGTTACCACGATGTCTCATGGTCATGTCATGGCTTTAACTATAGCGCATGGCTATATTTAGGCAACATTGGGCGTATTACCCGTGAATGTCTATTGGTTATTAAAATAATTTTAAAATAAATGTTGAAATATATATATAAATAGCGTCTGTTGCTTATTGAGTAACATTTTAACAGCTGACAGTGCAGTAGACGTTTACTTTAAGTATATTGTTTCAGTTTAGTTGTATAAATTATAGCTGGCATTTTGTAAAGAAAAAAAAATTGGTTTACTTTTTTTAACACATATTTTCACTGAAACTTTCACTACAAACCCCCTTCCTCACCCATGTGTGTGCGTAAAGCGCACCCTGTCCATTCGTGCGCTGTGCTGTCAAGCGGTGTGTTTACGATCAACGGAACTCCATCTGAACTCACATCTCGATGCACGGCTTGCTCCAAAATTTCTTCCTTCAGGACGACCGTGCCGAGTGCTGCTCTCCGTGGCTGAAATGCCTCCGACGCGTTGGGGGGGGTTCGAAACGTCGTGAAGGAGAGCGGAGGAGCGCTCGATGTGGCTAGCTCGAAACAGCAGCTTTTGGGAGGAGCGCCACTTTGAAATTTATTTAAATTTTCATCACTTCGGGTCTTCCTCGCAAAAGGGAACGCGTTTTGTCAGTTATCGAAAAAAAGTACTCGATCAACGCGTGACCTAACCACAAATAGATTTCTAAGTTTATCACGGTGAAGGGTCGCGTGTGCGATGCTCCCAGAGACTACGGGATATGTGGATATATAAATAGGTCGGATATGCGATCGGAAGTACAAATTAATGGTTGCACCCCGTGCGTTGTGGAGTCGCTGGAGAGATTGCTCCGAAGCGTTGGCAAAGCACTGTACAAGAGTGAGGGAACGTACGCGGGTTTGACGACGCGCCACCAAGGTCGCGGCTTCCGGACGTCTGTGCGAAGCGACGGTCGCACCGTCGCGCTCAAATAACCGCACCGCGAGTGGCCGGTTAATCGGTCAGGGCGGACGTGTGGCGGTCGGATATGCGACGCCGTGCCGTTGCGTTGCGAGGGATTCCTCTTCACAACTACGTCTCACGCCAGCAGGGAGAGAGGAACCGGAGTGGGTGGGTGAGTGGGGGGGTCACAGCAGCGCCAGCTGATAGACTTTGCAGGCAGATGGTGAGGCTTGCCTACGGGCCGGCTCCACGCCGCTCACGCCCCGGTTCTTGCCGAGAGCGCCAGCGCCGTTTGCGCGAGCCCGCCGCCCGTCCGCTCGCTCGCTCGCGCCAGGACCGCTCGAATTGACTCCGTTTCTCTTTTTTTTTCCCCTCTCTCAAATTGACCACCCCTCTAACTATTTATACTTTGGAGAAAAAAAAAAACACAGACTCAAGCTAGGAAAATATATATTTTGAATTTTACACGCGAGCAAAGTATATTTATTTTTAATAAAATCGTGAGTTGTTTTACATATAGGATTTTGTTTTTACACACTTGCTAGGCGGTCACACCAGGCTCGCCTAGTTTTCATGCCCGCAGGGGTGCACTCTTTGTGGGTCAATATCCAGGCCTTATGCGATGAGGACTTTGTTTGGAGGGGGGAGAGGGTGAGGGGGGTGAATCGGAGGATTGAAGAGGTTGGGAAGCGAAGAGGTCATAAAGCACCTAGAGTACACCTACAGTCGATGCGAGTCACCAATGCTTGTGATGACGTGGCCAGACTTCGCGTATGGTAGAACATTTCGATGAAATGTGGACCAGTCAGAGTGGATCTGGACATGTATGCCAGTGGCATCCTTATGTTATCCTCCGGGACACAATGTGCGGTGCAGTGGCAAAGTTTCCTTCAGAGCTTCTGCACCCGCTGTTGGGGCCAGTGCCGTTACTGGACGGAACTATTGCCCGACCGCCTTTGTCTTCCCCAGTGCTGATGTAAACCCACGCACACTCGTTGCACGGCGGGTTGACCCGAGGGAAAGCGCCGGATTGGTTCATTTATTTACCGCTGATGTAGCCAAGACCGGGGAATCACACTGCGGTGGTTGGGTTATAGTGCAGCCAACCACTGCGCTATCGCTGCACCCGACACCCAACTCTCCACAAACTCCCCAGCCAAGGAGGCTCTCGGATCCTTCAAAAGACTGGACCTTTCACAAAAACAATTCTAGTAACAACAAACAATATCTCCTATCTTTCACAGAGCTCCACAAAGTTCCGTTTGACGGCAGTTTGAAGGCACGAGGTGTGAGTACAAATATATTTGGGATGGGTGGGAACAGGTTTCGTCGCATTATTTATTATGCCTGCTCGGCGAATGCGATTTCCAATGAGGCATTTCCTCTCCTCGATGAAGCCGGCGCTAAAACCCAGGCGGGAGGCGGGGGGAAGGGGTAGGGGGGGTCTGCGCCTGGATGCCCGGTCTGCGGGTACCCGCGCGCCTCCACCGGGCGCAGGTGTGGTCCTGATGCCCGCGCGCGTGTACGTCTGAGGCGGAGGGGCGGCGGTGGCGGCGGCGGCGGCGGCTGCGTCATCATCTCGCCATCTCGCCGAGATGTGCGCTCATTCGCGTGGAGAAAGCGAGAGCGAGCGTGCGCCAGCGTGCGCGAGCGCGAGCGCGCGTGCCAGCGCCAGGACGCGCGCGCCGAAGCGACTCCGTCCGCGCGGTACTCGAGGAAACGTGCGCGAGGGCCTCGCGCGTGCGTCGAGACGAGGCCTCGCCTCGTCTCGGGCTGGCGGTTTGTGTGCGTCGGCA
>JAZEWT010000019.1:2622248-2635024 GCA_036362905.1 Mordacia mordax | reverse complement strand
GCTGTGCGTGAAGCCACCCCAGAGACAATCCACATGGAGCCAGGCATATGGTGTTTACTCTTTGCACTGGCTTGTGTTGCTTACGGATGATCTGGCTTGTTTATTGCACTGTGCATTGAGACGAGGTTTGCACTGCCGTGACCCTCCGCTAAATACGGGGCCGGCGGTGCGGGGGGGGGGCCCTTCACACAGCTTGCGTTTGAGATCTCTGTGTTGATGCGAGGGGAGAGCAGTGTGGGACTAAGTCCTTTCCGGGGACCCGGTAGAGTGTTCTGATTGAATACAAGATTTTGTGTTTGTTCATAATGTGTCATTCAAATTTACAATTTATAATATGCACAGTATTCGTTCAGTTTAAAATTTATTTGAAAAGAAAATTATTCGTAGGCATGAGAACACCAGGGATTTGGGGGAAGGAGGATGCTGCCATGTGGTTAGCTGATCCCAACATATACTGTGTCCTATGTGTTATTATGTTAGCCAATTTAGTGTGTTTTAGGAACATTAGAACCGGAGAACCCGGACAGAGGCACAGGTGTTACCGCTGCGCACCCTTAAGTAAGGATATACACAATATAGCATACCCTTTAAAATATATTAAAACGTGTTATTACAATGTCATGATGTAATGATTGCCACGGCTTGATGTGTGATTGAGAATTGCTCTCAAAGGCCGCTTTCAGGAGAGCTGCATCCAGCATTCCTCCTTCTCTACACTTCACGATGTTTCACGATATAACAATCCGACATTCGATAATTTTAGGCAAAAGTCTCAA
Source organism: Mordacia mordax (assembly GCA_036362905.1). Taxonomy (NCBI): domain Eukaryota; kingdom Metazoa; phylum Chordata; class Hyperoartia; order Petromyzontiformes; family Petromyzontidae; genus Mordacia; species Mordacia mordax. Next base: position 2,634,248 of record JAZEWT010000019.1, on the reverse strand, counting down.
CCCTGTTATCAACCAATTTAGTGTCTCATCTCATCTCATATCTGAAACCGCTTAATCTTATATAGGGTCACGGTGAGCCGGAGCCTATCCCGGAAACACAGGGCGTAAGGCAGGAATACACCCGACGACGGGACGCCAGTCCATCGTCGGGCATTGCGGGACAAATTTAGTCTGCGAGCCAATCAACCTATCCAGGAGCATGCTTTTGGACTGCGGGAGGAAACCGGAGTACCCGGCGAAAACCCACGCGGACACGGGGAGAGCATGCAAACTCCACACAGAAAGGCACCCGAGCCGAGAGATTCGAACCCGGGACCTTCTTGCTGTGAGGCGTCAGCGCTAACCACTGGGCCACCGCGCCGCCCCCAATTTAGTGTATTTTAGGTATAAGAGGAAGCCAGAGAACGTGGAGGAAATCCGCACAGAACAGGGGGAGAACGCAGAGACTTTGCACAGAAATGCGCCTCGAGGTGGCTTTTTTGAACGACCGCTGGCAGGAGCTTCTCTCTGTGGGATGCGGCTGTTACTCCTGCGCTATCCTGCCATACACTTGTCCCTCTTGAACGCTTCGTCTTGTTTATTTGGCCACGGTCTTCTTGAAAAAATAGCCAACCGTGCAGCGGAGAACATTCAGCGATGAGTCGCCGTTTGTCGAAACCGGTGAAAAACGTGCGAGCGATGAACCGGCGCCGCTGAAATTATGCACTCCCAGAAGGCCGTGTGGCTGACGAGAGATGTGTACAAACTACTTGCATTACTCGAAGGGCGAGCCCTGTGAAGGAGACGTGAATGTATCGTTAATATAGCGGACAGCTTCGTCAACCGCTCCAGCGCCACTCGGCGCAAACGATGGCCTGAGAGTCAACGTGTGACGCGTGGGCCAGGTGGACGGGGTGTTCATCGGAGCGCTCAGCAACAGGGATGCTCTCGACCTGCTTCGCTACACGGGGGGCAAGGTGCGCCTGTCGCTGGTGAAGAGCGGCGCGGGCGAGCGCGACGCGAGAGCCGCGCAAACCGCCCCGGCCTCCGCCGCGCCCGCCGCCACCTCTCCCGCCAGCCGGGGAACGCGCGCGGACGACCGCTCGTCCACGGGTGAGTCGCGTGTCGGACCGCACCACCGTAAATAACCTGCGCCGGTGGGTGCACCTTGACTTTCCACGGGCTGAGATGACTCCAGCAGCTGGAATGATTGCGGGACCACTGGGAGGGGGTGCAAGCTGTGAGACTGGTGACGTAGAGACAAATTGGAGTGTTTGGTGCTGGGAGTTGGCTGCCTGGATCAGAGGTCAGGGCACTGAGCTGCAACCTTCACGGACTGGATTCGATTTTATCCACCTTTGATTTAATCGAGCTATCAAGCATAGTGGGTCAATAATAATAATTTATTTTTATTCGGAGCGGTACGCGGGCCATCCGATCTGCCCGACCAGTTTTTGGCGCGGGTGCCTGATGATGCTGAACGTAGTTATCAGCGAAACGTCGTAAACATTTTTTGTAAAATATTGCGGGGTCGCTTTTCAACACACCGGTGTGCTGAGAGAGTAAAGGAATTGGCGCGTTTTCTGTTCAACGTGACAACCCCTTGCCGATTGGCCGTGTCGGGTGGTGGAGGGTTAAACGACACTATTTTATAATTGATGAGTGCTTCGAAAAGCTGCTCTCTCGGGACAGCTGCGTCGATCGCTCCCTTTCGACGCGGCTGTCCAGAGAGAGCAGCTTTTCGAAGCAATCATCATGCATCGAGCCGTGAAACCCTACATCATTATATTTTATAATTTATCATTTTTTACGTGACCTGACCCAAAAATGGATTTCATTGATAATAATTTTTGTTCTGAAGCACATTTCTTGCAAAGATCGCAAAGCGCTGCGCTAAACTGAAAATGGGGAAAGGATGAAAAGCAATAACCCAGCGCAAACAAAAATTAATCGCGTTTAATTAGCGGCAGAGTGGCGCAGTGGTAACATTCGCGCCTCACAGAAAGAATGTCCTACATGAGGGCGGTTCGATTCCTGCCTCGGGTGTCATTCTGTGTTGAATTTGTCTGCTCCACCTTGTTAATTAATTGGCCGATAACGTTATAACATAGGATGCAGTGTCTAGCAAATGTTTGCACCGGCTGACTGCATGGCTGCCCCCTGCCTGTGTGGTTTCTTCACTCCATATCCATGTGTCGTCTCTGTGAGTATGCGTGGAATTTGCGTGCGTTACGAATTGTTTAATTCATTATTATTAATGTTCCGTAAGGCTTTCAAGTCCTCTGGCTTGGACTGCTAATGCGGCGCTCTGTTGTCGTGCCAGGATGATGGCTCGCTGCTGACCTGTGGGAACATATATTCCATCCTTGTTTGTTGAAGAATACATTTTTTTATCGCTTATTTTATGTCATCCTATAATTTTTTGCCACTGTTTGACTTTCAGTTGAACTGTCCTGATGTTGTTGTTATGCCATTCTCTCCACAGCTTAGATTTGTAAAAAAGAAAACGTTATTGTTGCTGTTTTGCTGTTCTTATGTCAATGTTGTTGCTCGCATGCCGTTCTCTCTGCAGCTCTGTGCAGCACTTTGTGACCCTCGGGTAAAAAGCGCTCTGGAAGTACAATTAATATTAGAAATTCGGTTCTGCACCTGATTCGGCTACATTGCAGCTGTAAGAGTGAGTTGGTTGCCCCCTATTGCGTTAACAAAAGGCCACGTATAGTGACCTCAGAGGTAATTCTGGGTCATTCCTTAACGCAGGCTGAAAGGAGTGCGCAATGTTTAGCTTGGCGAGGCTCCTCAATTGCGGATATTTTTCCAGCAACAATGTTATTTTAATAACGGCCACGTTGTCACAGGTCACCTTTAATACCCAGAATGAGCCACCTTGCGCTCAGGGGTTTTGCCTAAACCAATGCAGTGTCTTGGCTCTAATCTCTTAGCGTTTAGTTTTTTTTTAAGAGAATGTTTTTTTTTATTAAAACGTCTAAATCGATCCTTCCCTCTGCTTTAGACACATTTATTGGCTCATCATCTGCGGCACAACGTACGGAGGAGGAAGCAATGGCCTTGCTTCGGAACTACGATTCAGACGCTCCGCAGAATCAGCTCCGGCTCATTACAGAGGTAAGAGACCATTTGATGATCCTTTAGTCATTTGCTGACTTGATGAAGTAATTTTTATTCTCATTAGCCTTGAGAAATCTACTTCTGCCTTGCAGCAGTCGATTGTGTTCACCATCCCCCATGGCCCCGCGATGTAATGACCATCTCATGTCTGCACACGTGTCGATATCATCGTACCATCTGCACAGTGAATACCCTCTTGTACATTGGAAATTACTCTTAATAAACTTTTTTTTTTAGAATAGCCATGTCGAGCGTTCATCTTGTCTTCTTTCGCCACGGCTATTTGGAGACGGTGGCTCTTACAGAGCAATTCTCCACACATCGACCTGTGAAAATTTCGATCAGTACCCTCGGTTTTTATCAATCCACTCCGTGATTATTTATGACTGTTGCTCGCCACCCATTCCATTGGTGTGCCCTGCCCAAGCCCACCTAGTCTTCTAAACGGTTGTCAATATCATATCTCTCAACTCTACCCTGTAATCTGTATTTGTTCTCTAATTCATGTGGTCCTTTTCTGTCCCTTGAGTGTAATCCCAAGCATGCCTCTCTCTACGATCACTTGTTCATTTGTCAGCGTTTGCTTTATTTTCTATTGTCGTACGTCATGGTCAGCGCACGTGCACAAATGAGCTGAGCTCGTGAGCAGGCATGGCTTGTGTGGAGACATTGTAGGATGGCGTAAAATGTTTACAGCCTGAGGACGGTGATCATCTAGCAATATAGAGACCATGGCTAATGATAATGAATGTTAATGGAATCTCTCTGTTTGTAATGTACAAATGGTTCCACGAAGTCTCACGGCCTTGACAGCTGGTACCCATTTAATGCCCCCAAGACAGATGATAGGTTAAGTGGGTCCTGGCCAGGATTTGAAATTGTGTTTCCGTGATTCAAAACCATGCTGCCCAAATACCTGAGCTATAATGCACAACATAGCCATTTCTGTCATATCACTGCTGGTTAAGGCCCTCCCCAAGTCATTTTAATCGTGGGCCTTCATTTACCGCACTCCACCACTGCTATTCAGTAAGACCAGCTGTTGATAACAATTCTCATGGCACATTGAACTATGAAAACCTGCAGTAACCCGCTACCCTCTGCTGCCCACAGCTATGACAACATGGCATGCATAGTGATCACCCATCCAAGCACTTTTCAGTCCGGACTGTTTTTTATTTTAACTTTCATTAAGTACTCCCTTTCCATGCACAGGAAATACCAAGACACAAACCGCAAAATAAGAACCTGCCATACTCGTTACCTTGTAGAGCGACGGGACAGGGTAACATAGTCCAAGAGAAAGCATCTAAAACTAACTTAAGTTAAAAATCAAGGGGTCGGGAAGAAATAGGTCCAAAGGGACAAGGCATAACCCTGCTCAGCTGGAAAGACACAATGTCCAGGTGTTTTAGTCATAGGCTAGTGAACGATAATATTCAAACCGTAGCAGAAATCCTGCAGCGTATTCCGCGAAGACCGTCTCGTAGTTCTCCGCGTGCGATGCACGTGGGCAGTGTAACTGAAAGACCAAGCGTTACAAGTTTATGCGGCGAAACCGTGGCACCGGCAAAAGCGAGTAGAAACCATGAGTGTTCGGTGCAGAATATTCTCGTTAATAAAACCGTGCAGCCTGCGCCCGACAAAATGGGTTTCCGATGCAAATCGGGTGTGGGTTAAGGGCTGAGCAAGAAAGCAGGGAATACTCGCAAGTCCATCAGCCGATCACCAGCTTTAATATTGTCTCCGCATGGCTTCACAATCGCCCCGGAGAAAATCGGAACCTTGTCCTCCGTGTCTTTGCCGACACTGTAATTACGGCACGGCAAAATTAAATATACTTTATTCCACTCGGCGCTCAGCACTGCTTAGCTTCAGGCAGTCAGAGTTAATAATGACTGAAGCCCAAGACTAATGATTTAGGCCTAATGAGCTGAGCCCACGTGTGTAATTACAAAAGATGCAAAGCGCTGTAATTGAGGACCGGCAACAAATCCCTTTTTTTTTGTTCCCTCCATCTCATCTGCTCGTAATGCTCGAGGCCAACCACTTTACATGTTTCAAATGTGACTAACCAGCAGCTTAATCATCCCTTTTTATTTCTTCTAAATGTTTGTGCGCGCGGGCCCAGAGTCCAACGTTGTCTCCCTGTTCGTCGGCAGTGTGCCGAGGCTATTGTTTTGGGTGACCGTCCATTCAGCCCCACGGCTGCACAGGAAGCAATGCTGTTGGCCAACACCATCCTGCCACCTTTGTCTCCCCAGAACAGAGTTAACCTGCCTTGCGGACACACCGTACACAAACTGCAAATGCCGCGTTGATGCGTTCAGCGTCTGAATTCATTCATTTATTCATTCCTTATCAAAACCCACTTATTCCTATACAGGGTCACGGGAGGGGGGGGCAGAGCCGATCCCGGTGGACAGAGGGCGCATTGCAGGGGAATACCCAGGATGTGACGCCAGTACATCGCAGGGCACACTTTTTGGGGCAATTAACTCAGCAGACAAATTAACATAGGCAGCAGCCTGTCTTTGCAGCACTAGCAGCGCTTTCTGACCCTCAGGTGAAAGGCAGTCTATAAATGCAATTACTAATTAATTAATTGGACAGTAGCGGTAAACCAGAGCTGAGAATCAAACCCAGGACATTCTTACTGCGAGGCAACAGCACTATTCACTGCACCATCGTGCCATTGCTTCCTAAAATATTGGGCGTATTTTGGTGACCAATGCGCCATGTTAACAGCCATGGAGTAACCATGAAATGGAGCCATCGATACTAACACATTTAATATAAGCTTAGGGGTACTTTTGCCAGTGTACATATGTAAAAAAAAAATAGAAAAGATTTTTCCATTTTTGGCATTTATACAGTTGTTAAGATCTTTAAACACCAAAATAGACACCTTTCACAGTGTGTCTAGTTTGCAAAAGCCACGCATATTGTGGCAGAAAATGCAAACCAAAATCTTTGATAGTATATGCATTGTCCTTCAGACTGATTGGACTAGTTTAGAGACATGAGCACTGGGGATATGTGATCATGGATGGGAGTGCGAGTGAGAACTCCAGCAGCCACATTCTACACACGGTGGAGACGATTGATCAGGTAGGCGGGGGTGCCAGGGAGCAATGCATTGCAATCATCGATACATGCAGAGATGAAGATGCGGATTAGCTTCTCAGCATCGGAGGGTGAAAGGCTGTTGTTGCGCAGTTTGGCTATGTTTCTGAGATGGAAATAAGCTACCTTCTTCACCTTGTTGACGTGTGTCTCGAAGGTGAGTGAGGAATCAAGAATCACTCCGAGACTCCCGGACTTGCCTTCGCAACTTCGATTTTACCGGTCGTCAAGCATCAAATGTATGGGTTCAGCCTTGGACAATTGATGCGGGGTTCTGACAAGCAAAACTTCTGTTTATTGCTGTTTTAGTTTTAGGAAATTTGATTTGAGCCAGACCTTCACAGTTGACAGTGCGGATGACATGCAAACTCCAGGCGCATTGACGGATGGCTTTGCGTAGATATAGTTGCGGATGTCGTCTGCATAGCAATGGTAGCTGAGATTGAGGCCGCGCAGGATATGGTCAAATGGCATTATGTAGATGCAGAAGAGGAATGGGCTGAGGACTGAATCCTGAGGAACTCCAGACACAACAAGGTCGAGCTTTGAGTTACATTTTCCGAGGATAATGAACTGCTTCCGTTCGGAGAGGTAGGAGCTCAGCCAGTGCAGGGCACAGCCAGAGACCCCTATACCCTTCAGTCACTCCGGTAAGGTAGGGTGGTCAACAGTGTCAAAGGCTGTGCTCAGGTCCAGGAGGACAAGAATGCTTGGCAAGCCTTCATCAGCAGCGGTAAATAGGTCATTAACTACTTTGACCAGAGCAGTTTCGGTAATCTGTCCGGATCTTAATCCAGATTAGAAGGGATCGAGGAGGTCATTGTTAAGGACGAGCTTCTAGAGTTGCATGGCGACTGTATGCTCAATGACCTACGAAAGGAATGGTAAATTGGAGATGGGGAAATAATGATCAGCGATGTTGCAAGCGAGGCCAGGTTTCTTGAGCAGAGTGGTAACTGGGGCGCATTTGAAAAGTGGGGGAACAATGCTTGAGAGAAGTGAGTTGTTGAAGAGATTAGTGCCGAAGGTGGCAAGGGATTCGAAATTTGCCCGAATGGGTTTGGAATTAAAGGGGTCCAACTTAATAACTGTTATCGTGGTTCAAGCCCTCTAACAACAGCACCACCGCGCTTTATAACATATTCAATAGTCTCCAAATGATAATATGCTTTGTAAAGTAAAACACCCTTCCTCAAACTTGTGCCTTATTCTAACAAGTCTACAAATCTGATCTTATACACACATCTAAGAGTATACAACAGCCCCCCACACCCTTACCATTGCATTATAATACAGGTGAACAAAAAAGCACAATTTCTAATTAAGAAAATACGGTATTAGTAGAAAGGAATTTTTTTTTTTAGAAACCAACGTGTCAATAGCTCAATTCAGCATCAAAACCCACTGGGCACTTAGACGCATAATTCATGTAAATCTCGCTGTTCCTTTCAATAGCGCAATTGATTCTCGTCCTTGGTAAGAAAACGTCTGTGGGAATAGCCACCTGACACGTGTCACCGGTACAGTGCGCATCAGCAGGAGGCCCCCGTGGCTGCGAGCGCCACGTGCCAATAAAGCTCCTTAGCGCTATAAGCTGGTGGCGCCGTTGTTGAATCGCGGGGCTGCGGATTATCTCCACGCATCGAGTCGGGTGTGCGAACTGATCTTTCCAAAGCTCCGCTCGCCATCTCGTGCCGAGGGGCCTGCCGTGGCAGATACGCGCAGATCTTCAGATTCATCCTCAGCCGTGGTCGATCCGCTGCCGGATGATGGGCGTCCCCGGGTCGCCACCATCTCGCGTAACTTTGCGATGTGATGGTGGAGATTCCTGGAATAAAATAATAATAACGATTGCATTTATAGAGCACTTTTTCACCCGAAGGTCACAAAGTGCTGCACAGAGCTGTGGAAAGAACGGCACATCAATAACAATGACAGAGAACGTAAAATCAGCAACAATAACGTTTTTTTTTTCAAAATCCGAGCTGTGGAGAGAATGCATGTCAGTAACAACATCAGAGGAGTTCAACTGAAAGTCAAACAGCAGCGATAAATTATCGGACAAAGTCAGTAAAAAATCCATTGATATGCTCGATGTACATCTATAGTGAAAGGATACGCATGAAAATTGACTTGTGACCCTTCGGTGAAAGGTGCTCTTGAAGTGCTATTATGAATTTTTGGAAATTATACTGCGCCTGCTCAGGAACACTTATTCCTTCCTTTACTTAACAATTATTTCATCTGTTATTTTACACCCTTAACTGATTTTTAGCCATTATTTTACTTCAATTCATCTACTCTGATGTTGTTGACATGCCGTTCCATCCACAGCTCTGTGCAGCACTCTGTGACCCTCGGGTGAAAAGCACTCTGGAAGTGCAAATATTATTATTGTTATTATATTGGGTTCAAATGGAGGCAGTGGCTCGGGCGCTCCACTGAGTTCGAGTCCCTGCCTGAGAATAGTTTACATCAGGGCTTCTCAACTTCTTGTATCTCAAGGGTCACTTGGCCCATGTAGATCTGGTCTCCACGGACCACTAGGTGGCACCTGTGGCCCACTGGTGTGTTGTCACCCACCGGTTATAAATGGCAGGTATACAAGGTAGACTACCATTGTATTTAGTACCTTCATCAGTGCACTCCCGGATGAATCCGCACTCTGACGAACATTCTTCGAAAAACATTTAAAATAATGTTTACATTCAAGGTAAAGAGCTTTATGAGAGTGGCTTCTGAAGCAGCTCTGTATTGTCATTTTCCAGGACGTTTGTCTGATAAGACGGCACGCTGCAGCTGCCAGAGTCCTGATAGAAATTTGACCTGATGCCGAATGACCATTGGTACTTTATCTGGGAGAGGAATTTAATAATAGACCATTTTTTGTTCTTTTTAACAAAACTAAATGAGTTGCCACTGATGTAATAGAGCTCGCTAAGACTACCTTGGCCTTAGAAATGATGCCATCAATTTCCCTTAACCAGAACTATTGATTGCAGGTCCTTTATAAAATTATTTCTGCTGGCTCGCCGGGCAGAGTGAGTGTTCTCAAGCCGTGGGCATGCTCGCAATAGAGCATTCAGAACGGTAACGCAGCAGGAAATAACAGACTTTTTAAATCCGCCGATAAAATACCGCTTGTGCCGTACGAGAGCTCCCACGAAGTTCTGGAACATCGTTCTGCCGCGTTCGCCAGCGGAACGTTCCGCACATGCATTCTCAGCGCACGAATCGCCGTTATGTCCCGTTTTTACTACTCAGTGTCTGATGATGGAAGAGTGTCATCACCATGGGAATTGCTCTTTAGGGAGTCTCGCTTTCAGGATGGATCTGTCGAGGGTTCCTCCTCGCTCCTTTGTGACGTTTGGCCTTCCGCGTTGTAGCCACTTTTAAGAGCGATTCTCACATTGAGCTGTGAAAACCTGCGTGAATATATTACCGTCGCGTTCAGCTTTGCTCTATCCATTGCTAGATTGAGGCATCCGCAAGTCGTTATCTCTCACCGACCTGCCGTGCCACTGTTCATTGAAGCTCCTTGTATACGAGTGGATTTCATCGCTCCACCTAATCGGTGGATATCGTCACAAACTAAACACCTGTATTTCCGGCAGAAAGCTATTTTTTTTTTCATTCAACAGAGCCTGAAACCGCACATATCTGAAAGTAAAACTGTCCCATGATGATTGCTTCGAGAAGCTGCTCTCTCGGGACAGCCGCGTCGATCGCTTCCTCTCTCCACCTCGCGACGTTTCACCTCCTCACACGTTGGAGGCGCCTGAGGATGCCTCTAACATCATTATAGAGGTGTGAGGGAACCACAGAGCGGTGAGGGGAAGGCAGCCATGCATTCAGCCGGTACCAACATTTGCATTCCACTGCGTTGTATTATGTTATCGGCCAGTTAATTAAATGAGTATTTTTTTTTTTGTATGAGGAAACGGCAGAACCTGGAGGAAACTTACTCAGAACAGGGGAGAACATTCAAACTCTACACAGAAAGGCGCCCCAGGCAGGAATCGAACTGCCGAGGGCAGCACTTTCTGTGAGGTGTAGATGTTACCGCTGTGCCACACGCTGAACTGTGTGCACTGGAAACAACACCATGCACATAACATATTATATAAATATTCTTGAACTGTAAAGTATGATGATCTGCTCGAACAGATGTTTTGCATATCCACCAAACCAAAACGGTCGTCCAAATGATGTAACTAATCTTCTTGCCATTAACATTGAGATGGATGCACTTCCAACGTGAATGATGTATCGTAATGATACGGATTTTATCGGATACTCGCAATGGTAGCGCCTGGGGGAATCGCAGGATAAACCCTTCATTGCCAAGCAGGGCATTGTGCTGATGGTATATACGTATATATAAAGGGTGAGTCATAGCTTTATTGTTATCTTGATTCATGGCCACATATTTGACCTTCGGGCATATGAACACCGTGTTTATTCCAGCCAGATTTGTTGGTAAACGACATTGCGGCGCGAATGATCATTTGCTCGCGCGTCGAGTAGGTGTCGCTGTGCGGTGTGCGATTTATTTTGGGACTGAAGCCGTGGCTTGATTGTGAGCGGATACCGAGCGATTGGCTCACCTCCGCAAAAAACCCAGCCAAACCGGTTCGTTCCCTCGCCATGCACGTCGCCGTCGAACGCCGAACAATTCAGACTTTGTGTTTATGTTGTTCAATGTTTTTATGCCACTGTGACCACATCGACTCCAATGTACCCAGCCTGGGTAATAGGAATGTTACATTTGTATGCAGGGCCTTTCACCCAGAGGTCCCGAGGCACTGTAGGAATCCGCAGAGGTGAGGGGGAGGAAGAGACATATTCAGCCGGTACCAACCCACCAGACAGTACTTTATATCTATTAATAATAATAATAGCATTTTTATAGCGCTTTTCACCCGAGGGTCACAAAGTGCTGCACAGAGCTGTAAAGAGAACGGCACATCAACAATGAGACAAGAACGGCAAATTGTGATGGTACAGACCAATTAATTAATCCGTCTTTTGGTTGTGGAAGGAAACTAGATATCTCTGAGGAAACCCACGCAGAACTGTGGTCCGAACACGCATTCTCCGTACGGAAACGTGCCGAAGGCAGGAATCGAACCCCCTTGGCAAGAACCTTCTTGCTGTGATCTCTGAACGAAGTTGAGACTGGATGGCGTTTGATTGGGAAACCTCCAATCCGTAATGGGCGATACGAATGTTCTGTGATCGGCAGCAGAGGCCGCTGCAGCAAGATTTATCGTCTCGCTCTACTTGCATGCTCCAACATCCATGCTCTCCTCGCCTTCAGCAAGCCTCACTCACTAACATGTTCAAATATGGTCAAATAATCACAAAGTGTGTAGGGCGACCCTCATCCAGCAGTGGATTGACCAGGAGCAGTACATGTAAGTCTGGTGTGGTGCGTTCTCAGCAGTGTGGAGATAATAAATATCTGCACGTTTGCATCACTGGTATAATGAACATGCGCTTACCTTTATTGTGTCGCCTTACCGATATGATCGTGTCGCAATCTCCCTTCCCGTGCCAGTACTGTACTGAATGGTTCGGAACCTTCTTGCCGGTTCGTCGTACCGGACCCGCACCGGCTCGCTTTCACCGCCGTTTTTATTCACAGCTATTTGTGGGCGTCTTCTTGTCGTTGCGCGTGGCGTGGGACGAAGGCTGCGCCTCTCGGACCCGAGGTGCTCGTGGATGAGCAGGAGACAACGGTGGTGGAAACCCGGAGAGCCTCCG
>JAZEWT010000019.1:2593945-2610467 GCA_036362905.1 Mordacia mordax | reverse complement strand
TGACGTTTGTTGTTGTTGCAGGAATTCCACATCTAGAGCTTGCAAGCTCACCGGGTACTTTCTGCTGTAATAAACATCTGTCTAGTGTTAGCGACAGGAGCGAGCGTTAGAGACAGGCGCCAGTGTTGTGTCGCAGCAATCCCTCATGTGGAGCTTGCCAGCTCACCGGGTACTTTCTGCTGTAATAATAAACTGTGGATCTGTTGGGGCAAGTTCTTGCTCGAGGGTAACTCTGCACATCAGCCACTCACGCAGCTCTGCTTGTACACAGACAGTCCTCCCCCGTGTCTTTAACAACTTGTTTGGGGCTAGTGCTGAAGGCTCGCTCGTGTGTGGAGTTGTCACCAGCCACCTTTGTCTCCCTACTTGAGATGTTTGCACAAAGCACCGGGACCAGTTCAAGTGTTCATCATTGATGTTGGCCATGAGCAGGGATCGAACTCGGGCAGCCAGGGTTTGTAACGTAGGGCTCTATCCACTGCTACTGTTTGAACACGCTGGCACACAGACATTTCAATTTTAAAGCATTTAATAGACTGGAAAGTTCTGTTAGCGAGCTTATATTAATGCTGGTGTGGTGCACACAGGTGCGGACATGCTTGATGTGTGCGGTACATGATCGGTGTGTGTGACGTGTGTAATAGTGGCACTTCAAGAGTGCTTTTCACCCGAGGGTCACAAAGCGCTGCACAGAGCTGTGGAGAGAATGGCATGTCAGCAACAACAGCGACATAATAACAGCGAGTTAGCAACAATAACGGTTTTTTTTTCTGTTTTGTTACAAATTTGGGCTGTGGCAAGAACTGCATGTCAACAACAACAGGACAGCTCAACCGGAAAGTCAAATAACGGTCAAATAACGAATAAAATAAACGATAAAAAAACCGATTGTTCAACGAGGAAGGAATAAGTGTTCCCGAGCAGGTGCGTGTCGGCCGCGAGCCATCATCCCGGCACGACAACAGTGAGCCACATCAACAGTCCTGGCCAGAGTATTTAAAAGCCTTACTGAACAAGTGAGTCTTGAGACGAGATTTGAAGATACCCAGGGACTCAGCTGATCGAATCTCTAATGGAAGAGCATTACAGAGTCTGGGAGCGGAAGGCTCTTGTCACCCATCGCCACGTGTAGTGTGTGTGCTATTTGTGTATAGTGTGTGTGTTACGGTGTGTCCGGTGTAGGCTTGTGTGTGTGTGGTATGCACGGTTTGTGCGCTGTGTGTATGGTGTTAATGTAAATGCGCTGCGCGTTGTGTGTGCGGTGTGTATGTGGTCGTGTACACGGCATGTTTGTGTGTGTGTGCAGGGATCTTGTGGTCAGCAGAAATTAGTATAGCAGAAGTAAACTCTGTACCATACCGATATGTTGCCACGACTATTGCCCCCACCATCATCTCTGCACTGACCAGCATGGTAAAAAAGAAATCGTATTGTTGTGATGTGCCGTTCATACGTTCTTCTTGTTGTTGACATGCCATTCTCTCCACAGCTTTGTGCAGCGCTTTGTGACCCTCGGGTGAAAAGCACTGTACAAGTGCAATTGCTTTTATGACATCGGGTGGAAACGCGCAAACGCCATTCCTGGAGTGAAATTCCCCGAGAGAATGCGTCGTGATTTCATGGCCTTATATTTGGAGCGTTCATTTATCTCGGACATCACAATGCATTCTCATGAACTCAAACTTACCGGGGAGTTCCGCTAAATCCTCTGCTTTAAAAGGAACTGTGGACCCGGGTGTGTTCCCAGAGTGAATATTTCTATGGCCGTATCTGAATAATGTGTATATGTACGGTGTGCTTTCGGCGTATGCCGGCGCTGCAGGGTGGAACTGAGTCGGGTTCCGGGGGTGCCGCTGGGCATCAGCATCGTTGGTGGGCGCGACCAGGCCGGTGGTGGTGCCGCCCCCGTCAGCCCGCTTCACGCCGGCATCTTCGTTAAGCAGGTCCTGGAGGGCAGCCCAGCCGACACGAGAGCGGGCCTGCGCGCCGGCGACAAGATTGCTGCCGTAAGTGCGTGGGCAGCGTGCGCAGTTGGGCAGGAACGCGCGGGAATGATGCCATTCGCAGTGCGCAAATGTCAGAGGGAATGTATTGGGCTTTCGTGGTTTTAAATTCGCATTATTGTTCAACATCTCAGAAGTCTCATAAATGCAGGAAATACTTTCTCGTGAACTCCAAATTTCCTATGAACTCCCCCCTATTTTAAAGGAGACCATAGTTCTGGTTATTTTCCCAGAGTAGTTGTTTTTCAATTACACCCCGCATGTGGGGCATTGATTGTTGGCTGCGGTTGTAGCATGTTATTGTGCTGCGCTACTAACCCGGCGACCTGAGTTAGATTCACTCAGCAGCAGCAGTGGGGGCATGTCTGAACGTGTTCCAGACCTCCCATACATCGGCTCAGCAGGTATATTCTCGTGGTGTGTAAACAATGGCACTGGGGAGACAGATGGCCATCAGGTCAATGGTTTGTGTTCGAAATGCTTTCATCTTTTGCACAGAGACACAGCCAGATGAAGGAGACATGTCTCATTATCTGTTTGGTTATTTGTTGTCTGCACAATTATTTCGTGTCAATGATGGTGGACTACCCGAGGTAAAGGTATCCGGCTGCCAATCAGAGCCTCTGTTCACCTTGAAATGTCCGCTTGACTCCGAAAGTTTTCAAGGTATATTTTTGACCGTGTATAATAAGAAGTTTTTTTGTGTGTGTGTGTGGCTGTAGCAGTGCAATTCCCATTTGGTGCAGATTCAAACGAGATGCTGATCGATACCCGCGTGCGGTGAAGGAATTGCTCCCCGCTGGCACACGCGTTACATATTCTGACAACCTGATAATGGCTACTCGGTCAAACAAAACAGTTTGAGCGTCTGCACCAGTTCGAAACTGGAGCTTGCCAAGAATAGGTATGGTGTTATCAACATCCCCCAAACGAAGGATCTTCTTGGCCTACTATTTGTCATTGAACACTCCACCCTGTCATCCTTCCTCTGTGAGTTCTAGGTTGGCTGTAGAGAGGGTAGAGGCATGCAGTGTGAGTGTTATCAGTAACAGCTTAGCAGTGGAAATCCAAATTAATAGAGCGAGTTTACCTTTTCATCGATTACGTAAAGGCGTGCGTGTGTGTGTGTGTAACAGCCAGCCCTCTCACTCCAATTAAAGCTCTGTGTCTTTACAGCCACAGCAGTACTCTGTCCTCTATACGTTTTTGGATACGTGGCTACTTTTTTCCGGAAACACCTGAACCGGTTTGTAACATTCAGGCTAACCTGTTTGCAATCCACCCTGGGTTTGACCAGACTGGATTACTTGTAGAGCTCACAAATCCTTGAACGACCTGAACACAATTCCACCAGTGATCACCTCTCGTAAGAGAAGATGCATGGGCTTGGTCTTGTAAGCCGTCATGCCCAACCATCTCTTGTCCAAGCAGATTTTGTAGAATTTGGAGCTGGGTAGAATTTATGATGACTGCTTCCAACAATGACAATATCGACCTCTGTGCAAGACTTCAAAAGGATGCTGCAGGGCATTTGGAGGCAGCCACTCTGCAATAATAGCAAAATATACAGGTCTGCTCACAACAAGGAGCAGAACAACGGGTACCTAAAATAGCAATGTGGCTCAGTGGGAAGTCTGGGTGATGCATCTACCAGTGATCTTAGTTTGCATTAACACTTCGTTTTCTGCCGTGAACTTGAGCGTCTGACATTTCACATGGCCTCAAGGTGCACCTACCTCGGCACTGTGGAGTGGAGATGGCTTGCAAATGCCTGCTCTTCTATTTAGTATTCACCATTTGAACCCATCTAGCCCCTGGATGAATTATTCTAATTCAGAGTCATGCTTTGAAGCATTTGTAACTTTTATGTTATTACGTCTGATTGATCTCGCCTGTGTTGTATGTTGTCTCATTTGCCGCATTAACCTTCATGTGTATACCTTTGTTTTTTTTTTCACAATTCGTAGTTATCTGTCGCACACAATTCTGTTGCATGTACTCGAATGGATCGACATGGCAGTTCTTTGGGGATAGTCATGTCAAGTGTACTCTCGACAGCCCAATACACTCGACACAGCTATCCTAAAAGAACTACTATGGAGAGCAATTCTAATACATCCAGCCTTGAAAACCTTCATGAATACATTGCAGTTATTGTCAAACTACCAATTGTAATCGGTGAAGCGTCACTCGCACAGTGTGCGTGTTATCAAAATAGAACTTCCCGATGATGCCGTGTCTTCCACACCTTGAACCCAGACCCTCGTGTTCGATTCCTTGCCATGATTATTATTGGTGAGCTGTATCTCCCTCTTTCCCTCCCACTGCTCGTTGGTTCATTTCCCCTGTTTACCAAACTCCCTTGACCAGTGTGGTGAAGTATGGTCAAACAGACTTCACGTGATGGGATGATTCTTTAGTTCAGATATATTGTTACAAAGGGCTTTACATTTAGAATAAAGTCTGTAAATTATAATCCTGGTTGTTGGTTGGCAGCGCATCACCTCTCTATGATGGATGCATTGATTATGAATATGATTTCGTACTATATTTCTTAAAGAAAGTTTATGTATTTTGGCAGTGAAACTTCTGTTTCATTAAAGCATTACATTGTCTTTACAAAGGGGAGGCCTTTGCAATTATAGCTTGATCATCTTGTTTTCAAAATCTAACATTGGCATGGGACCCGCTGTGTGCGATACTTCGAATAACACTGAGAAGACATGAAGATGAACTTGCTGATCAGGAAGAAACCACACAAATTTGAGACGTCATATTGAGCTGTGGAAAGAGCAAGGACTGGGGCAAGACACCATCGCTAGCACAGTTGATGGCTGATGGTTTATACTGAAGACGGGAGTGGCTGGCAATGGAAGGAACATGTCCAAGCGAGAGAACCATTCTGGAGATGGAGCGATGGTACCACCTCATGTGCAGGAACCACGTGAAGAAGGAACGGGACGATTCCTCGGGGCCAGAAACCACGGGGACAACAAGCTGGAAGGCCGCGAGAAGCGCTGCTGCCTACTATTACCCGAGCTTTGTACCCCTTCATTCGGATGAATGTTCAACTCAATGGGAGGAAAGAGGAGTACCTGGAGGAAACGCAAGCATGCCAGCTTGGGGGGCTAAACACTCATTCTCCCTACAGATGGAAATGAATCCACTTGCTGTTACTGCCTTACCCTGGTAAGCAAGGAGATAGCGACCACGCAGCCCAGCGGGTTGAGATCCACCAATTATGTACGTGAGTCATCAGGCCACGCTGTCTGCCCCGTGAATTAAATACGCGCGCTACCATCGCCCGCTTAGAAAGAGGATCAGTTATTGCAGCACGGGACCCTGAAGAATTGTGACCGTGTGAGTGGGCGTAGGGGGCGCCTTCATTCAGCAGTTGATATTCGATGGCGGCTGATAATGATTTACTGGCCAATCCATTTCAAGGACAATGCATACGTCATCAAAGCGGATTAAAAAAAATATTTTAACACAAGCATGTGTGTTATTGCAAGCTTCATGCCCTGTAAAAGGTATATATTGGGTGTTAAAAGATTTTAACAACCGTGTTAATGCCAGAAAGGATAAACCCTTTTCGCGTTTTTGAGTCATCGGTATATTGGCAGAAATGTCTCCATAGTTGTGGTGGCAAAGGTCCTTCCCATAGTGGTTCAGTTTTTACCTCGGGTGCCTTTCTGTGCGAAATGTCTGTGCTCACACCCTGATCGGTGTGGGTTTCCTCTGGGATTTCCATTTTCTTTCCACAACTAAAAACACGTGAATCAGCTGGCCAATAATTATATATATATATAGGACACAGTGTCTGGTGGGTTGGCACCAGCTGACCTTCTGGCTACCTCTTCCCCCCACCTGTCTGTCTGGGACCTCTGGATGAAAGGTGCTATATGAATACGGCATTGGCCACAAATAATTGACGCGTTTATATTGAATGTAAAGAGAAATGTCACTTATTAGTGGCCCTCCATGTAGTTATTAGTGGCCCTCCCTGTACACATTATTAGTATTTCAACGTTGAGTCTTCTTTCATGATGGATAGGTATTGATTTTTACAGCAGAAAGTACCCAGTGAGCTCACAAACTCTGGACGCAGGATTCCCGCGACGCAACAGTCGAGGTGACCGACGCAACAACGCATAAAGTCACGAGGCAAACGGACAAACGTACAGCGCCGTTCTTAGTTGCTCTGCCAGGCGCCGACGCGTCACCCGCTCTGCGGCAGGTGGCCGGACGCAGGTGAAGCGGGTGCGGGCACGTCACATTCGCCGCTGCGCCTCCCGGCCCCCCCTCTCGCCGGCGGCGGCGGCGGCGGCGATGAAGTCTAACCGCGGTCGGGCGGCCGTGATTGCTCCGGCCCCCTCGTGTAATGGGTTCTGTCGTGCGGGACGCGGTCCCAAACAAAAAGCGCGGGGGCTCCCGCGTCACTGGCGCCGCACTGCTGGGATATTTGAATTAAATAAGCGGGGGCCGAAGTCTCCACGAAGTCGACGCTCGCGTCGATAATTGACCTGCTTTGCTGGAATCCACCCAGCGGTAATGACCTGCTGAGGACGGCAATAATCGCGCCACCGTTTACAGCAATCTGCTGTCGGGTGATGGACGGGTTGATTGTTTACACGTTCGTGTGAGGTTGGCGAGTGAAAGATTGAATGGCTTAAAAAAATTGCCTCGTGGTAAACGAGCCAAAAGCTGCTGATGAATGATCGGCACTGGCAGTGGTGTCACTGTGTATTTCCTGGTTTTAAATAAGTGATCACTGTCACACCGTGGCCTATTTAATGCCTTTTAATACCGGGGTGAGACTTTCCTGCTTCCCAAACGGTCTTTTAGGGTCACTGTTTAGTGTCTTTAACTGATGAGCTATTGAATAAATAATGATAAATTAAATGTACAATGCGCTCATTTTCGCAAACCGCGTGCGCATTGATGAATTCAGAGGATTGTTGGTACGCGTTGGCGAAAAGGTGAGTTTTTTTTCGGAGTTTTTATTTAAGTAGTGGGGGACGTGGTCTAGCAAGCTTGTGGCGGTGCAGCATTGCAGGGTCGTGAGAGACAAGAGCGGAATGCTCGTGAACCAAACTCACTCCTGTGCGATAACTCAGAATCATCTGCACAGCTCGCCTATCAGAACACAGCCCGATTTGCTCAACCTGTCGCATGCAGGCGACTCATGCGGGTAAGTGTCTCGTGTGCATCGTGGTTCCATCTCGGTGTGATCCACCAACCCTGCATTGACAGGTCGGCGTTACGAGAGCAGCAGCGGCAAAACTGCTCTCGCGCTCAAAGCTGGGAATGCTTGCAGATGCATTGTGGGCGAATGTTGGCAGCTTTCCAGACACGCTCTCGCCAAAAGCCGACGAGATGGTTCATTCAATTGCATGATCGTCGTCATCATTGTCGTCATGTGCACTCTGACGATGCACAACGCAGGTATTGTTTGGCAGCTTTCAGCCGCACGACTGCGCATGTTGACGTCACAAGCCAGTGGGCATGCTTGCGATGCGAGAGCGCTTGAAATGCGGTCGCATTTGAAACTGCCAAAAGTAATTACCGTCGAGCACTCTGGAGCATGTCGTGTCCTGCTCGCACCACAGCTCTCCTATAGCCTAGTGGCGCTCATCCCATGCAGAGTACACGGCGCAGCCGCTCTCGTCATCAGCGGAGATCGCTCCTGTCACTTGCGGGCAAATTGATGGTGGTAGAGGTGAACGGTCGCGTGCGGCGGTGCTGGGTTTTGTGTGTGTGCGTGCGTGTTTGTGTATCCCCACGCGTATGCACAACGGCGGAGCGGTGGCTCCACGGTTAGCGCGCTGGGCTACAAAGCCGGCCGCCCCAGCTCGAATGCCGCTCACGGCCAACGCCAGTGGCGATTTTATGAACCGGTCCCGGGCCTCCCCCGAGGTCAACTCAGCCTCAAATGAGTACCTGGTGCAGAGTGTAAACATTGCCACTAACGAGACAAAGCCAGCCAGACATGGTGCTGGTCACCCACCTCCTCATGTGCCATGTCGACCTTAATAGGTGCTCGCTAACGGCACTTAGCCCTACAGTCTGTTCAGACTGTATGGTGGATCTTTGCCTTGGATATTCGTGTGGTTTATATGTGTGTGGGTTTTGATGAATGCGAGTCAGCATGTATTTGTTTAATTATCTTCGTCTACTAGGATTGATTCGAAATTATTAAACCTGTCCCACTCACACCGTGCTGGCCTTAATATCTCCTCGCCAGCATTATTTTCTCCAAACCGTGTATAAAAATAAATGGAAACGCTTTATTTGTGCATGCTTGTTGTTTTTATTTTGGCACAGTAGGGAGCACAGGCGTCTCGGTTATCTCAAGTCAGGCAAGCGATAACACCTCGGTCTGTCGCGTGACTTCCCACCAGCGGGCCTTCGACACTTCGCTTGGCCTCAAAGTGCATGTGGCCTGGCACAGCTGCCGCGGTGACGTCACGCGGCTGCTGAGCGGCGGCGAACGGCGGCTGCGTTTACATCGGGCCGCGCGTGTGCCCCCGCCCCTTCGCAGGTCAACGGTGTGCAGCTGCTCGACGTGACCCACGCGGAGGCTGCGGCCCTGCTGAAGCACTCGGCCAATCCTCTCGTGCTGACCGTGCAGTCCCTCGTGGCCGTCCCACGGGTGAGTGAGCGAGCGAGCGGTTGAGCGTGAGAGCGTGGCATGGGGGTCGTTTGTGGAGAGCGGTTGCCCAGCGGTTATCGCGCTAGGCTACAAACCTGGCGACCTGAGTTCGAATCCCGCTCACGGCAAACACCGGTGATGATTTTCTGGACTGCTCCTGGGCCTCCTAGGTCGACTCAGCCTCAAATTAGTACCTAGTGCAATGTGACAATATTGCCACTAGGGAGACCTAGGCATCAGGCGTGGTGTTGGTTACCCACCTCCTCATGTGCTGTGTCGGCCTTCATAGGTGCTGGCTAACGGCACTTGACCTGACAGTCTGTTAAAGCTTTACGGGGGGATCTGTCTTTATTGAGTGGGTGAGTGAGTGAGTCATGCTCAGCTTGCTGCTCTAGCTGCTGCCAGGCAAATGAATCCACTTCACCTGCTCAGGGTTTTTGGGGTACGTTTTGAATGTTAGGAGCATAGGAGTGTAGTACGATAATTGATTGTGCTTTACCAACTTGTACTGCCCACAGAGTAGCCCTACAGCCTTTAAACATCTCTTGTGTATGTGTAAGCACATTGCTTGGTGGTACTGCATTGGCAGTAATACATGCGGACAAACAAACATCTCTACACTTTTATCTATAACACTGAGCTGCTTGCCGCCCTCCCCCACGCGTGCCCCCCTCAATAGTGGGGGGCATCGGAGCTGAATTTCACAGCCGGAATGCCCGTCATGATGCCAACTCCTTTTAGTCGTACGGTCTTCGGATCGTTTCTCCCTGGAAACGCCCCCAAGATTTGTTCACCAAGGGAGACCCTAAAGCCGGAGTACTAGGTGACAGCTGTGGGGTCCAGTGGAACAGGCAAACCCCTCCACCACAATAAGGTTACAATCTATGGGGGGGTTCAAAAAACCCATTTCTCATCGGATGTGCCAGACAACCGCGCAGAACAACCGCGTAAGGGGGATGCGTGTTTTATTCTTTGCATGGAGCTTTGCGTCAGCTGAGATTTCCTTGTGAAGTTACAAACCTGAACCTGCTCTTGAGCGTCCATTTTCAAAATTGCCTTGGAATATCGGCATGGAACCAATTTGCCGTGTGATTAAGGCACAGCTGATTAAATTGAGCATGCTGCGCCTACCTGAGGCAGTGTGTTTGTAACTCATTAGCTGCAACTGGCGTTACGTCACCAACGTGATTAAAAAATCTTCCCTGCGCTCCGAGCCTTGCTGCCAAGGTTAGCTGAGCAGCCCGCTTGCCTCTGGGCTGCTCAGCTACCTTGGGTGATATTGCATGGGTTCGGTGGCTTGAGTACGGCCAGTTGCAAACGGTTGCCAAACCACTCCTCCTGTCGAGTCACATCGCTTACGGTAGAAAAGCATCGTTATCTCCTTATTTTACTTCACGCCGGGGGAATAAATTAGCAGATGGTGTTGCCTCCTCCCTACATATGACCCTTCACGTCAAAAATAGACACGTTTTTTTTTGTGTTGTTACACATCCTCTCAGCCACACTGCCTTACTTCGAAGTGCTTTACACTTCAGCAGCTTTGACTGGACACAAACAAGCGGTGGATTGGATTTGGTATTCGGTGCCTCTCGTCAGCAGAGGCAGGGCTGCTTAAACCAAGTCTGCTGACTCTGCTTGCCGCACTCTCCCCTTCCTGCACTCCTCTCCACTGCATCACTCCAGGCCGGCTACGCGGTGGCAGTTGCCACGCCTGGCAGATAGACAGGTGCTACGATCCCTGCCTTGGGCACCTTTGCGTCTGGACTGTGTGTGTTCTCCACCTGTTCTGCGTGGGTTTCCTTGGGATTATCTAGTTTGCTCCCGCAATAACAAAAAAAAAACTCAGTAATTATTTGGCCGGTAACATAATACGTAGGACGCGGTGTCTTGTCTGGCGGGACGGTTGTGCAGTGTCTGTCTGGTGGGACGGCGCGGTGTCTGGTGCAGTGTCTGTCTGTCTGGCGGGACGGCGCGGTGTCTGGTGGGACGGCGCGGTGTCTGGTGGGACGGCGCGGTCTCTGGTGCGGTGTCTGTCTGGTGGGACGGCGCGGTGTCTGGTGCGGTGTCTGTCTGTCTGGCGGGACGGCGCGGTGTCTGGTGCGGTGTGTGGAGGGATGGTGGCGCGGTGTCTGTCTGGCGGGACGGTGGCGCGGTGTCTGTCTGGCGGGACGGCACGGTGTCTCATTGGATGGTGCGGTGTCTGTCTCGCGTAACGGCACGGTGTCTCGCGTAACGGCACGGTGTCTGTTTGCCGGGACGGTGCGGTATCTGTCTGGCGGGACGGCACGGTGTCTCGCCGGACGGCACGGTGTCTCGCCGGACGGCGCCGGCTGACCGCCTGGATGCCTCCGTGTCCGTGTCTCGTCTATAACCAGGCGGTGAATTTGCGCGGCGCGTTATGAATACTATTATTATTCTATTATCATCATTCGGTCGAAGCCCTCCGTCAACCTTCTCTCAGTGGGAGATGGCCCCTTCCCTGCTGTGGTTCCTCTCCTCTCTCTCTCTAAAACCCTAATCCGTGCAGTTGGCTCCCTGCCGCTCTTCCAGTCCACGCTTAACACATTTATTTATTTTTCTCATTGCCTACGACCGCCTTACTCCCCTTTTCAATTAATTTACTCACTGTGTCCTTGCAGCGTCTTGAAATGTGGTTAGATTTAGACGCTCCATAAAAGCTAATTCTCTGCTAATTAGAAACTGGCATGTTAGTATATGGCCTGCAGTTGAAAGGTTGTAGGTTCAAATCCTTTATCATGCATCCTACATAATTATCGCAACTTCGTAGAAACTCAAAAGTAGTTGTTCTGTGGCGTAACTACCTCCCTAGCCCAGTATTGTGTAATGTCGACCACACGTTCATGGCTATAAGCAGAGATGAGATCCATCCCATGCATAATTTGAACGCGCGTTTTGCTATGCTGTTTGCATTTTCATGGCTTAAATTATACAGCGGAATTTTCTTCGAGGTGTTAAAATTTATGCTCGCTGACATTATCAATTTGCTCATGTCACTGCGCGTCAAGTATAAGTGGGAATGGCATTCCTGACGGGGTATTCGGTAGGAAACGTCGGGTGTTTTAAGAAGAGGCCTACCCCAAAAAAAGTCACCGCTATTACCAACCTTATATCATGGCGGTTCTGCGTTGCCGTATGCACGTGTCAGTCACTCTTAAGGTGTGGGTAATGTTTGGTGTCACCTTGAAGTGGCTGTTTTACCAGGGCATGGGACGTCAATCAAACACGTCCGCGATTCAGATAGACATCATGTGTCCTGATGTCGGTGATTGTGGCTCGATGTGTGAGAATTGTTCTGAACAGCTCTTCTTTCGGAATCATAAATAATTATTAATAATTGCTTTTAACCCGAGGGTCACAAAGCCCTTCACAAAGTTGCGGAGAGTACGGCGTGCCAGCAATACCAAGACGGCCCAACCGAAAGATGAAAAGTAGCAACGAACAATAGGATGGGATAGCCATGTCTCCAGCGAAGGAGAATGGAGGAAAGCTCGACATGGCTATCCTGGAAGCCCTTGACACCATTTGTCAATAACTTGTACACTTTTCGTGAGTGTTGCGTCTTTAATGAGAAAGAGGAGGTTTACGTGGATTTGCCGCATGCTGTCGCATTTCTCTTGGGGACTGCAGTGATGTCATGAGGGCGCTTTAATGGAGGACCTGAAAGTCACTTTGAAGCCGTTTTAGTTTCACATCACTGAACCTTTAATTCATGCCGGAGAGGATTTTCCACTTAGCCCTGGACATTCCATCACAGCTTGAGATCTATTTGTTTTTCAGAATTACATATCCCATGCTGTCTTTTAATTGACGTATTTGTTTGGTCTCTTTTCTACGCTTAGCGCCATTGCCGTCGTGTCGTGAGACGAAGCGTCCAATCGGGTCGCTCGCAGACGAGCGCCCTACCCCCTCTTGTGAGTGAGCGTGGCCCGTGGAAGCAGTTAACCTCTTAGCCACCTTATTGAGATCCGTTCAAGTGACCTCGTGTTCACAAAGAACGGGGGCAGCGTTTCCGTTCCACTCTCCCAGTCACCGAGCGGAACATTCACATCGTGACAATCTTAACGGATTTGTTTAAATTTTTACGACTGATAAGTATCCGAATTAAATTTCGTCTCATCTCATTATCTGAAACCGCTTAATCCTATGTAGGGTCACGGTGAGCCGGAGCCTATCCCGGAAACACAGGGCGTAAGGCAGGAATACACCCGACGACGGGACGCCAGTCCATCGCCGGGCATTGCGGGACAATTTTAGTCTGCGAGCCAATCAACCTATGCAGGAGCATGCTTTTGGACTGTGGGAGGAAACCGGAGTACCCGGCGAAAACCCACGCGGACACAGGGAGAGCATGCGAACTCCACACAGAAAGGCACCCGAGCCGAGAGATTAGAACCCGGGACCTTCTTGCTGTGAGGCGACAGCGCTAACCACTGGGCCACCGCGCTGCTCTTCCGAATTAAGTGCCGAACCTCATTTAACGTGATGGCTTTTTGTTCAGTTCTCGGTCATCTGGGATAATAATAATAATAATTTTACTGTTATAACGCACACATAGTCATTCACTGTCGAAGGTAACCATTCGACAGAGTGACTCAGAGGCGCGAGGAAAACACAGAGAGGCAGAGGAGGCGACCAGGCGGTTTGCCGGCGCCATCTTAATTTGTGGCCGGAAACCGGAGAGCCTGGAGGAAACCCACGCAGAACAGGGGGAGAGAACACACAAACTCCACACAGTAAGGTGCCCAAGGCGGAGATCGAACTTGCTCGGACAAGAACCATTCTTTCTCTGAGGCGCAGATGTTGCCACTGCGCCACCCTGCCGCCCGAGTTTACGGTGTTATGGATGACACCATAAACTCAATACGTGAGAATCCAGGCTCAGCTGGTCAGGCCTATTGAGTTAAATAACTTTGTGCAAGGATGACCACGGCCCAAGACTATCAGCGTTGTTGGTGGCTACAGGTGATGGCAGCGTTTGAATCGGGCAGCCGATTGAACTCGTAATGGCTGGCACTACGACCTTCTTCATCATCCTCTGCTCTACGCCAACACGGTGTCAACGTCGACCCCAAGTGGGGTTTTCGTGGCTTTGGTCGCCGAGGTGACCGACTGCACGGTTTGCCAGGCCACGTGCAGGCCCCGCGCGATACTCTATCGCAGGGCACTGGGGGACGATTTAGCCAACTGTCAATTAACCTGGGTGTGTTTTTGGGACGTGGGAGGAAACCGGAGCGCCCGGCGAAAACCCACGCGGGCACGGGGGAGAACTCGCAAACTCCACACATAAAGCAGCGCCGGAACTGGGGAACCGAACCCGGGACATTCTTGTTGTGAGGCGACAGCGCTGCTCACTGCGCCATCGCGCCGCCCATCACTACGATAACATTTCCACTGCTCACAGTTTTGGGCCGTGGCCCTCCCCGTCTGGATTCAAACCCAGCTCATTTAATGTCACATCTCGGCATCCTGGACCACTGAGCCACCCAACCCAATCAACGAGCTCTGCCCTCTCGCATTTCTGTGTCGCCAGCCACACAGCGTTCACACGCTCCTGATGACTCCGCAGTTGCCCCAAGAAGAGCAGGCAGAGGTGAGCGTGAGTTGTGCACAGGTGTGCTCCACTGCCCGCAGCGAAGCTCCCGGTCCCGCTTGAACCGCCAGCCGCCTCGCTTGTTGTCATCACCAGCTGTGGACTCTCCACCACTGCATGAAGTCTCCCTCTTGCCATCGCTGTGTTACGATGCCACGATCCATCTCGTGCATCAGCTGACCCCATTGCTGCTCCTCTCAGTGCTGGTTGTCTTCGCATGCTGTTCCCTCCTTCTGCTGCCACTCTGGCATCAGTCTTGACCGTTAAGCTTAATATCTTCCCGCGGTGTGTGCATGCCCAAGCCTGCTTTGTTACTCTCAAGTGAGATGTCTCTAACCAGTGTCTCTCAATGTTATTCCCAGCATGCCCCTGCCCTCGCTTGTTTCGTTAACTCTTCAGCTTTTGATTGATTTTACACTATTTTGACCCGCGGCTCGTTAGCAAGTGATGTGCGTTCCTCCTCCAAGCAGGCACCAATGCTTTGGTCATCGTCAGTGGTGTGGAGGCAACGCGGCAGCTCAGTGTGTGTGTGTCTGTTATCGTGGACCTAATAGGTGCTCGCTTAAAACGAGCACTGCCGCAGTGCTCATCCATCACGGACAGACTGGCTCTTGCATGGGAATGTTGAACTTCCCATTACTGGTGTAAAACCACAACTAGAATTGCGCATTGCTCGTTTAAGGCTCTTCAGAACTTCCCATTACTGGTGTAAAACCACAAATAGAATTGCGCATTGCTCGTTTAAGGCTCTTCAGAGAACGCTTCAGAGTTCTTGCAGATCGCGCAATGCCCAGTGCAGAGTTTGCGTTCAGAATTGTGACATTTCCTGAATTATGTAGCGGTGGAGAAGTGGTTTTCTCACTTTGTGTTCGACTTCCAGCCTTGTTACCAATTGCCCATGCTCCCTCGGGTCAGCTCAACCTTAATGGAGCACCTGGCTGAGTGTGTCAGCATCGGCAGCGGGGAGCCAGCGGGCGCAGTGCTGGCCACGCCACGTCCCCTGCCCACTCTCACAGCGCCGGCCGTGACCAATGCAGTGCTCGAGGAAGTCCAAGCCAAAGCACCGCCCGCCGTCGCGGTTCCCGACTGTATAGCGACCCAACGTCCGTCTCGCGTTGATCGAAAGCTCGCCGGCGGAACTCTCGGCGAGAGCTCGCGCAAGCCGTCCGTGTGACGCGCGAACGCCGCCCCCGTGCCCGTCCGTGACGGCGCCGGCGTGCGAACGAGCAGGTCCCGGCGCGCGGCGCGCAACCGGCGGGCGCGGCGAGCCGGGCGTCCCCGGAGCCGGGCGCGGCAGGGCCCGACGCCGCCGCGCGGCGGGATCGAGGACCCTCCGGCTCTCCCCTGTCCCACCTGGAGGAGGACGAGGAGGACCAAGCGGAGGAGGCAGGCGAAGACGAGCAGCAGCCAGCGGACGGAGCCGGGTCTGCGGAGCTGAGCCAAGCCGAAGGTCAGGAGCCGGACCACGGGACGGTCACGGAAGGTGAGAGGTGCTGAGAGCCAGCGGCGCGGAGAGAGGCGGCACGTTTTTTTTGTTTATTTTTCTCACTTCCTCGACGAGAATCCCGAGCGCGCTTGTGAGCAGGTATACCCGTAACGCAGCCGATCCCGACGGAGCTTGGAGTCTAAGTCGGGATTAAGCCCTGACTAGTGCTGGGACAGGCGATCGACACGCACGCCAGGTTGTGGGGAGGCGTACGTGCGGGCCGTGCGTCAGTGCGTGCAGCAGAGGACAGTGCGGGGTGACGTGCGTCGTTGAACTGTACATGTCGCGTCTGCTCCTCGCGCCGTCACCAATGCTCGTTGACCAGCGTGGTGCGGTACCGACAAATAACCCCCACGGTGAGGGGGGGACCCTGGTTCATCCAGTTGTCGTTCAACCATGACTGGTAACTGTGCTTAGCACCACACTGTTGCTATTTCGTGAGGCTGAACAACATCAACGTCATCACTCTTGTTATATAATAGGTTGCATGATTACATTTGTTCCAGAAATATCATGTAACAGTACTCCAAACAATTATACAGTGGGATCATATTTCATCTTACTTATCCCTTGCCCCACACACTCACACAATCTCTCCATATTGGCTTATTAAATTGATGAAGTACTTTGTGCGCGTGCGTGGGTTATGGGTTTCACTAGACACATTCAGATTTATTTTACTTTATATCAGTACGTTATTTTCATGCGCTTGTTAACAAGAGCACTGCTGAGGCTACAAAGCTGTACAGAAGCGCGATCATTATTACCAT
>JAZEWT010000019.1:2490753-2502640 GCA_036362905.1 Mordacia mordax | reverse complement strand
GTGTCCAAGGACGCGCGTACACGTGCGTGTGTCCAAGGACGCGCGTACACGTGCGTGTGTCCAAGGACGCGCGTGCACGTGCGTGTGTCCAAGGACGCGCGTGCACGTGCGTGTGTCCAAGAACGCGCGGCGCGGGCGTGTGTCCAAGGACGTGCGTGCACGTGCGTGTGTCCAAGGACGCGCGTGCACGTGCGTGTGTCCAAGGACGCGCGTGCACGTGCGTGTGTCCACGGACGCGCGTGCACGTGCGTGTGTCCAAGGACGCGCGTGCACGTGCGTGCGTGCACGGACGCGCGTACACGTGCGTGTGTCCACGGACGCGCGTGCGTGTTTGGCGCTTCCCGTCGGCCCACTGCTGGGAGACTGCGCTCTCCCAGCGCCGGGCGAGCCGGGGGGGATCGATTGCCCGCAGCGGTCAGCGCGGGCTGAAGGCGCAACGCGAAAGTGCAGTACAACGGTGTTGTAAGTGCTTGTGGGTTGGGTCACGCTAAGTGCGAGTGTCGTAAACCCACCTCCACCTGACATGGCCAATCGGTCAAGTATTGTCACGTGAGCCAATCCTGTCGATTCTTTTCTACATCAGCAGCATATCGGTGTGTTAGAGAGCAGCACACCGGTGTGTTAGAGTGTGGCACGCCGGTGTGTTACAGAGCAGCACACGGGTATGTTAGAGCGTGGCACGCCGGTGTGTTACAGAGCAGCACACCAGTGTGTTAGAGCGCGGCACACCAGTGTGTTACAGACCAGAATCCCCTCGCATCTCAACGTGGGAATGTTCCCCTGCTCAGCCCCGTCTCCCCGCTCAGCCTTGTCGACGCTCGCAGCCGCCCGTCTGATCGCCCCGCGCGTCAACGCGCGGTCTCTCGCGTCCGCAGGTGGTGGCCGGTACGGACCTCAGCCGGTTTCTCCACCGGAGCGACGGCGCTCAGTCGAGCAGCGGCAGCTCCTCCAGCCAATCGGGCGCCGGCGTCGCCGCTGACCTTGGGTGAGTTCGACAAATCGTCGCGGGCGCCGTGACCCCGCGGCCGCGGGTCAAATCTCTCCACGTCGAGTTGCCTCCGTGGCCCAATGCGCCGTCGGTGCCGCCACTGTTTTATTCCCGTTGAAGTTTGGACTCGTGTCAACTTAGCCTTATAATAATAATAATAATTGCATTTATAGAACGCTTTTCACCCGAGGGTCACAAAGCGCTTCACAGAGCTGCGGAGTGAATGGCACGTCAACAGCAACGGCATCAAGTCTACAATAACCACACATGCCCATGGTAAAACATTCAAATAGTTCAGTATCAGGACCCGCGTAATCCTGTACAGGGTCACGGGGGGCTGGAGCCTATCCCGTTGGACAGAGGGCACAAGGCAGGGATATACCCAGGATGTGATGCCAGTATTATTAAAGGGCCCTTTTTGGGGGGGGGAGCAAGTTACACAGCAGGACAATTAACCTAGGCAATAGCGTGTATTTGGACGGTGGAAGGAAACCGGAGTACCCGGCGAAAACTCACGTAGACGTGGGGAGATCACGCAAACTCTACAAAGGCACCCGAGCCGGGAACCGAACCCAGGCCCTTCTTGCTGTGAAGCAGGAGCGCTACTCACTGCGCCACCCTGCCGCATCTGCGAACGTGGGAGGCGAAACGTTGCGAAAGAGAGAGGAGGAGCGCTCGACACGGCTATCCTGAAAGAGCAGCTTTTGGAAGCATTCATCATATATTGAGCCGTGAAAGCCGACATCAGTACAGTACTTGCGTTGTCATTAAAACTGATAGAGCCACACCGGCCAAGCTTGCAGTCGGTGCTTGAACATCTCAGCAGCTGTGTTCTCACCAGAGAGGGCATGAAGCCATTCCCCTGTTTATTCATTGCGACGACCGTGATGCCCACCACTCCTAGGCCCCAGCAGCAGAAGACCATCGTGCTGGAGCGCGGGCCCGACGGGCTGGGCTTCAGCATCGTCGGCGGCCGGGGAAGCCCCCACGGCGACCTCCCCATTTACGTCAAAACCGTCTTCCACAAGGCAAGCGGCGCCCGGCGCCCGGCGCGCGGCGGCCGCTCCCGACGGCCGCTCCTCTCGCTTCCTCCTCTCGCCTCGGCGACGATCGGCCGTCCCTCGCCGGAGGCGTCGGCGTGCTCGCGCCGACGTACGCGCGACGGCGTCCGCCCTACAGCGTCGCGGCCTTCAGCCCGAGACGCGTGCAATGCGCCGCGCATCGTAAGATTGGGGGCTGTGAGACGGCATTCGGCTGAGTATGAATGGGTGCCAGCGATCTAAGGGTGCGCCAACAAAGGTCGCGCGCCTTCACCGCGGTACAGACGCTCTCAAGCAAGGCCATTGCCCGACGCATCACCCACTCTATATTTTACCTTTTAAGGGTGCGGTGTTATTGACGGATGCGTTAAGTTCGTGTGTCTGTGCACCACTGCAAGTGGGCGGCGGTCGTCGTAAAGGTTGGCGATCATTAAGTTGAATAATTCACGAGTGTGTGGCGCCGTGCCTATGAATGGTGCCCGTGGAAAAATTGTGACTTCAACTCGCGGCACGCTGCTGGGAGGAGGATCATCCAGCAGCGGATTGTCAGGCTGAGCCACGCACGGGTTAACGCGCGTGTCTGTCGCTGGGCAGGGCGCCGCCGGGCACGACGGGCGACTGCGGCGAGGAGACCAGATCGTGTCGGTGAACGGGGAGTCGCTGGACGGGGTGACTCACGAGGAGGCCGTGGCGGCTCTCAAGAGAGCCAGGGGCCCAGTTACCCTGACGCTGTTGTCGTAGGTGATGACGACGGCACCGACGATGATGACGACGATGACGACGATGATTGCAAAGGTTGGCAGCTCTCCCTCCGATCGCAGCCACCGGTAGCGCCGCCACCACCACTGCCACGAGACCGATGGAGTCAACCGCCAATCGGCGCAACCTCCGATGGCGGAGTTTCCGAAGAGGCGACGTGGCACCAGCTCGCGCGACCGGTCTGCGCCGTCAACGGCAGAGTTGCGACCGCGGTGAGCCTCGCCTGCGGTGGCGGCGCCGCCGCCGGCGGCAGCAGGGTACGGTCGGCCGCCAATCCCTGCGTTGGCGTCGGTGACGTGTCCGCAAATAACGGCACGACGCCGGAACGTCTTAACGTGTGGCCCTGACTCCGGGGCGGCGAGTTTGCGCGGGCGCGGCGAGCGGGCACCCGCCGCCAACACGCGGTCCCGAAACGCCGGGCGGCACCGCGATGGCCCGCGTCGGCTGAACGTCGCGACCGTTCCCGCGGCGAGCGAGCGAGCCCCTTCTGCGTGAGGTCATTGTGAGCCGGGCTCGCGGCGACTGGCTGGCGGAACTGTTTACGGCAATCGGGCGGAATCAGAGACAAGTTTGCAGACGATTAAATTCATACAAATAAGTGCTATATATTATACTAAATTTTAAAAGATATATGTTTAAATGTGCTTGGGATTTAAACGGGCATGTGATGTTGAACTCGTCAGAGCCACCTTTTCATGGTTGTGCCACTATTTTGCTACTCAGCGTTATCCGGTCGTTTGCAAAATTTCTTAAAACCTTAGCAAGCACATGGTGGCGAGGAGTTCACGATTTTTCATTTCCCGTTGGTTTTTTTTTAATTAATCTGTAAAAATTGAAGAACTCATCCCAGCAATTGCAAAGATAACTGGTGGAGCTTAGCAAATCTATTCTTCAGGGCTCTGTGTAAGAGCACAGAGAGCTGCTGGTGAGTGATGGGGACCGGTTCATATGTCACTCACGGATGATGATAGCCGTGGCTGGGAATCCAACTTATAAGTCACCGGATTCGTGGTGCAGTGCGTGAAGCCACTCTGCTTGTGTTCCTCGTCTGTGTAAAGCCATCGGTTTGTGCAACTCTTCTTTTCCAGGTAACGGAATTTTGTGCCAAATTCTGTCGTGTGCGTGTGTAGGAGGGGGAGCGGTAGCGTAGTGGCTCGTGTGCTGAATTACAAACCCTGCGACCCAAATATGATTCCCGCTCACGGCTAACATTAGTGACTATTATCTGAACCGGTCCTGGGCCTCTTCTAGGTCGTCTTGGTGTCAAATTAACACTTGTGTGTAAACATTGCCGCTGGGGAGACAGACAGCCATGCATGCTGCTCACTACCCACTCCGTTGTGCGCTGTGCCAGCCTTCATAGGTGCTCGCTAACAGCACTTGCCCGAACAGTTTTTTTTTTCTCTAGGCTGCATAGAGGCCCTTTATCTTCGACAGATTTCCTACGCTAAGACAAGCTTGTAGAGGAAGTGCAATGTAGAAATTCCCAAATATCGCCTGGTTCATACCAGGGGGCATCTCCCCCGTGCTCTCCATTCCTCGATCCAGGGATTTATTTTGGCCAGGCCTGTGTGTTGAGGCAACGACCCAGGAAAGGAATCTGCTCCCTGGCACACCACATCCAGTCGATCTCCCACCGTGGCTGTGGTTACTCATTACATGCCAACTCCAGTCTAACTACAAGCTGAAATATTATTCATAGCTAAATTAAGCCTCACCTACATATTTACATAATCAGCAGCGGTGTGAACATACGCAGCCACTGAACGTAATCGCACTCTAAAATACGCTGGCGCGGTGGCGCAGTGGTTAGCGCTGACGCCTCACAGCAAGAAGGTCCCGGGTTCGAGTCTCTCGGCTCCGGTGCCTTTCTGTGTGGAGTTTGCATGCTCTCCCCGTGTCCGCGTGGGTTTTCGCCGGGTACTCCGGTTTCCTCCCACAGTCCAAAAGCATGCTCCTGGATAGGTTGATTGGCTCGCAGACTAAAATTGTCCCGCAATACCCGGCGATGGACCGGCGTCCCGTCGTCGGGTGTATTCCTGCCTTACGCCCTATGTTTCCGGGATAGGCTCCGGCTTCACCGTGACCCTATATAGGATGAAGCGGTTTCAGATAATGAGATGAGATAATACACTACTGTAGGAGTGTGACACAACGGGGCAATAAATAACACCGCATCCTCATAGAAAAAGGACTTGGGTTCCGATGCCTGGTCTTGGCTAAGTTTTGCACCTTTTCACTGTGTCCACCGGATACTCTGGTTTCCTCCCGCTGTCCGAAGACACGCTGCTGCCACTGCCCAAGTTTAATGGCTTGCCGACTAACTTACCCCCCAGTGCATTGCACTGGGCCGGCCTTGTGTCTGCAAGGATGCCGTCTGGCTCGCCGCGACCCTCCGCGGGATTTCAAGCAGCCACTGAGACTTGAGTCTATGACCATTGCTGGGGTGGGCGGTGGTGCGACAGGGGTTGGGTGAGGACTGGGAAAAAAGAGAGGAGGCAGGGAAACGTTGCAGTTCAGTCTGTACCTAGCACCAGCAAGAACAATCCACCAGGGCAGCTGGGAGCACCAGAGCGACCTGGTGCTCTGTTCACTGGCAAGCAAGCGTGCGAAACCGCGTTCCGAATCGTTTATTAATCGTGTAAATAACTTTCGTCAATCGTCCGACGTTGATTTAAGTAAAAAGACAAAACTATGAATTGTTATTGGATGTGAGCCATTTGCTCCTATGCCTCTACGCCACGTGCCATTGTCATGCGCTATTGCTGCGTTCAGAAATCGGCTTCCCGAGTTCGAATCCCGATCACAGGTGACACCAGTGAAGATGTTTGGAACTAGTCTCGGGCATCCCCTAGGTCGACTCAGCTGCAAATGAGTACTTGGTGCAGTGTGTAAGCATCCCCACTAGGAAGACAAAGCTAGCTTTGCGTGTTGCTGGTCACCCACCCCCCCTTTGTGCCACGCCAGCCATTGTAGGCGCTCGCTAACAGTCCTCGACCCAACCATCTGTTACGGCTATACGGGAGATATTTGTCCTCAGTTCAGTTCGGAATCACTCGTCAACAAACTATCCGCAACATTTGCATCGGGATCGTTTGTTTTGATTGATGAGCTTGCGCTATTATTTGGGTGGCATTGTCAGCGCACGGTCTTCTGTAACACAGGACATGGTGGGTGCGTGAACTGTGTCCGTGGCTTTACTCACGTTTTCCCAAGTAATTAAAACAAATGACGTGGCTATGCATGGGTTACGAGAGGCTTTGCGTCACGTATTTCGTCAGCGTTATGGTTGCAGAGTGCATCCTCTGTGCTCCCAGGGTCTGTCGTCAGATATTTTTTGGGCAACCCTTGTGTAAATTTTGTCTCCGGTTTTAAATTGGACGGCAAGTTCCCAACGGTGACGCGACTGTTCCACGACTTCAGCTTCAATCATTTTTGGTGGAGGTGCAGTTGTAACGCCTTTCTACGTGGAATGGGTATGTTCTCCCCCTGTTCTGCATGGTTTTCTTACAGATTCTCCGGTTGCCTGCCATGACCAAAATGAATTGGCCGATCGGATCACACGATGTAAGGATGCAGTCTGTGGCAAATGTTGGTGCCCGCTATGTGGCTGCCTTCCCCTATCTCTCTGCCGTTTCCTCGGAGTCGTTCTGCCTTCAAAGAAATACTTTCGCCATTGAATGACTGCTGTGCCACCCGTTATAAATTTTAGTAGTAAATAAAAGACGATTAAATCTTTACCGGAGTTAAGACGGACGACAGACGGGGCTCGTTGGAAAGTGTTGTCGCGAACACTGATGCAAATGATGCTCAAAGGTAGTTTTGTTTCCTGCCTGGCCACCCACTCAGTAATAATAAGTTGCATTTATAGAGCACTTTTCACCCGAGGGTCACAAAGCGCTGCACAGTAGATCTTCCTGATGCGAATCCCGCCGCTGTTGCTGGTCGTGATGGTTATGATGATGCTTTTAAAGATCTGTGTTTAAGCAGGAACGCAGTTTCACCCTGGGATTGTATAAATTATTTTGTGACATTGTTATTGCACTGGGTATGGACGCTTGATGATGGATGAATTCCAGAACTACTTTGAGAATGTCTTATTTAAGTTGCCCTTTTCCTAAATGTGAATGTAAAAATAATGTCACCATCTGCCTCAATGCGTAAACAAACAATGGATAATCTTTGATTGTGTATGGGCTTTATTGAAGTGTATCTTCTTTCCGATTTGTATGATTCCCCGTGCTGTTTGGAAACCTCAACCTCTCCTGTGTGTACAACGTAAAGAATTTTCAAGGCGCCATACGGATAACATAGTGGAAAGTTCCATTGTAATGAAAATCGCGTGCTGAACTGATCACGGGAATTCAGAAGATTGTATTAAATTATGACGTCTTCTGCTTTGGTAAAATTATGGTTATACGCTTCAACGAATATTACTTTCATCACAAAACTATGTTTTTAATCCTGTTGTTTCCTCTTTTTTTGGCACAAAAAAACCGCCACTCAGTAGCATCTGAAGGAAACCGTTGGACAAGATGGACAGTGCAGTTTAAATTAAGCAACTTTGATCTGAGCTCGGTCATCAGGTGGAATGATTGCGATGTGGATCCAAACGGTCCCTGTTCACTTTTTCAATCGGACACCTCTCGTAAGACGCGCAGCGATAATCCGCTCGTTAAAATCGTTGATTTCCAACCTTTTAGCTGTTTTCTAAAGTAATTGTCATTCGTATGATTTTCATTGATGTGGGGAGTCATTTGTTCATGTGCAGTGGCTCTGTATTATACCGTTTCAAAGTGGGCTCACTTGTATAGTGTAACTGAATGTAAAGTTATGGATGAAAGGAAGGATTTTATGACGGGATTGTCATGTATAAAACTGAAGATGTAAATTTCCACGTGTTCATTGAAGACAATTTGTGTTGTCTCGCATGATCTTAACATTTCTCTTTCATTAAATAATAAAACTTGATTTTGGTGTAATTGTTTTAATTAAACTGCATGGGTTTTTTTGCTTTAAACCTCTAATGTTAATGCGCAGTTACACCTGGGCACATAGCCCAGGCAGTTGAGAGGATGTTATTATTAATCATTATTATTTATCAGACCCCCTTATCCAGGGCAACTGCACCATTATAGAGGTGTGGTGAAGAAACCACAGAGCGGCGAGGGGAAGGCAGCCATGCACTCAGCCGGCGCCAACATTTGCCAGACACTGCGTTGGGTCATGATGTTATCGGCGAATTAATGAGTGTTTTTTTGTTTCGTTTTAGGTGTGGGAGGAAACCGGAGAACCCAGAGGAAACCCACGCAGAGCAGGGGTAGAACACACAAACTGCACAGAGAAATGTAAATGTCACCGCCGCTCCAGACTGCCGCCGTGGGTCTGGGTGATTGATTATGAAACTAAAAAACGCAATTTGAAAAATCCTGGATTGGACGCCTTTCAACCTTGTGCTGGAAACGGTAGGCGCCTGGGGCTGGCTTGCAGTCTGTCTCCTACTCGGCGTGGGGACACCCGTCATTACGGGAATTATTATTTTGTCCACATCGCAAACGCACTAAAAAAATATTAAAATATTTGTAGGAACCCGGATTTAAACACGGGTCGTCATTAGGTATCTGTCCCTTGCAGCTGCTCAGGAATAGTTATTCTTTCGTTTGTTTACAAAAATACTTTATCTGTTATTTTATGTCCATTAATAGCCATTGTTTTACTCCAATCTAATCTGATGTTGTTTTTTGTTGACATGCCGTTCTCTCCACAGCTCTGTGCAACGCTTTGTGACCCTCGGGTGAAAGGCGCTCTCGAAGTGGAAATGTCATCTCATCTCATGGTCAGAGCAATCTCGACCTCGGTGCTAATTTGTGCCAATCCCCAGTCTACAAGGGGATTGACGGAGTGGTGGCGAGGGGCTGTTGTTAGCATCGATATCTTGATAACGGTTTCACCCGAGATATTAATGTGAATGCATTGTCATACTGTTAACCTCTCGGAAGCCTTTGGTCGATCAATCAGGTTTTATTGACGCTGCAAGGAATCGTTGAGCGATGACGTTCTAAGCAAGGTACAACATCTCAGGTCATTTAATCATAACGGGGCTAGGCTGTTGGGCAATTTCTTTGCATCGGTCACCACGTGTTGTAAATGCAAACTTGATGCCTTTTAGTAGACGACTAACATAATCTTATGATTATTTTGTGTGCGAACACATCCCGTATCTATTGTAGAAAAGGTCAAAGCCTTGGTGATTTCATCAGTGATGTGTAATAAGGCTGCCTCGTGTGGATATATTTTTTGGATGGGTCATTAGCAGGTTAAGTGTCACGTGATTCGGTGCGGCTATATCTATAGGCATCACTGTCGAAACGTCATCTTTCGTCAATAACTCTGTGGCACTTTAAACGTTTCGGGCAATGGCTCTGCTTCATACCATTTGTGCGTTTCAGGCACAAAGTCTATGAAGGCTTATTCCTCCAAAACGTCACATTATTTCTTTTTGAAGCCACGGTGTTGATATTTAGTTTCCAAAACTGCCATTTCGGGAGACACGGGGAGCGCTCGACACGGCTGTCCCGAACAGCTTCGCAACGCAATCGCGCGTCGAGCCGTAACTACAGCACGCAGCCGTATTGACCAACGCGTTGTGGGTGGAGGGTGATCGTGTTGTCTGTCTGCCACCTAGTGGCCACAGCTGGCGACTGCGTTTCCTTTTGCAGCATCAGACATCTCGCCAAGATCTAACATCAACCCATCTTCTCGAGCTCCGTGTGGCTGACGGTTATGTAGTGCGACAGCTATCGCTTTACACCGAGGTGGTCCGGCCAGATGATCGCAAGCAGGAGTCACGGAGTGACCCAATCATCCCTGCTGTGATGACTTTGACACCTTGTGACACGGCTATTGAGCAGCTGTGCATTTGCCTTTATCAGCCATGTCTCAGCAGCTTGCATTTGCAAGCTGCTGGTGATAATGTGCACGCAAGCAGTATTCACACACGCACTAAGCGTGCAGCAGTGTTACACTAAGCGTGTAGCAGTGTCACACTAAGAATGTGTTACGCATAATGTACGTGTTTCTCGGTTAGAGTGAAGTCGAATTTTTAAGGGTAGATCATCTCATCTCATGGTCAGAAAACGCTAAGTCTTGTACAGGGTCACCGTGAGCCACAGCCTATCCCGGCAGACAGAGGGTGCAAGGCAGGAATAGACCCACGATGGGACGCCAGTCTATCCTGGGCACTGCAGGCAATTTAGTCTGCAAGCCAATTAGCTTGTGTTTTTCGGACTGTGGGAGGAAACCGCAAAGATGCTGCTGAATGGTTAATTGGCTTGCAGATTAAATTGAGACTGGTGTCTCATCGTGGGTCTATCCCTGCCTTGCGCCCTGTGTCTGCCGGGATAGGCTCTGGCTCGCTGCGACCCTGTACATGATTAAGCGGTTCTGACAATGAGATGAGACATACATCCTTTAGCATTGTACTGACTCGATGCAGAACGATAGCTTTCAAAGCTGTATTTTTCAGGACAGCTGAATCAAGCGCTCTTCTCTCGTGTATGAGTACTCGACACGGCTATCCCGAAAGAACAGCTTTGGAAAGTAAGCCTCCTTCGCATATATTTTTTTGCTATCCTTTTAATTTTCCGAACACCTTTCTTGAAATTCACAGCGTTAACATGAAGGCACCGTGAATTGTATTGGTGGCACAGTGCCCGTACCAGCAGAGCTGTGTATAAATGATTACCTATACAACAGCCATTCTCCACAACAGCTGGGCCGGTCTCTATGCACTGAGTTATCTAAATATAAAATTATACAAATAACAAAACGGCACAATGTGTGTTTGTGATGCAAACATGCATTCATTTATTTCAATAAATAAAATGTCAACTCTGCTAAGTTAACTTACTACATCTACATTAAACATTCAGCAATTAGCACACAAATTCACACCAAAGCAAAAAAAAACCCCTGCACATGCAGTTAGCGTGCCAACTTACCAATCAATGACATCACCAGGCTGAATAATAACACAATCATAATTAAATGCAGCAAGGCTTAAGTGGCAGACGGCACAAATCACAAGAGTGCTTCGGTGGTGTCTATTCCATTTGCTCCAAAGAGCCTGAGGAGAACAAGTACAGTCACTACCCATATGGCTATGAGCGGAATTCTCATCTCATCTGTCAGAAACCACTTAGTCCTGTACAGGGTCGCCGTGAGCCAGAGCCCCTCCCAGCAGACACAGGGCGCAAGGCAGGAATATACCCACGATGGTACACCACGGGGAGAACATTGCAAACTCCACACAGATTCGAACCCGGGTCCTTTTTGCTGTGAGGTGACCGCAATAAGCAGAATTAAAAGTCAGAAAATTACAACATACGGTGATCAATTTATAGACACCCCAGTTTCACGATTTACTATAATTTAGTTTGAGCCATCTGTATGTTCTCCCACTAATCTCAACACACTTATTAACATCTGTTCATCAGACACTGTGTATGACGCAGCCCATTGTGCTTTACTTTCCAGCTTCAGTGGCACTGCAAGCGGAGGTGATCTAAAAATAACGGACATCGGTGAGGTGTCTACACATGTATTCCAGAGATGCTGAGATTAAGAGATCTAGACATTGTGGTTTAAAAGACACTTGCTTTCGAAATCAGAACTTACAATTTGCGTGGGATTGGGCATATTAACGGCAAAGATACCGGGCTTGATCAAGGGTTAGAGATAGTTCTGGTCAAAGACAGGGTTAAGGATTCCAACAGAAAGATGCCTAGCCTATTTACAGGAAGCACCAATTAAAACAAGAAATTTAGAAAACGGCTTCGCTCACTCAGAGATCAGATGTATTTTTGTTCCCGTAATGGCAATTAGACGTTTTATTATGGGGACGTGTACTGTGGAGGTACTGGGGCCTGCCTCTAGGAATGTTATTTTTCAGTCACTGGTTGGGTCCCCGCCAGCTGACATAAGCACCATCACCTGTTCGTTTGGAGCAGAGGGAGACCGACGACCTGGCTTGGTGATTATGCACACATTAAGCCCTGTTCGTGTACAATATTACAAGGGGGTGGGCCGGGAGGGAGTCGGG
>JAZEWT010000019.1:2408876-2439835 GCA_036362905.1 Mordacia mordax | reverse complement strand
CGGGATAGGCTCCGGCTTCACCGTGACCCTATATAGGATTAAGCGGTTTCAGATAATGAGATGAGATGAGATTGTAACAGTGGCCCCGCTTATCCTAACTGGGTATTGTAATTGTAATGGCGGCACCGCTTTCCGTACCGTGAGGGCACGGGCGTAAGCACAGAAAGCGGTCCCGGTGGCCAGGGAAGGCCCTGTCAGCGCGCACTTTGGCACCAAAGACCCGTCTGGGACCGAGTGCCGTCGTTCTATGAAGGTCCCGTGCGATTTGGTTGTGATTTGCCAGAGTTTACACTGATCAAGCAAGCAAACACAACTTGTTTATATATAGAGATGATGGGGCTCGGTGTGAATGTTTATATCGGAGTCTCTATATCTGTAGATAGCTATGAATCTATGCTTCTCCGAGTATATCGTTATGTATGCGAATCTACAGTTGCGATTCATGAGCCCTCTACGTGCGTTGCTGTTGCTGACATGCCTCTCTCGCAATAGCTCTGTGCAGCGCTTTGTGACCCTCGGGTGAAAAGCGCTCCAGAAATACAATTTTTACAACTATTATCTATCAATCTCTGTGCGTCTATGGGTGTCTGTGTGAGGGTATTGATCTGGGTGCATATATATAATTGCAATTATAGAGCGCGTTTCACCCGAGGGTTACAAAGCGCTGCACAGAGCTGCGGAGAGTACGGCAACATTTAGAACTTAAAAAGGGGGCAACAATCCCATTTTAACCGTGCAATTCCGTGCAGTGTGCACTGTAACGGACGCTAAAGGTCCTGTGACGTTCTCTAAATTGGGAACAGACCACGGGACTGACTGGCCAATTTCAAACCACGTACTCGCAAATTATGTCTTTGGGATACACGCGGAAACTAATTGTACCCTGCCTACTGCGAACGCTTACCAGGACCCCCGCTCGCAAATTAGTCTTAAGGCTCGGTTATGTTTTAGTCACTGAATCCAGACCAGTTTGGTCGCATTAAATCAATGCTGGTAAGAAAAAAACCTCATCACTCCCGAAATGCCGTGTGGTCGATAAAAGTATAAAGAACTCATTATAGTTACCAGCTTAATTTTGTTGAAGTATTGCCGTGGGCCACAGCCTCTCTCCGCAGACACAGGGTGCAAGTCAGGGCTACACCAACGTTGGGACGACGAGTTCGTCGCAGGGTTAATTTAGTCAGCAAACGAATCAACACGGGCAGCCGCGTGGCACGAATCCGGTGCATTTGATAAAAAGCCACGCCGACACGGCAGTGAACAAATTCCACACAGAAAGACACCCGAGCCAGGAATCGAACCCAGGCGGGCTTCTTGGATACATGAATATAGTCGCACAGACCTTGCGTCAATCCCAATTGCACCACGTGTGTGTCTGCTGCGCCAGAATGTTTTGGCCGCTCGCTGACGCCACAGCGAAGGAATGCCATTTGCTTCGGAAGGGGGAAAAAAAACAAACTCCTAAAAACTTCCTTCCTCCTGCGAGACCCGGGGCGACTTGCGAGGTTCACGGCAAAGTCTCAGTGGAGGAGCGTTTGTGGCACCGTTCCTCTCTATGTTGATCAACTGTACCGGAGGGCAGCTGAGCACGCGTGCGGGCGCGCACGAGAGACGCGGTAAACAAAGTGGGCTCGATCCCGTCCCGGTACCCAGGCAGACAAGGTGATCGATACCTGCTGGCTCGGCCGTGCTTGAAAGTCGCGACCCATCGGTGGGTCGCCAGCGTCACCTCGTGGTCCGTGGAGAACAAACCCAAGCCGGCGAAGTGAGCCTTTGATGGGCAAAAGATTGCGAGTCCCTGTTTTAAGGCAACACATTCAACAACTCCGACAATAGCCTCTTTCCCACGTCCGACTCGCCCGCATAGGCTTAACAGTGCTGTTTGCGAGCACCTATGAAAGCCGCAACGGCAAAATGTGGGTTGCCATCACCACGCTCGGCCGTCTTTGTATCCCTGGCGGTGATCAGGCGCTCGACTCACGCGAGGCAGGGTCGACCACGATGGGGCGCAGGATCAATTCAGAGAAGTCTGAATTGGTCCTGCGCCTCATCGCTGCGGTTCGCGAGCGCGAATCGAACTCGGCTCGCCGCTCCGATTCGTAGCGCGCCGCGCTAACTGCTGCGCCACCGCTCCCCGCGACAAGGCCTTGTCCAGGGCACAAGACACGCGTGCAACCGTGCATCGCGAGCAACTGAACGCGCACTCGACGCCTCGCTTTGGAACACGTGCGCCTTTATTTAACAATGAGCGGCGCGCATGAAACAATGAAGGAAGATTGACTGAACGCACACGGACGCTGAGTAACAGACATCTCCCGTACAGAATTAGCAGACTGGGGCTACGTGCCGTCAGCGACCACCTATGAAGGCCGACACGGCACACGAAGGAGTGGGTGGCCAGTACCACGCCCGGCCGCCTTTGTCTCTCGTGGCAATGGTTACACACCGCACTAGGTTACTCAGCGCGGCGCGGTGGCGCAGTGGGTAGCGCTGCTGCCTCACAGCAAGAAGGTCCCGGGTTCGGTTCCAGGCTCGGGTGCTTTTCTGTGTGGAGTTTGCGTGTTCTCCATCTCCACGTACTCCGGGTTCCTCCCACGGCCCAAAGGCACGCTGCTGTCTAGATTACTTGGCCTGTTGTGTAAACTGTTCCAAAAAGTTCTTCCTGCGATCTACTGGCGCCACATCCTGGGTATAGCCCCGCCTTATGCCCTGTCTCTGCCGGGATAGGCTCCAGCCCCCCGCGACCCTATACAGGATTAAGCGAGTACTGATACTGAACTAGGTACTCATGTTTGTCTGAGTCGGCCTCGGGGTGTTGGCCATGAACGGAACTCAAACTCAGGTTGCCAGGTTTCGAGCCCAGCGCGCTAACCGCTGAGCGACCGCTCCCCATATACACACGGCCCTCGCGGTGCGTACACACACACACTACATGAACACGTGTGTCGTTCGAAACCGCGCTTGGTGTATACCGCGAAACGTCAGTTCGGATAGTGCGTGTACAAACAGGCGTATGTAGTATCGTGTTTATGCTTTATTACAAAATCTCAGCGTGCCGCTTTCCCGTTTCATTATACAGTATATATATTATTTAAAACATTTGTTTCCTATTGCAAAGAAAGCTAAGTGGTTAATCTTAACCAGGTCTGGATTTAAGGTGACTGAACCGTCGGTTAAATAAAGATAAGGGAACGCATCCTTCCTATGCCTTTTACTTATTAAGTTGCGGATAAACTTCTTGGAAGCCAGAATTCCTTAGGGAGTTGCCCCTGCTATGAACATCGGGTAAGTCGAGACTCGTCGAAGATGGGGTGGGGGGGGGTTGCTGTTGGTTCAGTCCCTCGACTGGCAACGGATCTCAAAGTCCTGAAGGTTTGATGTGCTGCGGCTTACTTGAGTGATCGCATCCCGTGGCGGTAGGATTTCAATTCGTTTCCCGTCTAAATAAAACACGCCGCAAGAACAACGTTGACCTGACGCGTTTTTTACCCGCAGCCAGCCACCGATTTCCGCACGATGATTGGCAGGTTCGACCACCGCCAAGCACTATGGCAACAGCCAATTGTTATTGCATTTTCAGATACGGTTTGTTCTGTTCAGAGATTGTACTCCTGTTACACTTCACAGCCGAGATGTGGAGACACAGTGCACCACCTCTGTGTCAAACCAAACAGGGCCCCATGCAGGCTGACGGCAAGTGCGGAAACAAAAAATGGCAAGTGGCGTTGCAGGACGAAACGTCATTATGATGTCACGATCGCTTCCATAATCCCTCCGTCCGGTTACGCGAGCACGACGGTACCACTTGAGCTTTGTTTCTCAAGTGCTTCCGACATAAGGCTCGTGACAATACCGTTCCCATTTCT
The DNA here is from genome assembly GCA_036362905.1 of Mordacia mordax. NCBI lineage: Eukaryota > Metazoa > Chordata > Hyperoartia > Petromyzontiformes > Petromyzontidae > Mordacia > Mordacia mordax. The sequence goes on along the minus strand of JAZEWT010000019.1, from coordinate 2,435,969 downwards.
TAAAAGATGCGGTGGACACAGGGGCGAGTGCGGACAGAGGTCACGGCCAGGGTCCAGTTTGCTTGACACCGCGCTCAAGAGCTTGCTCTCTAAGAGACGCTCTAACGGACAAGAGAACACAGGGCGTTCTCAACATTTTGCACCTTCAGGTCCACTTGGGTCTAGTTTCCACGGACCGCTAGGGGGCGCTCGCGGCCCACTGATGGATGGAGAGTGGCGGTTCTAACAGAGAAGCTAACGGATAAGCTAAAATACATCTTAATAGACAATCCAGGCCTGGGTCTCGCGTATTAGCGAGCAGTTCCGCTATTGCAGTGTACAGCGCTATTCACAGCATTATGCAGTTTTAAGTGACATGCGTGTGCAGTGCTTTTACGCACCACCTTTGTATACATGACCCCCCCCCCCAATAAATAGGCAGGCAGTTGTCCGACTGGAGAGACGCTAGCGACAACTATACAGACCCCCTCCTCCCGGTCACGCTGGGAATTGCACTGACTGGGAATCACACTGGGAACCACGCTGGGAATCAGAACCCCGAGCGAAGCAGCTTTGATCGTTTCTCCACCACGCAGGGACCTCGGATCGCGCTGAGACCACGCGTCAGCATGCGCCGCGCGTCCCTGGACACTCTCCCGGAATGTCCACGGTCCGACAGCGTCACCCCGACGGGCGTGGTGTCCGGTTTTCGAAAAGACCGCAACCCCCGCCGCCAAAACGGTTCCAAGTCGCCACGGTTAATAACACACGTCGACTGTTTTGGGATAGCTAACTTGAAATAGCATAGTGGAGCTTTTTACAAGACACGCAAACAGCAGCTCTCAATTCTCATTCACGGAACCGTGATAAACCTACATCAACACAACCCAATTTATGTTTAATAACTGTTCTTTCGTCACAATATTTGCGTGATGTAATACGATGTCAATGTGCTCCCACCTGGCCACGAACAGTTAAAATTAAAACGAAAAGCGGCAGTTTGTCAACCGTGTCAGAATTCTTCCCAAAAGTTATTTTAGGACAGCACTTGAGCAATCATATTCGCTCGCTCGTGACATTCAACTCCCGACGCTCGACACGGCTCTTCCGAAAGAGCAGCGCTTGGGAACAATTATCACTCGTCGCGTCGTGAAAACCGACACCAGTATACCGTGTGCAACTCTCGGAATTCTGCTATAGCCCATGCGGACACTTTAACGAGCGTATCTGGAACCGCATTTCGAAGTGGTTAGGATCAGCGCACCATCCCCTTCTCAACAGAGGCCACCATGAGACGCGACGGGAGATACACCAGCCTCATGAGAGGCACAGGCCACCAATACAAGTGTTCACAATTCAACGCGCGGCGATCGCGGCGGGTTAATAGACCTCCGCCCGATGGCCGATTCAGTAACTGAGCATCTGCTGATCGGTAAAACGCGAAGGGCTCCGCCGTGGGGAGGGGGGCGGTGTGAGAAACGCCATTATAACCCTAATGTGGCGTTACCGGAGCTCACCATTCATCGCACGGAGTCTGTGAATTGATTGAAACCAGCAACACGGTGATGTGGTGATGGAATGTGCACTGAAGAGAATGGGGGGGGGGAGTTGGTCGTAGCTTCAATGAATCCATAACAGCAAATGGAAGCACTGGAGTGTATACGATTTGTCAGCGTCCCAACGCTCCAGCGGGCGTTTGGCGGCTCTGTCTGTGTCTGACAAAGGGATAAAGTCCTCGTTCCCAGGGCGAAAGCCGGTCTTCTCTGTCCCACAGGCCGAAGGACTGTTATTGACTTCCCACGAAGTAGTACTGATATTTGTGGACCTCAAATTAACGACATCAAGCGGAGTGGTGCCAGTCACATGTAGTACCAGCAGGCAGCTCTATTATAGTCAGGCTCTCTGAACACAAGTCACATGACTCGTGATAAGAAAACCCAGAGTTAAGTGGTATCAGCACGCCGATGAGCCAGTTAATGAGCGTATTAAGAAGCACAAAACCACATTGTCCCCCGAAGCTCTCAATGCAGCCACTGCACCTACTGATGATATGTCTCTTATGATTGCTTAAATATACGTGGTGAGAACGTCCAGCTTTCCAAGATTTGCTCGGCCCGAAACTCAAGTTACATCTCCCTTGCTCATCTCTGATGCCCACGCTTGCTGCGTCTGCGGATGATCCCGGGAGCAGAGCCGTTTCCACTCGAAGAGGCGAACAAGAGACGTGGGGCTATGTCGTGGGGAGAGGCAGGCAGGGAGAGAGCGCGACACCAAGGTATGTTAAGACGGGCAGAGTGCGAAATGTGGACAGGCAGAGTGCGAAATGTGGACAGGCACGCCGCCAGACACTGCCACAGCTGTACGGACAGAGCGTTACGGAGTCATCTACGTAGAGAGAAATAAGACGAGAAGAGTCATCACAGGAAGTGCGCTCGCACTTTCGTATTAAGACCACAACAGTGACGCGCGCATTTCAGGCCCGGGTATGCGTCGAGGGTAGGTCGTGACTTCATAGACCCGGAACGAGAACACACCGCAAGGAATGGCGCTTCGGAAGAGCCGTTTCAACAGCAGCGACCAGAAACAGCAACCATCAGACATCAATCGCAACGCCAACAGCCGACGTTCACCACGAACTGCTGGTGACATCGCCACGGTGCTGGTGCCAGGCCACCTGCCCCTTGGGGCGAAGCGAAGTGGCAGGTCAAGGGACAGAACCAGGTGCCAGGGGCTTCCTGGGTTGATTGGGCTCGTGGGGCAAAACGTCTCCCAACTCCCTCAGTGGTGTCCATCGATAATCACGCTGTGGCGGCTGTCGGTATAGCGTTCACAGCTGCCACAGCGGTCAAGGCGGTCTCTGGACGGGTGTTAGAGGCTGGTGACCCCTCCGCGTCCCATTCGATCGCCCAAAAAAAAAAACCACGTGTAAAAAAAAAATTGCATTGAACTTAACACACGGCACTCACGAGCGCGCATATCGACACGCACAGACAAACACCGACGCAGACACAATAAACCGGACTGCACGCAGCGGCACCCACGAAACGTACATTCAACGAAATGGGAGGACAAGCAGCAAATTCAACCGAGGACATCGCAGCGCCTCACAGATTGCGGATGGCTACGGATGCGCGCGCGCGCGATCCTCCGTGGAACGCGTGCTCGCTCTGGGTGTCGTGCAGCGCGTCCCTGCACTCGCCGCTCTCGCCAACAGACGAGGAACGGATCCCGTTCGAGGAGAAACTGCCAAAACACCCGTGCGCCGGCGAAGTCACGTTCCTGGACACAAAGAGGTGACCGCTAGGTGGATTTCAAAAAATACGACATTGTTGAACACTTCTACATCTCTACGGAACAATTAAAATCCTTGCAAAAAACCACATTAGAAAAATTCCTTTGTTAGGGACCGATAGTTTTTGCACGTCAAACAGCAACGGAAACACTAACCCGAATGCATGCAACTTGTGGTTACAATTTAAAAATGTGCAGAACGTGTATCAATCGCAGCAATTCAAGCCGAATCAAGTACTAAGATATAATTTTAGACGCATTTGTGACAGTTTTCCAAACTACGTTATAATAACCTCCCCCAAGAATTTCCGCGACTTCGTTGAGAGCGCGGGAGTGAACGGAGAGATCATCCGCTTCAAGCACTGCAAGCACAAACACGTACATAAACACAACGCTCGTCCCGCTCTCTCCGCGTGCGTTAGCCGAGCTGCCATGGCGACCCGGACTCGCCGCGACTCCCCCGCGAGCGAGCGAGCGAGCGCGCGCGCGGGGAACAACTCCGCTTCGCGCTTTCCGCCGAGAACGAGCGCGGCCGCGTCGGCCGCAAACGGTCGACAGGCGGGAGAGTCTGACGGTGCCGCACAGTCGCCGGGACAAGCGCACGGCCCGCGACCGCACGAAGCACTCGCAGTGATGGAAGGGACGCGGCCGGAGAAATTCAGAAACGCAGCGCTGCCATGTTGAAGACATCTCCTCCCTCCAGTGCCCAGCCCCTGCTGGAGTGAGAGCTAACGAGATAGGGGGAGAGATAACAGGGCAAGGAGCGTGGGGGGGAGGGAGAGGCTATGACGATGAGGTCAACGTGGAGGGAGGGGGTGGTGGCCGGCACTCAGGTGGAGGAGGCGGCCGACTCGGACTGGCTGAGCGCGATGGCAAGCTCCAGCTCCTCCTGCTCTTGCTCGTGCAGCCGCTGCTGGCGTTCCATCTCGGCGCGCTCGCTCTCGCGCTTAGCCCACGCCAGCTGGTCCTCCTCGCTCGCAAACTGCGGGCGCACGGCACGGAGAGGGACGGGCGCAGGAATCAGTTTGCGGTCGACAATGCTTGCGTCCTCCCTTGCTGGCGGGTTCGTCAAGCTGGGCATTGACACAAGGGCGAATTGTCAACCCCATCACCGGCTGCGATCGATCGCCATTAGGATCTCCACGAACCACCGGCAGCGCTCATCAAAACACGAATCACGACGGCAGGCATGCTGTCAACCACTACTGAAACGGTGAATTGGACAACGTGTTGCAATCGCATTGCAGTATTTATTTCGGCGAAACATTCCGCTGAAATTGTACTTCAAGCAGACTCCAGGATGGGCAACAAATTTGGCCGACACCACCGCCTTCGTCATCCGAGAAAAAATCGCCCGTCGGTTCAATGCAACGGTGTTCGTCGATACGCCATTCTGGAATTATTCATCATTTTTTGTGGTGTGCAATTTTATGTTACCGTTACTTTGTGATTATGGTTAGGGTTTCATCTGTGCACGAACTGTTGCTGTGAGTTTATTTACCTTTTGATTCGATACGTTGTTGCATTATTCAGTTCAGACATTTGTCGTGTCGCGGGAATTCCACATCCGGAGCTTGCAAGCTCACCGGGTATTTTCTGCTGTAATAATAAACATCTACGACGACGAAACACGGCACCCACATGCAGGTGGGTCAAATAAAAAATAAAAAATAAAAAACTCACATTTTTGAACGATGGGAACTTTCCACCTTTGTTGGCAGACGGATTCTTGGGCGAGTTGGAGGCGAATGGGTCCGGGTCAGCGAAAGGGTCATCAACGCTTCCCGTCTTCCCGCCTAATGCCTTCACGGCGCTTCCACCCGCTCCGGAGAGCCCTTCGCACACGGACGGGGTCGGAAGCGGCAGAGACAATGGAACTGAAATCATCAGCAGTGTACCTGCCTGGGTTAATCGGTCCTGCGGAGTAAATTTGCCCCAAACAAGTGTGCCCTGCGATGTACTGGCCTCACATCCTGGGTATTCCCCCCACCTTGCGATCTGTCGGCCGGGATACGCAGTGTCTGGCAAATGTTGGCGCCGGCTGAATGCGTGGCTGCCTCCCCCTCGCCTCTCTGTGGTTTCCTCACACCTTTACAATGGTGTAAGTCACCCTGGATAAGGGTGTCTGCTAAATAATAATTAATAATAATTAATAAGAATGGACCTGCCCTGCAGGTAAGGTACCAACATCCGTGGCTTCTTAATTCAGCTTGCTAAGTTTGTCGCCGAGTTATCTGCGAGTTTTATAACAGTAACCTTTTGTTTACAGAATACATTTGAAAGCTCTCGTGCATATGTGTTTTTTTTCTTTCTAATTAACTCGCACAGCACCAGCCCTATGGGCAACCCTGTTCAAAAGTGTGCAACATGGTCTTCTGTCGTCCCTCAGTGACGACCTTTGTGACTGCTTTGACCTGGATTTCTTCCCGCCTGTAAATATTGCTGATGTGTCTCTGTGACGTTTCCGAAGACTAATCGCTAAGCGGGAAGAAACGCAGACGTAAGACGCAAAAGCCTCGGTGTTGCGCAGACAAAATGTGCGATTGTGGAGGATTCGAACCCGGTACCTTCGGTGGGAATACACACACACACACACACAATGAAATCATATATAAAGGCAAAAACGTAATTGGCTGATTGATGATGATGTTTCCCACCTGTATCAGGGTCCGGACTGGCAGTGTGGCTGATTTTGTGCTCGATCTCGACCTTGTCGGATCTGGTCGACTCACTGCGTGCGAGTAACAGAAGGTCCTCTAAAAGCACAAACATCACGCATTCAAAACAAAGGACGAAATCACTTTAACAAAGACCCCACGAAACAGAATGTAATACACATACACACACATTTAAAGCATTTCAACGTGATAAATGTTAATTTTGCTTCAAATCACATCACGACACAAAGCTTTCTATTACGATAATTTAAAATGTCCACTGTTGTTCGGAGATATTTTGACAAGGTATGACTTGACTATTGCTTATAAGAGATACTCTTACAGAATAGCTGTGGGAAGCGAAATGTCACAAGAGCAATTCTCATAGACGTGAAAACCTACATAAATGCATAAGGCATGATTTTCATAGTGTGGGCAGCAGAGGGCACTGCAGCAACACCTATTGTATTGTACTACGATTACAAGCCCATAATCCCGACTTATACCAACTCTTACTGTGCCACCATGGTGAGTTACGGTCAAATAAATAACCCATGACAAACACCGGGTGGCCCTCACTCAGCAGTGAATCAAGAATAGGGCTTAACGTGTGTTTTACAGTAGGTTTTATATTTTTAGCTTTATAGACGTAGGTTGTTCGTCACAACATTGAACAGATTTTAATCAGCTTTAAAATGTACACAATACAATGTAAAAGTGTTATCAGCCTGCCTCTACGTAACAGCCAATCAGCAAAGGTTTGTGACCAGAATGTCTTAATTCATTATCACTTCAGCACGTGTGTGTTAGCGGGCAAACCCACAACATTTACAACGCAGCTTCAATTCTCAAACGATGGGTCCTTGACCCATGAGTGGGCCACAAGCGACACTCAATGGTCCCCAAAGACCAAACCCCAGTGAGTCATGTGGGCCTTGGGGTGCAAGCACGTTGAGAACTCCGCAATGAAGTACTTTATCTTACTCAGGCACGTTAGAGGCAGCCTGAGGATGCCTCTAACGTGCGAGGCGAAACGTCGCGAGGAGAGAAGAGGGAGCGATCGACGCGGCTGTCCCGAGAGAGCAGCTTTTCGAAGCAATCGTCATGCATCGAACCGTGAAAACCTACATCATTACTTTATTTTAACCCAAAAAAACATGATTTTAATAATGGTTGCAAAAGCCTACATGCTAAACTCCTGTAGACTTTGTGGACAACTGCCACTACTCTTCCTAATGGTATACTGTTTTACGATTTCACACATACATATCAAAAACTTTTAAAAACGTGGACGTACGCATTCATCGAAGTTTGAAGTGGCTCTTTACTTGGGAACATGTCAACGAATTTGGACTGAAATTCAGGCAAAAATTATATTCCCACCTCTCAGAACATAAAATATAATCTTAAAATACCTATGGGGCATTTAGTTTCATTGCACGATTCAAGTCTTCTTCGTATTCTATGAATAAGTCATGTTATTAAACACTAACTACTTTCCGAGTTATACCCCATATATATATAAAATTCAGACGGTAGCGAACTTTTGACTGTGAAGCTGGTGAATTTGTGGCACTGTCCATGTTATTGCAAAAGCTAGGACTTTAACAGGGAAAGCATTGTTATCATTGGCGAAATGATACTGCAGCAACAGCAACAGCAGCAATAAAAAAAATTCGATTCAGTGCAAATGGCAAGCTGCAATAACACTCCCAAGCATCAACAAGAACTCTATCAAATAAGTCCAGCCCAAACCAGAGATAATCCCAGAAATTACGTCAACACAAGCCCCAAGCCTACCGCCAGTGTTCATGTTTTTGATCTTTAAGAGCTGCTCTTTTGGGAGAGCCGCACCGAACGCTCCTCCTCTCTGCTTTGCGACGTTTCGCTCCGCACGTTGGCAGGCATCATTGGCAAAACCAATCACAAGCGGGACGATGCCTCCAACGTGGGAGGCGGAACACAGTGAAGGAGGGAGGAGGAAGGCTCGACACGGCTATCCCAAAAGAGCATCTCTTTAATAGCAAATCTGATAAATCCAGCCACGGAAACCGATATCGATATAACCACTTTGTCAAGCACTGATGGATGAATGCTTATTCTTGCCACATCAGTCCGGAGGGATTGTTTGAACATACTTCCCCATTATGGCCAGTACAGCAGTTTCCAAAACTGCTTCGGATATTACTCGTTAGCCATCACCAGAAATCGGCTGTCAGATAACCCAGTGCGCTAACTGCTGGGCCACTGCTCCCCGCTATTGTTAAATATATACATTACTATATCTCCCATCTCTAAACATAAAAATGTAATATTTGTTCAACATTATAGTCCGTCAGTCTACGCGGGAGTGATGTTATCCAACGGCAGTTGTTTAAACAAGCAAAGTCTGGATAAGTTTTGACCTTCCGGGTCTCATCAGCAGTCAGACTCCTTGAACAAACACAGGACGGTGTGCCAGATGTTATTGGCACAGCACCGCACATACTGGGCTGGAAAATATTGGTTAGGCTAGCCCCTAGGCTCATGGACTTGAACAATATTTACCTTTGACGTGAAGGCTTACATGAGCGAAAGACTATTTATTCTATGACTCGTAATATCCCACAACAGCGTCTGATGACTTCGAATAATCCCAGTGGGTAATAACACTATCTAAAGCTTACATTTCTAAGCCTAACCATAACATCACTCTGCCCTATCCATGACCAACTGTAAATGTGTATTTATACGTGCATGTGTGGGCATGTGTGCGTGGCGGTGACATAACCATGGTGCTTGTGCCGTAGTTTCCGCCGCTTAGTGACGAATGGCGGTTGTTGTTTCACGTGTATGGGGCGTGGTGGCTCAGCGGTTAACGCGCTGGGCTACCAAGCTGAGCAGCTTGTGCAGTGTGTGAATATTGGCACTAGGGAGACAAAGACGGCCAGTCACGTTTGCTGGTCACCCACCTCCAAGTGTGTCGTGTTGACCTTTATATAGATCCTCGCTAACGGTACTTTATCCTACAATATGTTAAGGCTACACAGTGAATACTGTTCTTTGTATTTTTATATAAAATGGCCAGTGGTAGTGTTGTGATTAATGCGCTGCTCTACGAACCCAAAACCAGTTAAAATTTTCTGAACTGGTTCTGGACCTCTTCTAGGTCGACTCAGCCTCAAATGAGTACCTGATGCTTGCCTTCGATGCCTCCCTTGTATGAATCAGAACAATACAATTGACAACGCAGCGTGTAAATCACATGCATGGTCATGGACGAGACATGGATATGGAGACGCGAGGAAACCGTGGAGAGGGGGAAGTTAGCCAGGCAGTCAGCCGATGCCAACCTACCAGATACAGCTTTATATATATATATATATATAAAATGATGATATCAGCAATTTATTTAATGTGGTTTTTTTAGTTATAGGAGGAAACCGGAGAACTCGGAAGAAACCCACACAGAACAGGAGAGAGAATACACAAAGTCTACGCAACAAAGCGGCCAGAGGTGGGAATCGAACCGCCTTAGGCAGGACTTTCGGTGAGGCACTGATGTTACCACGGCAGCTTCCATCTGCTGGAGGAATCATTGGATCTCTGAAGCCTGATGACGCCCCCAACGTAGGAGGCGAAACGTCGCGAAGGAGAGCGGAGGAACTATCGCCACAGCGATCCCAAAAAAGATCAACTCCCAGGGGAAATGTTAATGCAGCAACTTCCGCTGCTGCCGCTACTTGTGTCGAGAACGCGGGCAACTACTGGTGCTGCCGTCACCACACACCCTTGGGGGTAGCCGTGACTGGGCTGGGCGTCTTGCTCTTGCGTGGCGGAACGACCGGCGACGCGAGTTCCACTCCACACTCGTGCGCTTGCTCCTGCGCGCCGTCGCCGGCGCCGGCGGGGCCCGTCGCCGGCTCGGCCGCGGTCGCCTCCGCCCGCGGCGGGGGCTCCGGTGGGGTGTCCGCACCATCGTCCGCGGCGGCGGACGGAGACTGCTGCGGCAAGAAGGGAATAGTCGTTCGAGGGAAATCGGAGAGATGGTCCAACCAGGCAGATCCACCGGACCTGTCCAAAGAGCATGCGTGGTGTTGCGCATCACAGCTGTTGGTGTTGCGCAGTGATGCTTTTGGTATTTAATGACACTGCTGTCCCATTGTATGTACACCTGTGGAATAACAGCGTGACTGTTAGCATGCTGCGCTATGAAGCCGGTAAACCGAGTTCGACTCCCGCTTACGGCCAATAACGTTAACGATTTTCTGAGTTGGCCCTAGGCCTCCCCTAGGACTATTTAGATACACAGGAGTACTTTGCACTGGGTGTGTAAATATTTCCATTGGGGAAACAAAGGCCACGAGGCATGGTGTTGGCTACCCATACCCTCCGATGCTGTGACAGCCTTTGTAGATGCTCACAAACAACGCATGACACCAGAGTGTGAAGGATACATAGGGGATCTTTGTTTTTGAACCGCAGTGTGTCGTGAAATGGCGCAGTGTGTAAACATTGACACTGAACACTGGAGAAATAAAACGTGGCCAGGCGTGGTTCTGGTGACACCACTCCCTTATATATGAACATGGACCTGAACAGGTGTTCCAAGAAGCTCACTTCTGTAAAACCCTTGGCCAAGTTCATGAATGGTGCAAGGTGGCCGAGGCTTCCCAGGGTTTTTCCCCAGACAGCTGAAGGTACCTGCACGTCACCTACCAACATCATCTGGCTGAAGTCGGCAAACGAGTCGCCGAAGCCAGCCTCCTCAAAGCCATCCACCGCTGCAAACGGGTCGCTGGCTGCGGCACAAGAAGCAGCGCGCACAGCTCGAAGGGCTTTGATAAACATTCATGTCACGCTCATCTCCTGCTCAGAGCAATGAACAACTACATACTCTTACGGGTGGGGGAGAAATTATCCGTAGGAACAACCATTGCTGACTGCCACAAAATGTTACTCATTTAAATAATAATAACATTGGCATTTCTTATGCACCTTTCACACGGAGAGTCACAAAGCGTTGCACAGAGTTGTGTAGAGAAGGGAATGTCAATAACATAATAGATCAATTCAATAAATTACAATAAATTAATGGATATCAAGTAAATACGAAATTATTATAAAAAAAAGAGGCATTTTACTGATACTGGAAGGATTATGGATTGAGAATTGCTCTGAAGTTCTGGATAGCCTTGTTGGGCAGCTCTGCAGAACAATTTTCATACATTGAGCCATGAAAAGCCACATCAACACATGATGGGTTGAATCAAACCAAAAACAGGGTTTGCGTTCATAACATTCCAACCGCTCGCTCTACCTCTGAGCCATCTGGCTGCCATACTCTATGGAGCTGTCGAGTGCATACCGCAAAGCTCACCAGAAGATTTTCCAATGGCAACTCCTCCTGGCTTGAAAGGATCGTTGCTTGTAAAAGGATCCTGAAATTGCAACAGTGACAACATGAAAAATACTCACGCTTTCTACAGTGTCTTCGAAGAAAAACAAACGTACGCGACAAGGATACGTTGGAGCATTCTCTACTGTGCAAAGGAAACACAAGGCAGTCTCCCAAAGACACTATAGTTTAAAAAGGATACTGTGAACTGGAGGGTGTTTTTGGGAATACGCTGTTAATTTTGGTATTCTGATATATCCTCACTCAAAAATTAACAAAGAGTGTCAAACGAGACCCATGAGCAAATCACGCAGAATGCGTCTGATCTCACCAGATCTCAAAAGCTAAGCAGGGTTGCTCCAGAGTACAGCTCGGATGGGAGACCACCAAGCAGCACCGGGTTGCCATGGGGCTACAACGTGAGGTGGTGGGCAGCAGAGGGCAGGGCAGCAAATTCCACTGCCGTGTGCTGAGCGCCGATTGATATCTATGCTGCCCAACTGACCAGCGTGGTGAAGTATGGCCAAATAATCACCATGAAGTGCACGGTGTGCAGAGGCCCTCATCCAGCAGTGGGTTGACAGTAAAAGGGCTGTGCGTGTGCACGTGCATCTGCAGTAAGTGGGATTATTCTGAAGCGGAGCTTTAAGACTTATTGAAACACGTTGAGCTGTCTCTCCTGTAATGAGCTGCTTTTTTGGGACAGCTGCACCGAGCGCTCCTCCTCTCGACACAGCTGCACTGAAAGAGCAGCTCCAGAGAAATTCTCATTCAGGGAAGCGTGAAAAGCTACGACAATACACTCTTGACTTCCTGCTTCGTAAACATGGCATAATCGGATCTGTGACTCATATGCCTTACAAACTCAAATAATTATCATTATTTAAAAAAAAGAGAAAATACTATTGAACATTGTCTATATTAACGTAGGGTGCTATTTTTTAAAAAGCACGAAATTGCATGGCCATCTAACAACCCCATCCAGGAGAGTTTTGAGATCCACCTCTGCATGTGTTGCACTTTGGAATGAAAACGCACGTCTGTTGGACCATGCGTAACTGCACGAAGCACCACGGCAGAGCATACCGCAGACACAGAGGGAGCGGCGGCGGACGTCTCAGCGGTCATGATAAAGGGGTCGGAGTTTGCGGCGCTGAATGGATCGTCCTGGGAGGCAGCGATACCGTCGCCACCGTCGCCACCGCCGTTGTTGTTGTTGTTATTCTCGGCGGGGGGAACGGCACTCGTGCTAAATGACTTCTCCTCCGGCTCGCTCGCCACCACGAACGGGTCGCTGTCCTTGAAAGGGTCTCCGCCGAACGGGTCAGACGAAAAGCCTGCAGCACAGCAACGCGGCACGTGAGCTCCATACATGGCAAGAACACTGGTTAACTTGTTGGGTTACTGATGCTCCCGATTTGGACTGGCTAACGGTACACGATTGCTGTTGTTGTTACCGGTTTAAGTGGCCGGTGGCCAGGTTTACCATGGTTGGCCGGTTGCGCCCATCCCCCTCCCCCTCCCCCCCCCCAATGGCGGGAGGTATTGTAGCACAATTCTACAGCCGAAAGCCATTTGTGACGACAACCTCTTTTAGTCGGAGGGTTATCACATCACTGTGTCAGGAAACTTCCTCCAGACCCAGTTTACAAGGTGAGACTATACTAGGAGCAACTAGACTCCCAGACCTGATCGATAAGGCAGACCCAAGTAGGGGTGCCAGATTCCTGGTGACATTACTCCGGGATTCATTGGGAAACGCAAACCGCTCCACCGTAATAAGGTTGCGACCCATGAGGAGGGGGCGACAGCGCGCGGTCAGAGCAGCAACGTATCTCGCTGCTCAAGCATAGGCTGCGCGGTGCTCAGCTGTGCGAGCGGTCCCGAAGCTACTGGTGGAAATTCCATCTTCACAGGGCAGGCGGCACTGGACAACACTGCTGGCTTCCCTCCCCCAAAAAGACAGTACTATTTTTGTCATAGTGACCTTACGATGGGACAAGTTGACGCGCCGATAAGATTGAGTTGAACGCATTAACAGCTAATGTCATATTATAATTTTACAATAGCCAGCATTAAAACAAAAAAAAACCCACGACAATGCTGATCCTGAGTTGGATAACACGATATACCCGAGGACTGGACACAGGTGCGTGCAACACTGGCTCTGCATTGGACGAATACCTGGAGAAGTGTCGTCAGTTGCAAAGGGGTCACTCTTAAACGGGTCATCTGCAGGGCAAGAACATCCGTTGATTAGAACACGTTCACGAGGTGTCCAGGAAAATGACTCGTCTAAACACAGACAGCGCGCCACCTCGACATGCTCGCACACGCTTGGCAGGCAACTACTTGTTATCAGCAATCCACTGCTGGATGAGGGCCTCCCCACATCATGTAGGCTGTGCGAGTTGACTACTTCCCCGTGGTGGTTAATAAGTGCTGGTGAAGGCACACAAGCAACGATGTAGACGCATAGAAGGAGAGCACAGCAGTGGACGCTGCTGAATTGTGAAGGAGTGCCGAGCAACTGCAAGATTTCCTAATAGAAGCAATTAAATAAAATGCTGTTGTGCATGAAACAGAAACACCAGCGCAGGCTTACGGCCTTTGAAGGGGTCTTTGAATATTTCGTCCGCCTTGAACGGGTCGCTGGAGGAGAAGAGGGATGCGTCCGCAAATATGGGGGGCGCACTGCGGAACGGATCGTCCTGCGGGCCGGCACAGAACACGGACCAACTCGAGCGTCACGGGACACGCGCGGACGCTTGCGGCAGAGGCGCTCGGTGCGCGTCCATTGACAGCGGCATCACGGTATCGAAGTAGGTTTTCACAGCTCGGCATATAAATATTGCTCTTCAGGGATAGACGTTTTAAGCGATCCTCTTATCTCCTTGGCAGCGTTTCGCCTCCGTGTTAGGGGGAACATCAGGAACGCTAGACGTGGCTATCCCAAAAGAGCAGCTTATGAGAGCAATTGTCAACACTTCTGACGGATCATTATTCTGTTTTCTCCCCCCACTCAGATGTGTCATTGGGAGAGCAATTGAAAACGTTTCACAACCGGGCAGTCCGACGTTTCACTGGTGGCCACAATCAGGATCACGACGCGAGGGTGTTCATCACGACACAATGTTGGCAGTTGCCTGTCGTGTGTCGAGGAGGGTTTAGGACACACAATTCACTCGCATGAGATCTGAATGACATGTAATGCAGTGGCCTTCACCGAGCAGTGCAATTAAAACAGGACTGTAAACCAAGGACAGATTTTTAAAATTCATTATTGCATTTTTCCCCAATCAGTTTCAAGGACAATGCATGCATTGTACTGATGGAGGATTTCACAGAAGCAATGTACGAGAATCGCCTTCCAAAGCTGTTCTTTCAGGGCAGCCGTGTCAAGCGCTCCTTCGCGACGTATCTACTCCCACGTTTGGAGGCATCGCCCCAGGCGAAACATCGTGAGGGAGAGAGGGAGAGCGCTCGACGCGGCTATCTCGAAGAAATAGCTTTGGAAACTAAATGCTCAATGCATACATCATCAAGGTATATTGTTGCCATATTTTGGCACAACCTCTAATCTCATCTCATTATCTGAAACCGCTTAATCCTATATAGGGTCACGGTGAAGCCGGAGCCTATCCCGGAAACATAGGGCGTAAGGCAGGAATACACCCGACGACGGGACGCCGGTCCATCGCCGGGCATTGCGGGACAATTTTAGTCTGCGAGCCAATCAACCTATCCAGGAGCATGCTTTTGGACTGTGGGAGGAAACCGGAGTACCCGGCGAAAACCCACGCGGACACGGGGAGAGCATGCAAACTCCACACAGAAAGGCACCGGAGCCGAGAGACTCGAACCCGGGACCTTCTTGCTGTGAGGCGTCAGCGCTAACCACTGGGCCACCGCGCCGTTTCGTTATCATCATCTGTATTTCCCCAGCTTGTCTGGAGTGGAGTCTTGCTTTGCGTGAAGCTCACCAGGTCTGGGATGTTCTCTTCAATCTTTGCTTCCGTGATGCCGGAACTCACACTCAGCCCGCTCATAGAGCTCACGGGGCTGCTGTTGGTCTGCGGGAGCCGGAAGGGAAGCGGTAAAGAAAACGCACGTTGGAAAAAAAAACAAGCGTGCTCTGGCATGAATTGTGATGTCAAAGATCACATGCGTAGCCTTCACATACTGTCAGGTCACGACCTGTTAGCGCTTTGCTCCTATGTGTTGTTAGTGGCATGGCGTAGGAGGGGTGTGGGTTGCCAGCATCGTGCTCGGCCGCCTTTATCTCCCTCGTGGCGATGTCTATTACACGCCGCACCAGGTACTCATTTGCGGCTGAGTCAATCTAGTAGAGGACCCAAAACCGGGTCAGATGATTGTCACTGATATTGGTAGCCTTGAGCGGGAATAGAACACTGCTGCTCTCTTTTCTCAGTGTAGTTTATCTTCCGAGCTACAGGGTCCCAAAAAAAAATAAAGATGCTCTAGTCTAGCTTGAATTGCCTTTACATATTGACATTTTTCACTCCGAGAAAATAATCTGATGTTACAGAATACAAACTTGAATCCATATATGGCTGAATAATTGAACAAGGCGGAAGTCACAGCTGCTGTGGAGAGCATCACTGAAGAAACACCGACTGCAGTTTCGTAAACTTTCTGCGCACGTGTGCGCGTGGTATTGGATGCGCAGGGATCCCAGGACGAAATGTTTTCAACGGAAAACAATCTCCCGTGACTCAGTGCTGTTGTGACATCCGAACCGGCGCAGACGAGTGAAACTACAACGTCCCTGTGTTCAGGAGCCCGCGCTTAACAAAGCGACGACTGTATCTCGCGCGGCGCGGCGCGGCGCACCGCGGCGCATCGCGGCGCGGCGCATCGCGCAGAGGGCGCCGGAGACTCTCAGTCGACTCACGGTGGCGCCGACGGCGGCTCGCTCATGATCGGATGAGCTACGTCCGTCCGCGGCCTCCCCGAGGCTGCTCGTCTCCGCGTCGCCTTGCTCCCCGTTCTCCGCCCCGCTCGGCGTGGCGTTGCGCGGGGTCACGACGGCGGCGGCGGCGGCGTTGTTGTTGTTGTTGACGACGGCGTTGTTGTTGTTGGTGATGGAGGGCGAGCGGAAGGCCCGCATGGGCGGTGTGGTGGGCACGCTGGGCGACACGGGGGAGCCCGACTTGGCGCTGGTGTTGCTCTGGCGGCTGACGCTGCGACGGATGCTGCGGCGCTCGCTCTTGTGGATGAGCTCCGTCAAGCACACCTTCGTCTGCGAAGCACCGATCGGAGGGGGAGTTCGCAGTTCGTTTATTCGTTGCCGGCGCCCGCTTAACCCAGTAGAGGGTCAAGGTAATCCAGAACCTATTCCGGCCGACACAGGGCATAAGGCAAGGCTATGCCAAGCATTGAATGCCATTCCATGGCAGGGCTTCGAGGCAATTATTCAGCAGGTCAATCAATCTGGGTAACAGTATGTCTAGGGACTGTGGAATAAAATCTGAGCACCCATTCAAAATCCACGGGCATCAAAACAAAATTAATCAACGTTTGGGAGAAAGCAAGCTTCACAAAAATATATAAAATAATACAAGTGGGTTGGTAAAAACAAGACACAAAAAAATCTCATCTTGAAAGAAATTTGGCGCTCAAATGATGGACATTCAGTGAACTGGAAAGTCGGGGTGAAGGTTGAGTGGATCGATCACATTTACTGCCTCCACTAAGGCTAATAATCACCACCAGGGCAAAGCCACAAGTGTGGCAGTCATTGATTCTCCGCCAATGGCAAAGCGGCAAGGTGGTCAACCACCGCAGGGCTTCAGCGCCTCCGCCAACACGATTATAGTAATAATAATAATGCACTTAGAGCGTATTTCACCCGAGGGTCACAAAGCGCTGCACAGAGTTGCGGAGAGAACGGCAAGTCAACAACAACAACAACGACAAGAGAACGGAGAGTAAGCAATAACTCATCGTCATCTTCAAACACTCGGTCTCAATGGCAAGTGAGAGCCACATTCACTACTTTGTGGCTTCTTGCCAAGACAACCTTCAAAACATCGGCGGCGTGACAAGCAAGCAGGCCGGCATCGGACTCTCGAAACCGCCGCGGCAAGTCGAACAAAACCCCACCGCGGCGGTCCCCGCGTCGGGGGCCCCGGCACCCACCTGGCCCACCTCCCTCTGCGCCTCTGCGGCGGAGGCCACGACGGCTTCCAGGCACTCGTGGCTCGCGCGCAGGCCCTTCTCGAGCCGCGAGCGCTGCTGCCGGAGGCTGGCGAGCAGCGTCTGCGCCTCGGCGATCTCTTGCCGCCCCGCTCGCACCCCTTCCTCGTGCTGCGCCAGCTGCGCCTGCAGCGACGAGATCTGCGGGGGGAGCAGTGCAATGTGTATGGACAGCAAACGTGGGACATAGTTTCCTTGTCGGCTTCAAAGGGGAAGCTGCAACAAAAAAGTCCGGATAAACTTGTTAGTAAAAGCGAGGAGAAGGGTTTAACCCTCAACTCCAGGAAAACAGAATGCTTGGTAATTTCGAAAAAGAAATGCGTGCCTGTATGCAATATCGAAATGGGTAATAAAAATGTATGACCGATAAATAAAATCATCCATCTGGGAAGCTGGAAACCATTAATAATTGCACTTCCAGAGCGACTTTCACTCGAGAGTCACAAAGCGTTGCTGGCAAGCCGTTCTCTCCACAGCAATGTGCAGCACTTTGTGACCCTCGGGTGAAAAACCTTCTAGAAATGCAATTACTATTATTATTATCAGATGGCAAATGTGATCATGCAACAAAACGCAAGATAAGGATGCTATGGGTACTTTTTTGCCAGTGGCAAAATTGCCAGGAATGGTAAAAACCTGTTCTGTTAATTACAAGATAAGGATGGCCAAAATTGCTTTTTCAAAATGAGAACTATCGACATATAATAACTTATCTACAAGGATGAAACTGTGAGTTCTGGATTGTTACGTTGTACCAGTTTCCACATATGCATCATCAAGAATGGAAAGGATTACTGAAGCAACTGAAATGCGGTTCTTCAGAAGCATCTTGAAGGTATCACGCACAAGTCCCACCTCAAATGAAGAAATGGTTATGAATAGGATGCAGGAGGAAGATGTTGAATGACATTAAACAGAAACAGCCGAAGTTTCTTGGGCATATTATGAGGAAAGAGGAAATTAAAAATCTGGTTATAACTGGAAATTTTGAAGGAAAGAGACTGCGGATGACAGATGGACGCATGTCAAGAGCCTCTCGAAATGGATGAACATGTCAACAGTGGACAATATTCGAACATCAAAGAGCAGATGTTTGTGAAAGACCATTGTCACCGCCGTCCTGCAGGATATGTCACATGATATCGTGTAGTACATGGGTGCGTGCCTCTTGTTATCAGCTCTCTCTCTCTCTGTGGTTTATTAATCTTTCTGTAGCTGTTCTGATTGGACAGTTTGTGTCGCGTGCAGCAGTCGACAAACCCGTGGCACGTCGTCACACGATATGCGCAACGATTGTGGATCGTCATCAACAATGATCGCCCACAGTGGCTGTGGAACTGAGACAATAGTAAATTAAGTGCCAATACAAATTTAATGTGATGGCTTCTCAAAAGTCACTGTGGTTCATGATTGCATGAAAATTATACAACGTTTTACCAACTCCTGCCAAGATGATGGGTCAAAGAAAACCCTTGGTAGATATGAACTTATGACCTTTTCAATGTTGAGTTGATTGAAAATGGCTTTGATCTCATCATACAAATGCCAAAATGGTTTGACCATCACAGCCCTTTAAAACCGGCATGGTGTTATCCATCATATTGATTTTGCAGACTGAAAGCAACTGCAGTAATTGCAGCTCGATCAAATATTTATTTAGAAAATTTGAAGAAGTGAAATGGATAGATATATAATTTAGGTGACTGTAAAATGGGACATGTTCCCAGTGTTAACTTAGGTTCAGAGGTTTGTGTCATGCAAACGTCGAGACTTCAAAGTTCATAACCGTGCAGTTGGGAGTCTCGAGTTTTTATTATTTATTGTGCATTCCACTCAAATGTTCTCCGTCCGTTTACCTACGCGTGGTAATTTCTGTGGATCTCACGCAATGTTATGCCCGTTGACCGACTCTGCTGCCGCACGGTTTTACAGTTTTATTTTTTTGCGTTCAATAATAAATGAATGCAAATAAATAAAATATGGGATCCAAAAATACGGACTCGCACCAAGTACAAGCTCTCAATTAAAATTTAAAGCCCGTCACGCAGCACGGGACAAAACACCATGAGCGACAATAAATTTAAAATAGATGCGTGGGGGGGGGGATGGGCCAGAAGCTTGTAAGCGTGCCTGCCATGGCACATCGCTATTCATCAAATGTTCGGTATATTTAGCGCCAGCGAAGCGAAGCCGCACTGCACCATTCTGCTGCCGAGAAGTGACCTCCACCTCCCGCTGCGGGCGGCGTTAGCAGCGGCGTGTCGTTGCGGGCGAGTGCCGCCATCCCGACTCAGGGGCCTTTTTGCAATCTCTCTCCTTCCGTAATTACAACTTCCGGCTGGCAGTCAAACCATCAAGGGTGTCATTACAGGGTCATCAAGAAACGCGGCTGTCGTCTGCGTCGCCTATATTTATGGACGCATATTTCACTTACAGTAAGTAATTCGGTACCGAGGAACACTAACGTTTTGGCGTTCATTACCACCGGTGTGTGCAGGAATACTCCATGCACCGTTGAAGAAATGAACAAGGCTGAAATCACCGCTGCTGTGGAGAGCATCAATGATGAAACGCTCACTGCAGTTACGGAACATTTCTGTGCGAGTCTGCGGATGATGCTGGATGCGCGGGGATCGCCGATTTAAAATGTTCTCACGCAAACACGATCTCCCATGTGTTCATTGGTGTTGTGATGTCAGAAGCAGTGTTGCAAGTGAAAAGATTTCCTTATATATAGGCAAATCAATCTAAAGCGTCTCTTTTTTGATGATGCTGTATAGAGTTATAGAGATGTATAGCACTAAGTTTGTCATTTGACAATCTCCCCATGTCTCATGGGAGCTGTTAGTCTGGACTTTCAGCATGCGGATTAGTTAGACGTGGTTGCATAATGGTGGGGGGGGGGCTGGTGGCTGAAAATGGAAGAGAAAAATCACTCAACGACTGATGTAAGCCGTGACTGGGAATGGAACTCAGACTGCCGGGTTCATAGTGTGGTGAACTAACGACACAGTGACCGCTACGCTATATGTAATTATACGCTCCTGTAATACTCGGTGGGAACGGGTAAAAACAGAGACCACCGCGTGGCACAGCGGACAAATGCAGGAGAGGCAACGCTTCCGTGCAGAGGACCGTGGGAGAGCGAGTCTCGCAAGGGATGCCTGCACATGCACGGGAGTCATGTTCGGGCACTTTGCGTCTGCACATGTCCAAGGGTGTATGTGCCTACGTGAGTGTGTGCACGACACAGTTGGGAGCGTAGGTGGTGCATCTGCCAGCCATCTTAGTCAGGCAGCCCATAACACCTGGATCTGTCCCGCGACCCCCTGTCTGCGAGCCTTCGAGACTTCACGTGGCCTCAAGGTGCACATGGCCTGGCACAGGCGCCGTGGTGACGTCACCGCCACTTAGTGGCGAATGGCGGTTATTGTTGTTGTGTGCACGTCTGGAGCATGTGGATGTGTGCGCGTGCATGCGATTGTATGTGCGGGCGACAGGATAGGTGCAATGGCAGACTAGTTGTCAGCATACTGCACTACGAACCCAATGACACGCGTTCGAATCCTGGCCACATCAATGATGATCAATTGATCTGTACCTGGGCCATCTCCAACTCAGCCCAATGCATCAACTCAGACCAATATCTCAGAACCTCGTGTGGGTGTGCAAACATCAGCACTGCGGAGATAAAGATGACTGTGTAAGGTGGTGCAGCCACACCATTCTCCTTGTGTGCCTTGCCAGCTTTAAAAGGCACTCGTAAGGAGCACTCACCCAAATAGTCAATGGAAGGTTATAAGGGGGATCTTAGCCTGTGCTTGGTCTGTGCAACCGTGTGCGTGCGTTACCAGGTTAGCCTCATTCTGGCACTGCCTCTGCGTGTCGGCGAGCCTTTCGGCCAGCTCCGCTCGCTCAGCCTCCAGCTCGGACGCCCGCCGCTCCGTCTCTTCCCGCGTGGCCGCCAGCGCCCGCAGTCGACCGCTCTCCCTTTCCAACTCGCTCCGCAGCTCCTGGAAACACAGTTGCATCGCGACCGTTGGCACCGGTGGCGGCGGCAGCGGCACAGGCGTCTACGGCGTCAGCATCGGCGCTTTGCTGCTGGTAATGCTTACATACCTGGGGGGAGAGTCGAGGAACGGTTAAAACATTGTCACTGGTGTTAGACGTGAGCAGGAATGCAAATCGGATCACCTGGTTCATAGCGCAGTGCTCTAACCATTACACTACCGCACCCGACTAAGCAGTTTAATCATCTTGAGTATCAGCACCAGAATTCGCATCTTTACCATCAAGGCTGGCACTAGCAGCAAGCAGCAGTGTTAGAGTAGTTACACGCACGTGAGTCACCCTCAATAGTTAACATGTTAAAATTATCATAATCATAGAGGTGTACATATATAGCCGTTTTGGCACTCCACAACTGAATGACAGCCCCCAGACATCACGTTGAGACTATTTGAACATACTTCATCACACTGGTGAGTGCTGGCGGGTTAAAGGGATTGGGGAGAGAACGCAGGAACAGTTTGTTCTTCACTCATCAGCCGTGCCAGGGAATGCAAACTGCAACTCAGGCAGCCTGGTTTATAGCACAGTGCGTAGACCACTGCCCCTCCGCTGCACCCGAAAATACTATGAATTCCGCTGCATTATATTCGTCCAGTTGCGTTCAGTGCAACTGTTGTGCTGTGACGTTCCGTGCAACTCTTGCTTGTTGACCCAAACGTGATACCGACCGAGACAGATTTCATTATCCCACGTTCGGAAAGTCCGGTCTGAGAGGTACTGCCCCATAGCGAGTTTCGATAAGATTAGTAACACGCGAACGTTTGCCAGTTCACCACGGTCTGACCAGCTGCGCTTCACATTTAAGCACGTGGGACCGTGTTGGAAATAGGATTTCCGTTGTTTTCCAGAGTTATATTTCAGATTTCTTCCCTCCCCCCCCTACCCTATCAACGAGCATAACAGCTGGGTTATGCCTGAGCTGTACTTAACGTCAGACAGACGATTTAGCAGACGGTGTTGAACACCATGAATTATTCAAGTAGCCTCGGTTTCAAAGCCAGATTTTAGAAACGAGTGACCAAACCGGGTTCTCATGTGTACGGAGGTGACAGTCTCAGTTTGGTCACCAATGATGCTGTCGGTTGAAACGGCCAGTTTGGGCATCTGATCACAGAAACCTCCCACACCCACCCCACATTAGGTTGAATTTCTCATTATTATCTGAAACCACTTAATCCTATATAGGGTCACGGTGAGCCGGAGCCTATCCCGGAAACACAGGGCGTAAGGCAGGAATACACCCGACGACGGGACGCCAGTCCATCGCCGGAGGTTGAATTTAGTTTGTACTTAAATTGGCAGAGTTTTGGTTCTCAGAATTTTGATGTAAATTTACAATTGCATTGACATGCGACGGTCAGCTCTACAGCAGGCACATCCCCCTCCGTCCCTCTCCACTCTGCTGGACAAGAGGTCACTTTGAACGATCTCAGAAGCAGTTCTACGATGTCACAGTCCACTGGTACGGGGGTGATGTGTCCGAATTTCGAAAGGAAATTATTTCTCTCCGTGACCTGGCGAGATGCTAACAATACAAGTGGAAGAGAACGATGAAAAAGATTAAACCAAAACATAAAAAGATTATACCAAGCCTGCAATAACACAACAACTGGGGACAATGCACAACACGTGCCATGCAGGCTCAAAAGGGATAATACAGTAACACCCATGTAGGCACTTGAGCCTGCAAAACTAAATTCCTGAGTTAGGCTCCTGGTATACAATTTCAGAACAAACTTGAAGCTGGACAATGCTGAATAATGATAAATGAGCAACGAAAAACCTTGAGCACTCTGAAACTATGCATGCATTGCAGAGGGGTTAGATTTCGTTCAATAGGTCAATAATTAAATTAATTACACCAATGCCCCCGAGATAAAAATGTGTACTTTTCGAGCAAGGCACCTAACTGGTCTTCCAGAGAAAAGTTCCGTAAAAACATTCATTGAAACAGAACAACTCTGGGCTAGTTTTGATATTCTGCATCTCGATTGCTTCGAAAAGCTGCTCGCTCAGGACAGCCGCGTCGATCGCTCCCTCTCTCCACCTCGGACGTTTCGCCTCGCACGTTAAGACGCATGCTCAGGCACAGTGTGAGGATGCCTCCAACGAAGCAATCATCGCGCATCGAGCCGTGAAAACCGACATCGTTACACTCTGCATCTCACCAGCAACGTCAGGCCTACGGCATTAGTTTGTTATTCGCTCTGCGTTCTGCGCTCAGGAGCAAGGGTGTCTCAAAGTCAAAGTGTTTAACCCTCTCATGTGTGACGTTATTAAAAGACAAAATAATATTTACTCCTATTAATATGACTTTGGGAGTCAGGGGAAATGTCAAAAATATGCAGAATTGCTTTATAAAAAAATGTCAGTAACAATACATTACTGTAGTCCACCACAACAGACATGGTAAATGAATTATTTTATACTTATGTAGGTTTAAACGGCACGATGATTGCTTTCAAAAGCTGCTCTTTCGGGATAGCCATGTCAATCGCTCCTTCTCTCTCCTTCGCAACATTTCGCCTACCACATTGGATGCCTCTAATTTAGGAGGCGATCGACACAGCTATCCTGAAATAGTAGCTTTTGGAAGCAATCATAAAGACTTACTTTATCAGCTGCAAAGGCATGATGGGCTGAATTGGCCCCCATCTGGGATCTGAAATGACCTTCGAATAATACGTCCCTCTATAAAATTCACACCGATATAGATTCGCAGGTCACTGACATTACATCTCCACTTTTATTTTTAATTTTAGGTTTCTACAAATAAACTGTGGCGCAAGAGAAATGTCAATACTATAATTTACGAGGTCGGCGATCTGCAAAGAGGTAGGATCTCGCTGCATTTGTCATTTGCCAGATTCTGAAGGCACAGCTCAATAAGAGCCGACATGCGACATGAAGGTAATTTATGCAACGGATACAGTGCTGGAGAGCGGAGCCCTGCGTTATTAAGCCAACTGCATGCGTTTTGATGCCCCTGCCGTGGTTACTGTCACTGACAATATGAACCGAGCCTGGAGAGCCCACCGCTTTGACCAACCCGCACTGGCCAACGTGGTGAAAGTGGTGAAGCATGACCAAACATCCCCCACAAGCGACACGGTGCTGGGGAGGCCTTCGTCCACCAAGGAATCGACTAAGGGCTGATAAGAAATCACGATGATCCGTTACTTTCACCCCCTTGTGTCGGCCCTTGGGTTAAATGCAAAATTAAATGGGCCACATGCATTATAAATGTAACCGCATTCGTTACTGGGGGGGGGGGTAGGGGGGAGGAGGGAATCTGTATATAGACAAGCTCCATCCTCCGGGCCTGGCAATCAGTATGCCCACTGTCGTTCATCAGCCAGGACAGGGATATTTGCTTTATGAGCAGCTTCACCGCTCTGTCGAACATCTCAAGGGAATATTACCATTACCGTAGTAATGAAAAAGCAAATCCGCATTATAAATACGCAGTGTAGGGCACTTAGTGCTCAATATATATATGTTTGAAATACAAACTAAAACCGCCAAGATGTAATGTAAGTGAGCTGCGGATCTCTTGTGTATGGCGTGATGGGTGAATTTATTTAGTGTCTTGTTTGGAGAATTGCTCTCAAGAGATGCTATTTCGGGATAGCTGTGTGCAGCGTTCCTCCTCTCTCCTCATTAAAATACCCATTTTCTCTTTAACATGTGCCTTGAAATGTTTTCAGTCTTGGAAACGCCTATCCTCTGTTCAGATTCAGTTTTGTCCCTTAGCATAAAAGGTCGACCATGCATGTAGCGATTACAAATCACAATTTACAGTCCTGAGAACTGCTCTCAAGAGCGCGCGCTTCCTCCTCCCTGCGTTGGATGATGCTGCCGATGTCACGACGGAGGAACGCTCGACACGGCCGCACTGAAAGCGCACATCGTCAGAGCAATTCTAATACATCGAGCCGTGAAAATCTACATCTGTGCATGGTCTTGTTGTTTATCGGTACATAGTCCATCTGGGGCGTGCTGCAAACATAGCAACCTGGATTAAATTCCTGGCAACAGCTGACATGAGAATGGAATGAAATCTGAACGGATATGGCACTCCCCTCTCTAGGCTCAATTCCTAAACTTTGCTGGCTTCCTGCAATAGACGGATGTTTCGACAGATGTTTATTATTAAAGCAGAAAACACACGGTGAGCTTGCAAGCTCCAGATGCGAATTTCCTACGTCACAAAAAAAAACTCATCAACTGACCAAAGCAAAAACGCACAAAAACAAAGGGCAAATACACTTACAGCAACAATATGGGTAAAAATTAAACAAACCGTTATTAGAAAAGTAACACGCAAGATTGTACAATAAAACTCACAACACAAACTGTACATAAACGAAACCACAACCGTGATCATGAAGTAAGCAGTAGCATTCAAGATTGCAACACACAATAAACGAACGACAAAGAAGAGACATAAATGAGACAGTGGCATAGGAAAATTTTAACTTTTAGCAAGGACTAGTATTATGAAACAGCTTCATTAAGCTGTGATATGAAAAACGGCGAATTAATGTTTATTTATTGTACCACAACTACGCTGTGATACTGTACCTCTAGCCATAAGCGTAAGAAATGTTCTTCCAATATTAATTAATTAGCATAATTTGTTACATTTATATAGCGCCTTTCAGCCAGAAGTAGCAAGGCGCTTCAGAAAACTGCAACCGGTGGCTGGAGGCAGCGATACTGCCAGCCAATGCCAACTTGCCAGACACTGATTCCTGTACATGATGAGAATTGCTCTCCACAGCTGCTCTTTCGGGATAGTCGTGTCGAGTGGCCTTTCTCTCTTCTTCAATTATCTTGAAGAACTATGGGCAGAAATTGTCATCGAGCTCAGAAAGTCTACATCAGTATATATTAAGTTATCGGCCAATAAATCAATGTTTTTCAGTTGTGGGAGGCAACCGGAGAACCCGGATGAAACGCACACAGCTCAGGTGGAGTAGACAGACACAGAAAGGCACTTGAGGCGGGAATCGAACCGCCTCTGGTGGGAGCTTCCGTCTATGAGGTGTGGATATGACCGCTGCAAAACGCTGCCACCGTCAGTTCAGCCTTTAAGGAGCTCTCACTTCTGCTGTGACTACACGGGGGATCTTTGTCTCTTGAAAGAAAGGGAAAGAGAGAGCAGACAGCGAGAGACATAGAGGAATGGAGGAGCTACTTACTACTGAGATGGCAGGCACGGGATGAATATGATAATGATAATAAGGGTGAATAGAGGAGGGTAGGACTTTTTTTTCCAAGGCAAGGATGTTGTTACCACTGCACGGCCCCGCGCCCAATTCGCAGCAGCCAAGACGGCACAATGCATAAACACAGTGGGAGGGAAAAGCCCTGTAGCACAATGGCATGTAATTCAGTGGGGCAGTTGTGGCTCTGCACGCCTCTGATCCAGCAGCTTGCGGGTGAGAATTGGTGTCGTGGATGGGAGGTGGGGTGGGACGGGTGGGGGCGGTTGGG
>JAZEWT010000019.1:2393331-2408867 GCA_036362905.1 Mordacia mordax | reverse complement strand
GGGGGACCTCCGCCTGCTTTGACGCACCTTGCAAATTGAACGTGCCGTCTTTACGGCAGCCGATACGTGAAATTAAGGCGCCATTAACTAAACTGGCGGAGGATAGCCGGGAGGCACGGACATTGATTGCGAGCGATTGGGAACCTGGTGTGGACGGGAGCGACAAACGCAGGGCTGCCCGTGTTGAAGAGTCGTTGATATCTGCAGTTTCGCTGGCCAGGGTCTGTGGCTACACACCAACAGTTGGCAGGAGACGTGCTTCATAACAACGTGGTTTGGAGTGGGATTAATCACACTGATTACACGAGTTGGGCATTAAAATGTAAATAGTTTGGAGGTCCTCGAAGAGACAAACGGCCATACAAGGCAATATAATAGTGCACTCTCTTACTTTACAAACGCATTCTTTTGTTATAAAGCATCATTCATTCAAAAATTTGCATGAGCAAATATATAGGCATGTGCCTGTGTATACAGCAAGTATAACGTTTACGTGTGTGGTGTATAAAGAACTTGTAAAATTTACACAAGAATCCCTGTATTAAAGCACGTAATATTTTCTCCTTTTAATAACATCATAACTCATAACGTATCCAGTCAAGGCAAAAAATGCATCCTACAAATGCATTCTGAAGGCCACAAATATATATGCGTTTTGTTAACCTTTCATTTTGAAGATAACAGCAAAGACGATGATGATGATAACGTTGATAATTATAATGGCGAGTAAAGTAAGGCAGATTTTTCCAATTTCAACACACACTGGGTATACAGAACATATTGAGCTTCACGATTGTATTATGTGGCAATTCCTTTACATCCCATCTAGGGCGTTATTATGCTACCGCAAACGCCACACAAGGTTCTAACGACATTGCAAGGACGCCTGTGAATAACGTGTGTGCGCGCGCGTGCAATTTTTTAAAAAGTATAAGATCCACCGCATAGCCTATTTTTACAATCCAGGTGAAATGAGCGAATGTTGATCACAACGTAAACCAGCGTCAATCGTTCCATTAATGGGTCGCACGTGAATATTATACACGATGATAACGAGATTATCAGTCTATGTGCGTACGTGCTTGACTGACGTTATTTAGCCCAAAGGCAGGAGGGAGAAAGGTAAAAATGCATCAAACACGACGCGAGCTTGTGTCTGCTGCATAACAAAGCAAGTTTAATCGGGACGGGGACCGATTGCGTTGGTCAGTTCGAATGTTTGCTGCGTCTCATGAACCGCACATCCAGAGCTTGCAAGCTCGCTGGGTACTTTGTGCTGCAATAATAAAGATATTAAGCGCACGCACGTCTGCGCGCGGGTGAGCGGTGCACGCGCGGCGTGCACGGGAGCCACCGGACCCCGTTGCGTGCACGCGAGGCTCGCGTGTGCTTTGTGGGCGAGTGGTTGTGGGCGTCCCCTGGGTCGACTCAGCCGCCGAATGCGAGCGGTTTTGTTTGAACATCCCAACTGGAGAGACGAAGGTGGCAGGGCAAGACGTTGGCCACCAACTTCAGAGACGGTGCATGCCCACCTTCCTTTCTCGTACTTAACCTGGCAGTATATTCAAGGCTGTACTAGGACTGGAGGGCAAGGGGGTTGATCTTTGTCTACGGCGTGCATGTGTGTACATAATCGCGTGTGAACGTGAAGCATGTGCTGCGCTTGTACGCGCAAGCCACCTGCACATCTGCGTGCTCGCTAACAGCACTTGACCCCGAAGTCTGTGAAGACTATTCGAGAGCCTTTGTCTTTGCACACATGCTAAACAATCACATTATGCGCGCGCACGCGCGCGGGGGACATTATTATTACGCACGCGCATGAGTGGAGCTGCAGGCGCATCATCTGAATCGTGGCACGGGCGTGCAAGCCTCATCACGATGGACTGGTATCTCATTATGGGTATAGCCCTGATTTGCGCACACAGTCTGCCAGAATAGGCTCCGGTCCCCTATTCAGGCTGAAGCGGCTACTGACAGGGATGACGATGACATGAGCGGCCAGTGGAGGAGGCGGTGTGCCTGTGCGATTGTGCGAGAGACACCGCAGCACACCGTGTAAGGCTGTGTGCGTGCGTGCGTGCGTGCGTGCGCCGACCGCCGGCCCGTACCTGCACCTCGGCTGCATGATGCTTGTTGGCTTCCTCGAGATCCTTGATCTCGGCCTCCGCCGCGCTCTTCTCCCTGAAATTCCAGCAGAAAACGCTCCCGATCAGGCTCAGCATCGCAAACGCACAACGCACGACAGCCCCGCTCCAGAAGGCGGATGGCAGCAGCAGCGGCGGCGGCGGCGGCGGCGGACGGAAGAGGAATCAGCACCAGCCGCTCCCCACCGCTCCACCCACACCACCCCAACCCCTCCCTCCACACCCGTTCGGCTCGCACAACCACTCGGGAGATTGAGGCGACATCATTCGTCGCACACGCAGACCACGGGGGTGAGGCCAACGCGCCGGCGGATTGGAAGAAATGTGCAAGCGGTATATTAATACGTGCCCCTTGCTACGCCGACCGGGTGACGAGTGTCTGCTGCAACAGCAGGTTAGGAGCAGTGCACTGTGGGTGCACGTGCTTCACAATTGTACACATAAAGAGCACCCGTATAGCCTTTACAGACTCTTGGGGCAAGTGCTGCTAGTGATCACCCATATGAAGGCTGATATGGTACACGAGGTGGGTGACCAGTACCACGCCCGGCCGCCTTTGTCTCCCTAGTGGCAATATTTTCATATTGTACCTTGTACTCATTTGAGGCTGAGTCGACCTAGGGGAGGCCCAGGACCGGTTCCGGTTCAGAAAATCGTCACTGGTATTGGCCGTGAGTGGGTTTCGAACTCGTGTCGCTGGGTTTGCAGCCCAGCGCTGCGCTAACCGCTGGGCCAGCGCTCCCCACGTACAACACCAACAACCGTCATTCACCACCATGTGGCTGGACATCACCACGGCGCCTGTGCCAGGCCATGTGCACCCTGAAGCCACGTTAAGCGTCGGAGGCTCGCTGAGAGGAGGCATCGGCACAGACCCTGGGTGTTAAGGGTTGCCCGATTGGCTAGCATCAAGCATAACGCCCGGCACCTGTACAGCCGTTTCTCAATCTAACGCTTGATAAGTGCCCCCGCACACAGCAGAGGGTCACGGGGGTTATTTGACCTTCACACTGTACAGAGAATTGTACTCAAGAGCTAGTCTTTGAGGATTGCCGTGTCGAGCGTTTCTCCTCTCCTTCGCGACGTTTCTCCTCCCACGTTAGAGACATCATTAGGTTAATGAACTTCTATTAATTAAACCATTCAACACAACCAGTGCGGCCAGTGAAAATGTTCAATAAACGTAGGCAATTAAAACTAGGGCATCGCTTTTTTTTTCACGACAATATATAACAAGAATTAAAGATTAAATGACAAACGTTCTACTCGAGGTAAGAGGTCTTCACAACAAACGGCACTGATACCACCAAACCTAATTTCCGCCTACTTCTACAAGATCAACCATTGAACAGCTGACACCTGACCTCAAACGTTTGTCTTAAGTCTCATCATGACCACCACCGCGATATATGGCTTTCGTGCCTCCCAATGCTAGACAAGACAATAATCCCCCAAGCACCACTCCTGACACTCCAATTGTCACGACAATCTGAATCTGGGTCATCTCCTTTGTCGCTGGCCTGTGGCAGTCACTCCAGCGTGGGGTCTTGGTAACCGGGTCCCTCCCCTCACCCTTCACCCATCACAACATCATTGTTCCGATTACATCTACAGCTTCTTCCCAGCGCGTTCTGTTCGAAACCTCGAAGTTTCCTACCCTGTCCTCCTTCCCGCACACGTCCGTCACCCACTATAACCTCCGCTGTCAGATCGTATCTGCAGCGTTGTCCGGCCACGTTCTATTCAAAACATCATGAGTTTTTTTTAACCCTTTCCATGCACGAGTCTTCAGCTCACAGCAATACCTTTTCCCCATGCCCTACTTTTAAATGTATTTATGAAGGTTTTCACACCTTGATATCCAATGAGAATGTATCTCAAGAGCTGCTCTTTTCGGATATGTGTTGAGTGGAGGAACGCACGAGAGCAGTCCACACAGGCAACTCTTCTGGGGTATCTAAGTCGAGCACTGCTCCTCTCTCCTCCGCTCAATTGGCCTATCTCGAGACCGCAACTTGAGAGCAATTCTGGATAACAAACTTGCAAATTGCCTAGCCCATCATTCTATGACATTGGCAGCATCCCCTCCACATGCGTCTGTATTCAATAGTCAGTGCCTTCTCTCTGGCAAGGTGCTCCAATCGAAAATTCAGCTCTCAGCTCAAGAGTCGATGTCGAGACGTTCGTGCCTCGATTCCAAAAACAATAAATTATCGGAGACAAAAAAAAAACCTGTGCCATAATTGCGATGATTATTATTATTACACATTAGCTCTCAATTTCATTAGGGACACCATCTGGTTTGTTACATTCAGTCAAGGCTCAAAAGCCGAAAAACTTGAAGCCAAAATAAAACATTTTCTATAAACATACGTTTCGCTGCTTTCTCCACACAGCTGCGAGGCACAACTCCCTAAAGCTGCCCTGTTTTCAAATTAGGATTGTTAGACCAACAAGTCAGTTTTGGACAATGGTGTAAACACGCAGGGCTGCAGACTATCCCGATACAACAGCTCTTGAGAGAGACCCTCAACTGTGTATACAATCGACTCGCTCCCAAAAGCTCGTCGAATTGAGGTCAACTTTAGTAACGAGTCAATTTATTGGTGCGAATAAAAACGCCCGAACCACCACTCCAGCCGCATACGTGACAACGTGTCGCTTATGTGGGTTAAAAAACACACAACAAACTCACAGCTGCTCACCTGCCCACTGCTTCATGACGGCCTCACCAAACCGTGTCAGTTAAGGGGCTTGATTAACCATACGTCACCACGCTGGTCAGTGGTGGCTTGCTGAAGACTGGTAAACGCCTGACGATGCCTCTAACGTGCGAAGCGAGACGTCGCGATGGAGGGGGAGGGAGCGATCGACGCGGCTGTCCCGAGAGAGCAGCTTTAAAAAGCAATCATCACGCATCGAGCCGTGACAAACCTACATCATTACGAAGATTGGTAAAGTAAATTTTTTATAGAAGGTTTTATTTGCGTGCAACCATTAACTGGCGGAAAGCAGGCCGAGCTGATATTACATGCCTAATTCTTGAATTATTCCAAAATTCCACGGTCAGACACACGTATGGGTGCTCCACGCATTCCTGCAAGACGCGAAAACAAACCCCACTTCTTCGTAGCGTTCAACGTAAACCCAAAAGCTCGAGGTGCATTACGTCACTGCGATGAATGCTGGTGGAAGGGGAGAGGTTGGAAGGTAAAGGGTTAAACAGAGACTCACCACGTGGCACTGGGAGACTGGTGCATGGGCACCTTCAAGCAGTCGCAAATCATCCGCAGCATGTCGCAGCGGCGCCAACGATGCCGGCACAACACCCCGCGTCTAGTCCATCGGTGATTTTCCCCCCATTACCTAACGCTCGCTAAGCGAAGCCTGGAGCAACGTAAAAAAGAAATGTGATGAAGGGAAGCATCACACTCGTCGACGCACACAGGGGGTTAAACGGAACACTGTATTCCGCTAAAGGAACGTACGCGCGCTTACGCACACACGCCGCTCACGGAGGTAGACTATCACTGGAAAACGAGGGCATGGTTACCAACGACGGAACGCTGTCGCCCGACTTTCCGCCGTCCAGCGATGCTGCGGTTGCTGCGAGAGCGTCAACACCGATCGCTGCGGAGGCCGGGGTGAGCGCTTAGCGACGAGATAGGGGCCGCGCTCACGGCCACCACCGCGCTTGATATCTGTCCCACGGTAAGTGCGTGTGCCAGCATTTCCCGTTTTGTATTGTTTTTATTTATTTATTTGAATATTCCTGCCACACCCCCTTCAGATTGCAGACATCCCTACCAGCCTCGTGTCTTTCAACGCCACAACGACAAATGGCAGTTGTCCAGAACCAAAACAAATTACAATAGAATGTGTATTTATATAGGGTATAAATGTGCCGTTACTGGATTCCTGGACACACACGGTGAGTGGATTTATCACAGGCACAGGAAAAAGCTTAAGGTGGTCAGACTGCAGTTAAGTAGGGGCAGGGTGCCAACAGGATGGATGAATGTAGGAAGGAAGTATGCATCTGTCCTCAGCTTGGTCTAGGTCGACTCGGCCAAAACTAAGTACTGCACTGTATTTGGTGCAGTCGCGAAGACAGGATCATCATAAAATCGGGACACGAAGGTGGCTGCGTGTAAGTGCCGCTGGCCACATATCCCATATCCTGTGTCGTGTCTCTTTTAATAAGGTTCGATAACTGCTATTGCCTCGACAGTCTGTTGGGTAGAACGGGAGGTGTTTATCTTCAAACAAAAAACCACATTGTAATAACATTTTCACGATTTTGTCCTCGGATGGAAAAACATTATTTTCCGTCTTGGCTGCCGAGAGAGGTGAAGTGAGTTTTGTTTATATTCATTACGACCGGGGAGAGAATTACTTTTTTTACAATAATAATAAAATCCTCCAAATGCTAGAAAAAACATACCGGTGTTACCAAAAAGCAAAAATCAACACTATGAAGGGTTAAATTAGCAGTACAACGGACTCGAATCACTTCCAATTAACTTCTAATTCACGCGTGCGAAATGAGCCGTTTGTAGAGTGGCCAAATAGAAAAGTGTTTCTAATCTCTCCATAAAATCCACATCTTCCGTCAACTTTAATTTAAAAGCCTCTAGTTGAACGCAGCGGCATTTCCCTGGGCTGCAAGGCCACAACGGCGGTGTTTATCCGCGGCGTTTTGGCTGGAACCCGACTCGATTTCGCAGCTGTGTTTCATGCTGTGCCTGCCGTCTGCATCGCGAGGAGGGAAATAGAGAGAGAGAGAGGAGGGTGGGCGAGCGGGTGGGCGAGCAAGTGAGAGAGGGAGGGCATTTAAACAATTCCTCTGCTTGACTCGTCTATAACGGATTTGGTGAGAATGACATTAACGCAAAACCTCATCGCGAACCCATACAAAAAAACAACCTTAAGAAACTAAGCAAATGCAGCTGTTACACCATGATGTGGGGCTGAATGTCTGTAAACTGGCACATTTTTACAGTAATGTTCCCTGTTTATCCAGGAAAGCCCCACTTGAGTCTCAGAAACTGTGTGTGTTTTTTAAATAAAGATTCTTTATATTGGCATGTTTGGCCAATTTCACTAAAATACGATTTGGATTCGTACAGCATCTTAATCTTTCCTTTGTCTGCCTTCTGCAGGTCGAATTATAATTCACCTATTTCATACAGACTACCGTAAAAAGTGAATCGATTATGCGCAGCATGATTACGGAGCGTGGCTCAAGGTATGCTTTACGAGTACTCCTGTTTATTTGTCTCAAATAATAAGACTGCATCTCAACCTGCGGGAAATAAGATTTATTGTATCAAGGAAAAAAAGAAAGGAATCGTCTTGGTTCTAGACTGGATTGATTAGCAGAGAAGAATGAGAAGAGAATGTTATTGTTGCTAATTTTCCGTTCTAATGCCGTTGTTGTTGACGTGCCGTTCTCTCCCCAGCTCTGTGCAGCACTTTGTGACCCTCGGGTGAAAAGTGCTCTAAGAATGCAATTATTATTATTATTATTAATGTGCGGCATGTGGGAGGAAATCCGGAGGAAACACATACACACGTGTACTTCGATAAAAAAAAAGGATGACGAAAGCCTGGCTGAATGGATAGACTCTTGCATTGCATATCTTTGGGCATCATGACAAGCCTGCAACATGTGATGTTCCCAGGCAGCCTCCGATCCACGTACTTAGCAAGGATAGAGCCTGCTGAGCCACCAAGATCTCGTGAGACCTCCTGCATGGAGGGCGTCTCGACGATTCGGAGGAGAGGTTGGTGGAACACGCAGGGATCACACGTGCAGGGCACGGATGCGTGCTCGTAACGAGGAGGTTTTCTGTGTGCGATGTTTTAATTATTGTAATACCAATGATGTCGTTACGATTATTTACGCGTGGCACAGCATATCCAAAATCTGGACGGCATTAATTCGAAGAGACGACGACCCAAGCGTGCGGAAACCGTAGAGTGGCGTTTCGGGAGAAGTGGCCACGCGGTCAGCTGATGTCAAAACCTCCTTGTTTAAATGGGGTTCTCACTCGGTAATCCAGTTTCATAGCACAAGCGTTTAAAAAAAATATTAATCAATTGGCAAAATATTTGAAGCAGAACCTACATAACTAGTAACTTTAAAACTCGACAAGCATTTCCTGCAGTGACAACATGATTGCTGTCATCAGCATTTCCTGCACGAATGATGGAGGGGAGGGGGGGAAAATGCGTGTGATTTATAGTCAGGATCCAGCGGCTTGCATTCAAGCATTTTTAGAGCATTTCAAGGGATCAGTGCCTGGATAATAAATATGCAGGCACTGCTCCGACAGCCCACTTAGGATTTACAACACACCCATTACAGATGGAAAAACGGAAATCAGAAACCGCCTTTCCAGATGGACGGAAATATCCGCAGAAACAAATCAATCTCAAGCTACGCTTAATACTCTTGGCCTATATAGTTTTCAACAATATTATTACGAGCCACAATGCGCACAGAATTCGTTTAATGTCGAGGGTATTCGAAGAGATTGCTCAGAGACACGGTAAGGGAAACGCAGGGTGGGGGTAAGCAGCCAGACGGATAGCAAGCGCCAACGTTTTGCTCGACACTACGTCCTCCATACTACTATGTAACCATGTTATTATTCAATCAATTCATGAGCAATTGTTGATATGGGGTGAAGCCGGAGAACCGAGCGAAAATCCACGCAGAACAGGGGGAGAATACACAAGCTCTACACAGACAAGCACCACACTTGGGGAGGACCTTCTATCTAGTTTTACCACTGTGCCACACCGCTTTTAGGATTTATTGTAAGGTTGGCGCAACGCTCACTGAATGCATTGGCTCGCCGGTGTTCTTGGCACCTGGAAACGTCAAGAGGCAAAATATTTAAACGAGGGTCGTCTTTGTTTTTAACGAGTGGGTGAACCCTACGTGCCCAGTAGCCCCTAGTGGCTTCCACGACCTCTTCCTCATCCTGCACCCCAGGCGTCCAAACAACAAAGCATTGGCTCCGTTCCTTCAAGGACAACCCAAGGATGATTATACGCAGCTTCACCCACAATACACCCATCCCTGCAACGTTCACCGCCCTTCCTGCCCCATATCCCCCCCCACCACCACCACCCCCGACGTGGTCCGCGTCTCCTCTCTTCCCCACAACCCCCTCTCCACCCTCCCCCCTGCTCGCAGGTCCAACCGTTGGCCGTGAGCACGGACGCAACGAAGACGTGCGGTCCCACGATTCGACGGGCGCGCACGAATGGGGCGGTGACGCGGCGGCGAGATGAATCTAAATGCGGGACACCGCAAACCTGTGATCTTGAGATAACCTCAAGAGGGGAGAGGGAGAAATAGCAGGAGGCAGCAGCAGCAGCAGCAGCCGCAGCCGCGGCAATTCACCATTGAGCAACGGCTGTCGTTACCACGGCGCTCGTGCCAGGCTAGGTACACGATGAGGGTGTGAAGTACAACGAGGAGGTTCTGCTCGTATAACTAAGATCTGTACTGTATTAAATTAAACTGCAGCAGTGTAAATTAAATAAAGCTTAACAACTCATTAGCCCCTCCTGGTTAAATATATAAAATCTCTACTCAAGTCTGCTGGCAGGAGGTCAAGGGAAAGACCCAGGTGTCATTGACTCATGCTGTATAACTACTTTCCACACACGTTTACACAAAGGGCAATAAGGCCGATTTATTTGTTGCTGATTGAAATCTTACAAATCTTGGATGGCTAATGACGGGTTTGTGAATTTTATACACTAATGTTTAATTTTTGATATACTTCTCTTCCTCAGCACTGCACATATAGTTTATATTCAAATGCCAAAAAAAATCTTGAACAATGCATGTTTCATTGGATAACATAATTATGCTTTGAAAGAGACACAAAAAATTGTTGTATTAATTGGGAATAACCTGCCTTTTGGCTGGAGTCGTGGTGAATTTGGCTGTACTGGTATGTCTTTTGGCGCAGCAATTGGTACCGTTTACATAATGTAAAATTATATTTACATAATACATTTTACTGTTTATAATAACAGTAATATTTTTCTATTCCAATTCCAACATTTAGATGCCTTGTAAAACTTACCCGTCAAATGTAATTAAAACTCCCTGGCGTTTTTTTTCCATCAAGGAGTTATTTTATGATCTGCAGCCCCAATCATTTAATGAATCGATTTTGGAAAAACACTTCTCTTCCCAAGTGCCTCCAGTAAGAGGCATAAAAGAGCATCTCATCCAGATTAAATGCAGGGGATGACTGATTATTATTGACATGCATGTAGGAATGAACGTGTGATTTATGTCCTTGATGTAGGAAATAGGTCTGACAGCTTGCACATCATCACTCAGTACCCGCCTACATCCAGTACATGGTCGCAGGGGGCTGCAGCCTATCCCATGAGATAAGAGGGTGCAAAGGCAGGGTGATACAAATAATGGGATGCCAGTCTCTCACAGGGCACCAGGGTCAATTTGGTCAGGCCAATACAAGGTCGGGCGGCACGGTAGCCTAGGGGGTAGCGCTGTCGCCTCACAGCAAGAAGGTCCCGGGTTCGAATTTCGGCACGGGTGCCTTTTTGTGTGGCGTTTGCATGTTCTCCCCGTGTCCGCGTGGGTTTTTGCTGGGCACTCCGGTTTCCTCCCACAGTTCAAAAAACATGCTGCTGCACAGGTTAATTGGCTTGCAGACTAAATTGCCGCAGTCCCCGGTGATGGACTGGCAGCCAATCGTGGGTATATATCCTTGCCTTGCGCCCTGTGCTGCCGGGATAGGCTCCGGCTTACCGCGACCCTGTACAGGACTAAGCGGTTTCTGAGAAGGAGATGAGATGAATATAAGGTCATCAAAAACATATGCCTATGTTTATTGAAATGTTTCACTTACGGTACTCGTTTTGAAATCACATTCGCAATGAAGCAGAGGAGATTTTATTCACGTGAAAACATTTTCAATGTTTGCAGATAGCCACTGAAATGTTTCGTAAATGCAGCAGCTAGTATTTATTCAGTGATGGGCGTCACAGCAGCTGTAATTTCGATTCGTGTTCAATTCTTTAACCGTATATGAATTATTCCTTCATACTTTGTCCTTTACGGATTCCTCAAAATAAATGATCACATCGATTCAAGTAAATCGCTGTTAGCAAAATACTTCAACGAACATAAGCAATGCATACTAGAGAATCTTTTTTTTATGACAATGTATGTAAATATTCATAAAAAATTACAGAAACAGATGCAAACACGCGTGATGGCAAAACAGTTTTACACCGATAACACACGCAATATGAAAAAAAAACACTCAACTATACATTCTAATTGCAAAATGAACTGGTGCTTCAACACACAGGCATCACACATAGCATGCAATCGGTTACGGGCAATCGGTTACGGGCAACCGTTGTCAGGGCAACACAAAACGGGCTATAAATAGCCCACAATGGCTGTTACCGCCAAACGCCGGGTGCCAGGGGAATGGGCTAGCGGAGGGAGTCCGCGGTTCATTAGGTCGCCCGGGCAGGGTCGGAGGAGAGGTGAATGCGCCCAGACTGCTTTGATGGGAATCATTCAAAGCAAATCGATGGGACTCTTGCTATGCAATACCATGTGGATCTGTACGCAGTGTAAGCGACTGGGGCAAGGGTGCACTACATATGACCTACGGGTGAAATTCGGCCT
Organism: Mordacia mordax; assembly: GCA_036362905.1. NCBI lineage: Eukaryota > Metazoa > Chordata > Hyperoartia > Petromyzontiformes > Petromyzontidae > Mordacia > Mordacia mordax. The sequence goes on along the minus strand of JAZEWT010000019.1, from coordinate 2,397,017 downwards.
GGCAATACATTTTATTTAGCCTAGACAAAATAATAAAAAAATATGTTAAACGGAATTGAAAACAACCAAATAGAGTTTGGCCTATGTCAAAACACACTTATATTTACACTGATATGTTCACATCAGAGGTTCTAGGTAAACATACCCTTGTATTTTGCAAGGATATTCTGACATCGGCCTATCATGCTATGGCCTACTGTAAATGTAACATATGCCTGCAAGAGGAGAGGGGGTGTGGAGACGGAGCAGGGGTTATGACCTTTGCTTATTTTATTTGGAACTGACCCTGATGAAAAACAAGATGTGCATCCCTGGACGAGACCAACGACACTGGCCATGAATGGATGAAGATGTATGGTCATTTGGCCCAGCATCGTTGCGCTTGAGCTCACTGGCAAGGGAACGGAAGAGATGTGTTGTGTAGAGAACAGGCTCTCAGTCTTTTGCACCTCAAGGCCCACTCGGTCCACTTGGGTATGGTCACCAAGGACCACTAGGTGGTGCTTGTGGCACAATGAGGGGTCGAGACCCCACCAGTTGAGAATTATTTTCAATTATTATTTAGCAGACGCCCTTATCCAGGGTGACTTACATCATCATCACACACACACACATTAATGAATAAAATATATACTACTGTTTGCCCAACATTGCAAACTGTCAGTGTTGTTGTCAGACCTGTAAAGAAATAGATGTATAGATGTGTCTTGAGTAATTTATGAAATTATATGAGTGGATCTGTGATCCTAAATTCTCATGGGAGGTCATTTCACCACGATGGGATTGGGCTAGGGTAGAAAATCAGCGATTCTTGGAAGCTGGACAGCAGAAGTGTGGAGCGATCAATTGACCAGACGTTGGCTAGCAGGGAGAGCGAGAGGGTGTACGAGGAGATAGTTGAGCAGAGACAAGACGGAACAAATAGCTGATGACAGCAATGGGTTAAAAGAACCAACAAAGATGCGTGCAGCCACCAGCAGCCAGTGCAGAGAACGAGGCAGATAAGTCGAATGAGAAGCGAGAAAGAGAAAGGACTGGGCGAGCAGTGGAATTTTAAATAAGTTGAGTGGATGGAGAGCTTACATGGGCAGACCAGCTAGGAGAGAGCTATAGTAGTCTGTGCGGGTCAGTACCAAAGCCTGGACCCAGAGTTGATTTGATTTCACTGTGTGAAATTTTCCGATTTTGCAGACATTGAACGAGTTTATCCGACATGTACGAGCGAGATTGTAAATGTCGAGATGACGTAAGAGCGAAGAATTCAGGGTGATGCCAAGCTTTCAAACCGATGAGGAGGCAGAAATAGTTTTCATAGCAATAGAGATGGGAGAGCAACGATCAAGTGAAAGGGGTGAAGAAGAGAGAAGAAAAATGACTTCTGTTTTTAAAGTTTTAATTGTAGACGGCACTCGCACATCCATGACGAAATAGTCAACGGACACAAAACAAATATCGGGAAGAAATGTCAGAGGGAAATGAAGGGAAGGAAGCCGGACACCGTCTATGGGCGATAAGAATGAAGTGATCAATGGGACAAGTGAGAAGACAGAGCAAAGTAGAGCGCTAAGTATAACACTGCGAGGGATACCAGCGAGAACAGAGTGCAAAGCAGATGCTGAGCCATGCCAGGACACACCGATAAATGCGATTCGTGACATGGGAAGAGAATCAAGCTCGTGCGGTTTCACGGACACGCAGGTCCACAAGAATATTAAGGAGGATACGGTGATTCAAAGCGTCATTGGCAGAAAAGAGACCAAGCAGACTCAGAACAGAGGAGAGAGAAGTGGCAAGAGCTGACTGAAAAGTATTGGTGATGGAAAGAAGATCACTTTCAGTCGCGTGTTCTGAATGAAAACATGACCGGAGGGGGGGGTCAAGCGAAGAGTGGTATAAGGATGGAAAAGCTCACAATTGATAGTTTCAGTGAGAAGAGGAAGCAGACACGATGACAAGTGTCATTTGCTAGGTCCGAGGATCGTTTTGTTTGAGGACGGGAATGATGCACGCACGTTTGAAAATGGAAGGGAAGAAGCCTGTACGTAAACAAGTGTTGAGAACACAGGCAATTAAGCACGGAAGGGCAACAACTGATGCCTGGAATAAGTGAGTGGGAACCGGATCATGGATGCATGCGGTGGGTCTGTGACGCCTAATCAGTGCTAGGAGATTTGCGTCAGAAAGAGGCATGAAGGCTGTAAGACAGAGTCTGGTACCAGAATGTGCTGAAGTATTGGATTGGGGAGGGAGCCAGTGAAGATAGAGAATTGTAATGAAGCAGGTTTTCACGGCTCAATGCATGATGATCTCCTCGGGGGAGCGATCGACGCGGCTATCCCGAGAGAGCAGCTTTTCGAAGCAATCATCAGATGGAGAATAGTTAAAACTTTTTATTTCCGATATATATATATATCTTGCCGATGAATAAATTGGCGAATTCCACCACTCAAATTAAACTGGGCAGTGGAAGCGGCGGTGGGTTTAGGCGAGAAGACAGAACGGTTTCCAGGAATTGGCAGCGGAGGCTTGGATAATCGATTGAAAGTATAATTGTTAATCTGAGGAAAGAGCAAATAAAAATGTCGAAAGGCGCGAGCGGTACTGCTTGTGTAAATGAATGGCGGGTGTACATGCACTGGAGGCGAAATGGATGCCTCCAGCGTGGGAGGTGAAACGTCAGGGAGGAAACAGGGGGAGAGCTCGACACAGCCAACCCAAGAGAGCAGCTTTGGATTCTTATTAGTTGTCTTGGTGTATACATGTTACATGAATAGTTCATAAAGCTTAAAGTCAGAGCACAATACTTAATGTCATAGCGTATACTACATGCGGTATACTGTATATTGTAATTCATACTTTCTTATGGGAGCTTGTATGTACGTACTCGTAAGTAGGGGGATTGCCTGTATAAACGATTCGGAAATGTCTGTAACAAAGTCACAATGACGGAACGCACACGCATCACGGCGATGCGACCAACACCCACGATTTACGGGTAATTATTCCAGTGAAGAATAAATTGACATCTCGCTTATAGCAGCTCATTTGCATTGTATGTCTCATACGTTCGGTCCTGCGAATTTCATCAGCTTGTAGAGAATGTGCGGGCCCCTTTATCGATGCGGTGCTGGATGAAGGCCTAGCAATGCCGTGTCAGACAAAGCAGTTGTTTGACGCTCACTTCAAACATGCTCGTAACTATTAGATGGCGGTTGTTTTGGAAGGCTTCATTTATTGCTCACCACCGACGTGAGATTAAGCCAGGAATGGAACCTGGGTAGTTGATAGTGCAGTGTGCTAACTCCTTCCATCACTGCTTCGAACCAACCTTAAAAGCATATTTCAATGAAATGACTCTCAAGTTTAATGCAGGCAAATTGATGAATATATCCAGAGCAAATGAGTTAACTACGCTTTATGGATTTTGCTCAGGTATTGACTTTATAAAAAATATGATGAACGGCTACAGTCATACAGAATTGCTTTCAATAACTTTTCTTTTGAGATAGCATTGTTGAGCATCCCTCTTCTCTCCTGTTTAGGCCCTATATCCAATCCACTGCTGGATGAAGGCTTTACCACAACGTGTCAGTCATGGAGGTCAGTTGAAAATAGTTGAACACGATGTTCAGATACGGAACTTAAGGAATGAGCGAGTGTCAGGAACGGTTATCAATCAACACTAA
>JAZEWT010000019.1:2357940-2374600 GCA_036362905.1 Mordacia mordax | reverse complement strand
AAACCTAGCTCATCCATCAATTACACGTTTTGGGCGATGGCCATTCTTGATACGCTATGAAGAAACGCCATTTGAAAGTTGAATTTAATTCATTTGCCCGAAATGCCGCCTATAAGTGATAAGTGTTCTCATCAAAGTAGCGAGTTCGACCAACTATTGGAGTTTTTTCTTATATTCTCTATTTTTCTATTCTGCCGAGGTAAACTGTTGCGATCAAATTGCCCCCGGTGCCCTGAGATGTTGTAACTTGCTTACCCCTCGCTGCTAGACAACGGTTAAAAAGACCTACGTAGCTCAACAGTTCCTTCCAGTGTAAGTAAAAACGGACGGAACTTTCAGTCAGCGCGGTCACGATCAAGGTCAGAGCGAGCCCCTCTCGACTTAAGCGGTGCAAGTGGTTGAGAGTGGATGATGGGGCTATGTGGGGAGCGGTGGCCCAGCGGTCAGCGCGCTGGGCTACAAACCCGGCGACCAGAGTTCGAATCCCCGCTCACGGCCAACGCCAGCGACGTTTTTCTGGACCGGTCCTGGGCCTCCCCTAGGTCGACTCAGCCTCAAATGAGTACCTAGTGCAGTGTGTAAAACATTGCCACTAGGGAAACAAAGGCGGCCGAGCGTGGTGCTGGTCACCCACCCCCCCCGTGCGCCGTGTCAACCTTCATATGTGCTTGCTAGCGGCACTTGATCCTACAGTCTGTTAAGGCTATATGGGGGATCTTTGTCTTTGGGGCTAGGTAAATGCAGGTGGTGCTGACAGAGGACGTAGATCCCAGCTCAACATGTATCCTCGATTTGCCTCCCAACAAATCTGGCCGATTTGAGTGAGGCAGACTCTTAGATTTGGTTTGTGATGCTTTGCTCATTAATAACAAGGGGGCTGTGCAGAGCCGTAGAGGGTTCTCCACGATTGTATTAGAATTCTTGACATCATTTATTTGTTCGTGATAAGAATGATTCAGCATGCCCTCTGTTTTAGTACATAATTAAAGTCGATGTTGAACCTAACGTAATCTATCATGCAACCAATGAGAGATACGAGTAAAATACTGACAATGAAGTATGATTCTAACTTGCACATGAGAGTATTAATATTCCAATTCCTGTTTTGTCAAAAAAGTAAAATGTAACTGACACTTTAATCGTATAATATTTGGAAAACCATGCCTTAACTTATCATTTCTTAATGATTATTCATTTCACAACACGTGCATAGATTTGTCCATGTAGCTATATTCATATACATTGCAATGAGTTCCCTATCACTCCTCCAGGTACCAGAGACCAGTATCAGATGCCCGATGATCCCTCACAATACGAGAAGGCAAAACATCACGAAGAAGAGAGGAGGAACGCTTGACCTGACCATGTGGCAATCATGATTGCTTCGAAAAGCTGCTCCCTCGGGACCCCCTCCCCGTCGCGACGTTTCACCCCACACGTTAGAGGCATCCTCAGGCGAAACGTCGCGACGGGGAGAGAGGGGGAGCGATCGACGCGGCTGTCCCGAGAGCGCAGTTTGTCGAAGCAATCATCATGCATCGAGCCGTGAAAACCTACATCATTACATTGTGGCTATCTCTAAATGGCGACTCCTAAGAGTAACCTTCTTTAGTAAAAAAAAACCCAAAACAAACGACAACATTTCCGGAAGCTCTCTAACGCGTTGCGGTTTACCTTGCCTAGCGTCAGGTCAGGCAATCCGGACTTCTTCAAAAAGACCACTGCCTGTGCGGCGCCCACTTGCCCTGTGTTGCCTGGATCCACCTGGAATGGGAGGAGGGAAAACAGTCTGGGCACACTGCGAAGAATGCACCCGTTTAGCGCACGCCCGCAGAGTTTGGAGCCAATGAAACTTCACCGCAACCAAGGCAGCGAATAATCGCCCATCAAACCGGCAACGACGACGGGACGCTTGGCGCTAACTGCTGGCAATCTGCCGCGTAGCCAGTAGGCTACGCGCACGCGTGGGGACGCGAAGTGTGAGAGGTTCGCTGCTGGTAAGAGGTCACAGGACAGACGCGGGTGCTGTGGCTTGAAGGACTGAGATGACTGGCAGATGCACAACCTCCCCACTGTGGCACAAAGACAAAGGTTCCCAACATTGCCTTTCATCAACTATGGGGCAAGTACTTTTAGTGGGCATCTATGAAGGCTGGAACAGCACACGTGGCGGTGGGTGGCAAGCACCATGTCTGGGCCACCTTTGTCTCCCCAGTGGCGATGTTTACACACCACGTTAGGTATTCATTTTAACGCTGAGTCGACCTAGGGAAAGTGCAGCACTGGTTCAGATCATCTTCACTGGTGTTCACCCAGAGCAGGAACTGCTAACCGCTGCGCTGCCGCTCCTCGCTGTGCCACAAACATATACATTGATGAATCGTATAGCCTCAACAAACGGCAGGGTCAAGTGCTGTTAGCGAGCAACTATAACGGCCAGCACGGCACATAAGGGGACAGGTGGCAAGCACACAAACACACCGTCACAAACATACGTTTTATAACAACCGTTTATATGATGAGAATAATATCCCCCACCATTGGCATTGACACTGCTGGACCAAATACTGTTGGCTATTATATTGGCACGACACAGTAGATGGTGGTGTGATTAGCACAACGCTCAGCTGCCTTTGTCTCCCCAGTGCTGATATTTACACCCTGCAAGAGGTACTCATTTAAGGCTGAGTCGACCTAAGGGGGGGGAGCATGTTAACCGCGACCTGTGCTCGCTAGGTTCATAGCACAGCATGTTCGACACACAAGTACATCATTGATAAATATAGCGATTCACAGAAAGATAATTAACCGGTTACGTTTTGTAGAGGCTCACGGATGCAGCAACATTATAGTCATAAACACATATATACGATACTCTACCCCCCCCCAAACACACTTATGTATATCTACTCTGGCTACTTAACTTTATGTAGTTTATGTCATCTGCGTGTTTGTCCTGCCCGCTTGAATGCGTGTTTTGTAATTTTGTTCTCCGCTACATAAGAATGGGATGACAATAAAGTGTATCTATACACTCGTAAAAAAAGACAAAGATCACTCGTGCAGCCTTTGACACTCGGTACAAGTGCTGCTTCCACTTCCGCCTACAGTACGCGAGGTGCTGTTGTGGGGAGAGCAAGTAGAGCGGTCAGCGTGCGGAGCCAAACACACCAGGCGATCAGAGTTTAAATCCCACTCGCAGCCAACAGCAGTGAAGACTACCTGGGTGGGGGCTGAGCATTCCCCGGGTCAACTGGGCCTCAAACAAATACCTGGTGCAATGCAGATAAAGCATCAGCACCGGCAAAACAAGGGTGGCTGGGCGCGGCGCTGATCACCCACCCCCTCGTTTGTCACGCAGGCCTTCACAGGTGCTTTCTAAAAAGACTCGTCGTTGATGCGGACAGCATCTCTGACCGTCACCTTTGCCACAAAAGTCCAAATATGCGCACACGGTGCAGCGTAGTCGTTTTACAGCTGGGCTGGTCTGGGAGCGGCCTACGGACAGGTTCAAACACCACCTGGCTACGGTGTTAGCCTTGGCTAGGACTCAAAGCCGGGTGCAGGATCCGCAATCGGGTGCAGCGCACGAATCTCTAGAACACTACTGCGCACGCAGGCGACACGAACTATGGATCAAATCATGGGCTTCCTGTAGTAATTAATTTAAAAAAAATTAACTGACCAAAAAAACGAGTGTGTAAATAGAAAAGGCCGGGTAGAGGCAGCACAATAGTTGCACAATTTCAAATAACACGTCAGCAGTTGCTTTTGGCAGTCATTTTTTTAAGTTACCACCATCACTATCAACGCTGCTGTAATATTGATTATTATTATAATAACATAAACAACTCTGCAATTCATTGATACAATAGCTCTCCCCGCTCAGAATAAAGGCCGCTGGTACACAACACTGGCTCGAGATAAATGTGTGTTTTCTACAATTCGCACCATTCACCGTAAAAACGCTGCTTAATAACGAGCAAGAGAGAGCATGCCCTTCAGCGGGCTTGTGTTACGCTTTCGAACACGCGTCTGACTTGGGACGCGTTTCCCAAGTCACGGCAGCACTTGCGTCAAGCGTGTAAAAGCAGCACATCCGTCTAAACTCCGGAGCAAGTATAATCCACAATTCATAACGACGTTTTAGTGTCGCTGTTGCCTGCTGGACCCGTCACCTTTCCAAAAAAAAAAATGCCAAGTAGCTTAATGGGGCTTTAACTTGGTCATAAATGCCGGACGTTTTAAACCCAAGCGATGGTGTCACCCCTCACTAAGTCAAAGTGTTGTATCCTTTAGGGTGCTGGTTTGATCTCCAAGTCACAGGCAACCCTTGGCTCAATGTGGCCATAGGGTGAACTTCCAAAAAGCAACACCACTTGGGGCCAGCATTTCATCTATATTATTAAGAAAAACCTCGTCGACCAACGCTTTGCCATGCCTTGATTTGCCTTAGCTTGCGCATTCGCCAAAACGGTTTTCCAGGAATTGAACCCTCACGGTAGGCCAGTTCCTTATGTACAAACTTGTTAATAGCTATGCTGTCCCCCACATTCATACATAATGACATAACAGAAGCAGTACATAACCATCAAACCCATATCGGTGATTATGTTGTGCAATAAATATAGGTGAGAAGTTGCCAGGTGGTTGAGAGGTCAGCAACCGAGTACCGTTGAGATTCTGAGTTGGATTCCAGGCAGCAGCCCGTGATAAAACGTTCATTAGTCATTCATTCATTACCAGTACCCGCTTACTTATGTAGAAGGTTGTGGTGAGCCAGAGGCTATCCCGGCAGACGCAGGGCACAAGGCAAGGCTAAACCCAGGATCGGACACCGCTGCATCTAAGGGCACCGGTGCGAATTACATCAAATGGCCAATTAATCGAGGCAACAGCATGTTTTTTGACTGTGGGAGAAAACCAGACTACCTGGTTATAACACACATGGGCGTGGTAAAAACATGCAAACTCCAAAGAGAAAGGCACCTGAGCAAGGTATCGATCCGGGGTTTTTCTTTCTGTTCGACGGCATTATCGCAATTAAACCAAGTCCCCCAAATGTGAGAGGCTGTTGGTCTCAATGCCTGACAGTAAATTGGAAATTGGCCAAACATCCTACTACAGAGCCTGAGCATTGCTGGTGCAGATTTTAGCGGCTTTTGAAACTTGCCTGTCGTTTTCCCTGCCTACTTGTGAAATTCACTGCAAGTTAGACATTCTATAGCGCTTCAAATTTGATTTTCATGACTTGAGGCAATACATGAACAAATAGTTATTATTATTAAAACTCCTTACGTCAATTAAAAACAATTAATTTGTCAGCTCGCTTTAAATTTGTCTCAGTTCTCTAAAATCCCCAGTGTTGAAGTGTAACCCCCCAACAATAAGTCCAATCTCATTCCCCTCTCTTTCCACTGCAAACAAGGAACGCTGCCAAAAAGCACAGCCAACCACACATTTTTTTCCTATTGTAAGGCAGCATTAATAATTAATTTGTGGGTTTACTATTGTGAAAATATTAAATGGCTTTCAGGCTGCTTTGCTCAAAGTCAAAATAAGTCCATAGCATGAAACAATTTCGACTATAGTTTTCAATCGAAAGAGATTCTTAAACAAAAATCCGTCGCTAGTTGGGAGCTCTGCACTACTACGTTTATAGGTTGACCTAACAGTTACTCCATCGGTATCATCAACATCATAATTATAATTAGTCACAATCAGGCCACTTCTGGATGAACGCAAACCCCAACCGTCGCTCTCTCTCACGGTCCTGGAAAATAATATTGCACCTGGCACGGTGTGTGAACTTATCTCATTGCTTCATCGCCACTGAGAACGTCGATGATCCGACTCTTACCTTGGGCTTAACGAGAGAGGCAAACGATCTATTTTATCGTTTTACTTTTATTAACTAATTTCCGCATATTACCATTTTTGGCGTTAACGAAATTCAAGGCTTCCCCGTATTTCCAAATGACCGCATATACTTAAGACAACCATTTTAGGGTATTAAGTGTTTTTTTTGTTAATGATAGCGATTCAGTCTGAACAAAAAAAGCTAATCTCCCTTCTCAACATTTAAAGCCGAGGGTTATCGATGAGGAACAAAGCACAACCAAAACCATGTGGAAAAACCAATACTGCAAACGTACCGCGTTTGTGGTGGCCCCAAATAAGGGGCATTTGAAGAGACACTGATATCACCAACACACGAGTGTGTGGGTGATATCAGTGTTAATATTGGCAATTGTGCGCAAAACGGAAATTATGACTGATAATTAAAATAATGATCAGAAGAACAATAACGATGAAAACGGTGATGATAATCATAACACTGGTGAAGTTAATGTAGATGACTTAAGGCTCCGGCTCACCGTGACCCTATATATAGGATTAAGCGGTTTCAGATAATGAGATGAGATGACACTTAATATTAAAGTGTCGTGGGTGTGTGAGAAATGCTTTTTAAACAACTCCAACATGAAAACGGTTTTGCAGATCGCCCTCAAAGTTTGCCTGTTACTTTTCCGGTAATAAATTTTGTTTTCAAGTTTTGGATCGGATCTGACTTCGGGAAATTACCAATTGCCCATGCAAGCTTAATAAAAGGGCCGCTTTGATTTGGGCGGTAAGTTTGTCATGTGCTAAAAAAAAGCCAAGCTTTTAGATAAAAAACAAGAGTTTAACACCGTCATTTTTGACAGGCAAATGCATGAGTAATAATAATAATACGGCTTCTGAAGTGTGCACGGTGATGATGTTAATGATGTGACTGCGTTGATTATGGCCCGGAGTTGAACGCCTAACCTGAGAGCAGCGCTGCTCCGCTGACCGACTAATTATTCGCCACATACAAACGCAGACGTGAGCTGTGTAAAGCTACTTACCAGTCGATAGTATTTTTCATACACGGGATTTCCACTGGATAACTGGAAAAGACACAAACACCACGCAGCGTCGAAAATAATCCAAGGCGGGAGCGATAGAACAGTTATCCGGGAGTCAGATCAAGTCTAGATTACGCATCCTTCTCAAAGCACCAATGTAACAACAACAACAATCTGTCGTGAATTAAAGAAAACACTTGCGAATAATTTCAAGCGAAAACATTCACCGCCAAGTGGTCATTAAGTGAAGACTCTTGAAACCTTTCAAAGGCCACTCGCGGTGCCCTGGGCAATCCTGAGTGTGCACAAGAGTTAAGGGTGAAGCGAGAATTTAAAATCCTGAAACTATATACTATGTGCTATTAGAATCCTCTTCTTGCGAAAAAGCATTCCAGAGCGTTTAACGATTTAACAATAAAACGTTGATTACTTGATTATAAGTCAATAAAAAGCCAACTGCAGATTACAAACATGCCGAAACGGTTTCAAAACCTGTGATCAAGTCTGAGTACAGGTGCAACGCTGAGTACAGGTGCCACAGAGATCTACAGCAATGAGCTTATTAGGTCTCCAATGTACCGCTTACCAAATCGCACGGTCCGTGCGGTTTTACATGTAACCTGTGATAACTTGTAATGAGGTCGAAATCGCTCAACCACTAAAAGCCACCCCCATCGCTTTGAGTAAACACACGCCAACCGTCACATAGATGTTGCTCAGGAAACATTACAGTAGAAAAATGCCGTTTCCCAGTACTTGTAAGCGTTTAAACAAAATTACGAAAACACTATAATACACTATAATATAGACGTTGAGCAGTATAAGTGTGGTGTAGGTCAAGTGCATGAGAGGTTTGTTTTACAAGCAAATAACCGAAGCGTTTATGGGATCGTTCACAACAGTCCAATGGAGAGATAACAAGCAAACAAGTTATTGCAAACATTGATGGAGTAAGATCATTAATGATGACATTTGTAAGCATCTCACACGAAGTATTTAGCAAACACAATGGAATATAATGACTGACTGATAAAACAGTAACAGGTAACTGGATTGCAATAGGGGAAAATTTACAATGGGTGGAGTTCGTGGATCCATAACTTACTGCTATCTGTATAACAAACATTTGTGTTCAAATATACATTCTGATGCATTGGCTGACAGCCCTGCTTAAGGTCACAGTACTCGCTTTTTACCCGCTTTTACTTAACTTGCATTGGGGGATGTGTGTAATGGTTAGAATCTTTGAGCACAAAATTAAAGCATTTCCGATAAAGCTGGAGAGATGAAATTTTGCACGCAGGCATAACTCGGTTGACAATGCAATCTGGTGAAAAAAAAGTTTGAAAACCGGTGACAAGCTGATCCTGGGTCCGCCATACAAACGACCTTTCAAATTACTATTTATAACGGTTATGGGGAACTTAAAATTGAACTGTGTTAAAACGAGGTCACTAATGAACATACCTAATCACGCTACTTTGTCAACATCTGAATGCAAATCAATAAATTTTAATGTAAATAAGTTAAGTACATTGAAAACGATATAAAGTGAACACAAAGTGCAATTAAGACAAAGTTTTCTACTATTTTAATCTTAGCCATTTATTGCTTGATGTATACTTAAAGTTGATGAGAAGTACACTTTAAGTAAACGTTTGACAAGAGATCAGTTAAAGTTGTAATCAGGAAGAGCTCGCAAACGCTCCATTTCCTTGAGAGCGGCTTGGTTGCAAACTCGTTTGTTTGTGAGTTTAGCGAAGTCTAATTCCTCAGGACAAAGTCCTTCCAACGACCTGACACGTAAACAATAAATGGCTAAGACTAAAACAAGTAGGAAACAAAATAGGATTAAAAAAGTAATTGCTTAAATGACCCGCTTTTACCGTACTCAGTGTTTGGCCACCCGCTTTTAGTTTATCTCTAGATAGATTTATTTTGTGTTCAAAAATTTTATTTTCTACTTGAGTGCGGTAAAAGCGGGTCATTTAAAAATGTATTTGTTATCCTATGTTATTATAGCACCAACAACCAGCAAACCGACCTCCCTGAGTGATGTCTTCCACCCACACACACACCATCACGACAGCTATGCTGATTCGGTTCAGAGATGTTGCTGCTGTCAAGCATGCTGTCAAGACGTGCTGTCAGGCGTTGCTGCTGTCAGTTGCTTCTGACGCAGAGCATAGCCATACCTTCCACAGCAGTGTTGTTGACAGATATCGATTCGGCCGTGACTATCAGCGCGTTTAGAAGCGTACTAAAAATATCAAGTTTCGGTTTTATCAGTGCCATTATCACTGAATACGAATTGTTATGCCCTGCCCTGTTGAAATGTGAAATCAGCCTTGTTTTGTTTTTGCACCAAGACTACGAAAAAGTACCTTCGTTCACCTATATATTGTAATTGTATACGGATGGAATGGCAATAAAGTTTATATACTTATCTAGCTTATTAATCTTAGAATAATTGATTGAAACAAATGTGTGTGCAGTTAAAATGCCTTTTTGTCAATTCATTGCAGCTGTCTGTGGCCACGTCACTCTAGGCATACATCTGTTAGCTCTCGGCGCTTCATTGGCACAATCATCATCAACGCGTTTTCTCCCAATATTCAATGGGGTAATCATTACCACGCACCATTATTTTTCATTTGTCCATCCTTTCGATTGTGTTGTTAAACCCATCTTCTTGAGGTCGTCTCCTACGGTCTTTGTCCGTGTATTGATTGGTTTGCCTCTTAACGACATTTCCTCCTTTGTTTCAGTGAAATTTCTTTTTCTCCTCAGAACAGGTGATATTTCACGAAATGTATTCCAGCCTTAATCTCACTCTCGCTATGACCGCCGCCCTCCACTCCTCCCGCACTTAAAAACATCCCTCAGACGGCAAAATTCCTGAGCACTTTCCAATTCCTGCTCCCCGTTAATCATCATATTCTCTCAGTTTTCAATAGTTTTTCCTATGTTTTCTCTCTTCTTACATTTTTGGCAAAGTCCGTTGCTATACTTGAATGCAGTTATGATTTAATGTCACTACATCGTTTAGCACTCGATTTGTGGCATGTTGTGCATTCTACGGCATTGATTTTAACATTTTTTGTGCACACTCCGCATTCCTAATTTGCAGTTTCTTGCCACCTTCTCTCTATATTTCACCGCACACCACTTTTGCTTTCCCTCATATTCACTTCCATCCCTCTTTATCGAAGCAATCCTTCCAGCCAACTTAATCCTCAAGCAGTTCTTCGCTCTGCCATCAAAACTAACGCGTCTGCATACAGAAGTTCCCATTGTAAACACCTTGCAATAGTGTTCTTTGACAGCCTGCAGAACTCTAACGAAATCTTACGGGCTCAGAACTGATCTACTCTAACATTGACTTCTAAATCTGCACTCAAACCTTTTCCTACCGCAGATATTGCATTCTCATAGATCACCACCACCACTCAAACCAACCATTCCTTTACTTCCTCCTTCCCAAGTGCCCATCCAACTCTCCCTCCTGGAACCTGATCAGATGACTTCTCCAAGTTTACAACACCCATATACGGCTTCTCATTTCCTTACATCGTACTTTCCTGAAATTGTCTCACAATAAAAATAGCATCCACTATCTCTCTCCCAGGCACAAAACCAAACTGCATTTCACCTATATTTACCATTTTCCTGAGGTGCATCTCTAAAACTTTCTCCAGAACTTTCATGCTGTGCTCCAAAAGTTATATTCCTCTGTAAGATCCACAATTGAGTGGGTCTCCTTTGCCTTTGAATATAGGAACGAGTACACTTCTTTGAAAGTCATCTTGTGTTTGGCTTTCTTTCACTATTTTTCTATACAGTTCTGGCATCCATTTTACTCCTTGCTTTCCAGATGGTTGACAGACAACAAACACGAACGGGGGTTTTCTCTACAAGGGTGGCACAGTGACAAGCACTGCTGCATCACAGTGACAAGCACTGCTGCATCACAGCAAGAAGGTCCTGGGTTCGGTTCCCAGCTCGGGTGCCTCTCTGTGTGGAGTTTGCATGTTCTCCAGTGTCTGCGTGGGTTTTCGTCGGGTACTCCAGTTTCCTCCCACCGTTCAATAACACACTGCTGGCGAAGTTAACTGGCATCCTGGGTATAGCCCCGTTTTCCGTCCTCTGTCTGGCAGGATACGATCTGGCCACCCGTGACACGGTAGAGGATTACGCAGGTACCGATGATGATGGTTTTCTCTGCAGCCACCATGAAATGAATGAGACCATCACATCACAACACTTGAGAGTGCAGTTCAATCACAAGTAGCAAACACCAAAATTCGAACCCAGAATGATCAACAGTGCTGGCTCAGTATATCTGACAATGTTAGCCCACCCGGCTACCTCTCCTCTTCCAATGTAACACAAAGCACAAGCCCCCGTTTCCAAAGACATAAAAACACGACCACGGCTTCACGTTACGGAAGGAAATTAATCTACAAAAAAAAACTCGTCCAACACGTGCGTGGAAATTACGCTGCTCGCTGCGTCCTGTGGCACATCCTGTTTATCTCACAGCACTTGTCCTGTGCGGTGTCCAAGGATGTGCACGTGTGTTCCCCCAGATCAGCCCTGCACTGGGTCTCTGGTTCAACAGCGGAGAAAATATAAACTGTGCACAGCACTCGGCTCGCGTTTGCACTGAAACGCACCGTGCTACAGAATCAATGTGTGCGTTGTGCCTGCCAATACCAGCTGTAAACTCTGATGGGTGGCACACGGTGACATGATGATCATCCTATGCATTGAAACGACATTGACACACGATGCACCCAGCAAATACTAACATTACCTACGCATACAATGCAACGGTCCATGAGACGACAGGGTAGTAGACATAATATTCGGCAATGTTTTGAGGGACCAGGCAGTTGTAGACTCCAGCACGTAGAGGCTCCTTTCTTAATGATATTTAAAAGAGGAGGTGGCGATTGCCCGGTCGTGCTGCAATGGAAAAGCGACAACAGGCCAGAGAACAACAAAAAAAAAACAAAGGGAACGTCTCTGACGCCGGGACACAATGGCCTACTCTAGCGATCTTAAATGTCCATTGTAAATTAGACGGTGCATATTTATGGTTAATACACCCACAGTACAAACCAGGGCAATGACTAGATTTTGATCCGAGAACCTCAGCAACAAGCAGGAAACGTATTATCATGAGGCCATGCCACTGCCTTTGCATGCTCACGTGTTACAAGTGTTTGAAATTAAACTCGAGAAATGTGTCGGAGTCTCAAAAGCAAATTTGTACGTTCCGAGAACCATCTTCTTTAGATAAAAATAAAACTGTGCCATGTGTTCGAACACATTCTTGACCAAACACCAGCCCACCCACACACTCATCCACCATGCAAAGCGCTTTGGCAGGACTGTTCTCACTGTGGCTTACAGGACTCAAGAGGGATTCTTCAATTCAGCCAAAGCCATAATGACCTAATCGGATAATCTGGATTGTCGTTCAATGAAGAGGTTAAGCAATTACTGGAACATAAACACCTGGGGTTAGTTAAGGCAATAAAGGCATGATTTGAAATAGATGCTAATCTCACGCATTATCTTAACAAGTAATGTTATTGTCACACTTACAAACATGTGTTAGTAATTTCAAGTACGATTGTGTGGATGATAAGGTAACCAGTGTAATCGAGGTACAATAATTTATACCATTCACAATTGTATTTTCATTTGTGAGAACTGCTTATGAAGAGTTGTCCTTTAGGGTCAGCTATGTTGAGCATTTCTAAGGCACCGCTATCCTGAAAGAGCAACTCTCAAGAACAATTTTCATACATCAGGCCATGAAAACCGACATCAATACTTTCATACGTGTGTTGTCGTGCATTGTAAAATCAATGGAATCTATAGTGGCTTCACCCCCTACGCCATATCCGTCCGTGAGTATGAAGAACCATACGTTACCAAACGTTAGTGAAGGTTTATGAGAGGTCAGGAACTGCCAATACATTAACTAATGCGATGCTGGTTAACTCCATACAATCTTAATGGTATGAATTTTGTACAACCTGTAACGGTAATTAAAAAAAATGCATCAAAAACATCTAAGTGTTTTGCAAGTACCAGGGTAATAAAAAGCTATTTTTCAATGACTAATTACATACCAAACTACATATTTTCTCCTGTCCAAGTACATCTTTCGCAATAGCCAATGCCTTCAACTTGCATAAATTTATCTCAAACCCAAGTACTGCTCTTATTATCTGAGAGTAAGTCCAGCCATAGAAGGGATGATGCCTAGTGACTGGGACTAACCACAGGAGTAGCCAAAGGAGGCGGCAATACACCTATGAAGACATCAATCGGCATGTGTGAGTGCTATAGGGACTGCTGTATCTTAAGACTGAGGGATGGTGATGACTTTAAGAAGCTTTCATCAAGCAATAGATACATAGTTCAGTTAAGTACCAGTATCGGGTTAAACCTGTATAGGGTCGCAGGGGTCCGGAGCCTATCCCAGCAAACAGAGGGCACAAAGCGGGGCTATAAGAAGGATGTGACGCGAGTTCATCGCAGGGCCCTGGGAGCAATTTACTCAACAGGATAATTAACCTAGGCAGTAGTGTTTTTAGACGGAGTACCTGGATAAAACCTGCACGGACACGGGGAACACACACAAACTCCACACAGAAAAGGTACCCGGAGTCAGGAACCGAACTCGGGGTATTCTTGCTGTAAGGCAGTAGCGTTACTCATTGCGCCACCCCATAAATAGATGTTTATTATTCCAACAGAAAGCATCCAGTGAGCTCGCAAGCTCTAGATACAAGATTCCTGCGACGCTACATTTCCTAAAATGACCACGGCAACAACGCATAAAAGTAAAGGGAGATAAACTTTAAGCAAAAATCTCTCAAAAATATGAACTCGAACCATAACACTTAGGATTGCGCAATTAAGCAAAGTCACAACACCAACTTGTACAAATATGAAAAACCAACCGAACTCATTAAAAAAGAAGCACTCATTTGACAGCACAATAAAATAACAAGTTAAACACTGAAAGAATGAGGGGGAAAAAATAAGTTACATTGTAATAAAAGAAAAGATAAAATGCAACCTTTCAAAAAGAACAATCAACTTATGCAAATACACCTGGGGCAAATGGCAAGATCATGCTTAATAATAACGTAGCTGCTATGTCTGACAGAAATAGGAATTATAACTTAAGGTTCCAGTAGTGCAACTTATCTTTGCACCATTAAATGCATTTATAGACCAACTCTTACAGCCAAACTATAACGCCAACAATAAATCCATATCCTAGACCCAAAACACAGCTGATATTATAAGTCAAAAGCAGCCGCTAACAGCAGAATCATTATCACCTATTTAACCTCAATGCAAACCAGAAACGCCTGATGAGGTCTCCAACTTGGGAGGCGAAACGTCCTGACGAAGAGAAAACGAACACTCGACTTGGCTGTCCAACAACAACGTCTATGGACAGCAATTGTCAAACATCGACCCGTGGAAACCTACATCAGTACAACCCAATCTTCAACATCAATGCACGTGGTATGGCTCGTTGCTCATAAGCTTATCGGATGCGATATTTTCCTAAGTGTTTCAAGAATGAGTCCAGTAATGAACAATGATTAATGATTCTAGGAAGCGACCCGCAATATCAGCTCTGCCCTTAACCACACTCACTAATCATAAACACATCACACACCATATCCCTTTGGACACCCACCCTGTGAATGTAAAACACAAGTCTCCTTCGTGAGACCTTAAGGAAAGTATAAAGCATTGTACCAATACTGTAACCGGCAGCAGGCTTTCCGTAATAACAATACTAAACTAAAAGTGAATTACGGCACGCGTCTTATGGAAATCACATTGCAGTATTGAATTTAGCAAAATGTGAAAATAAATGTTTACTTTATTCTGATCTTTATTATGAGTAATCACCTCTCGGCTGTAATGTTTGGGAGTACACATGTAAACAAATATTAACTTTCAGGTGTCTAATTATAAGCAAAAGACCCAACTATATATCTGCCACTTTTGGCTCTCTACTTATTCTAGACTCTAGTCTAGAGCATAAAAAAAAACTTACACGAGTCACTCAGTGTTCATGCATTCATTACGAATACCCGACCACCTCTGCAGGGTCGCGGGGGGCCGGAGCCTATCCCGGCAGACAGAGGGCGCAAGACGGGGCTATGCCCAGGATGTGACGCCAGTTTATCGCAGGGCACCGAGGGCAATTTACTCAGCAGGCCAATAAACCGAGGCAGCGGCGTGTTTTTACACGGTGGGAGGAAACCGGAGTACCTGGCGAAGACGCAAACAACCACGAGGGTTGAATTAAGACGGTGCTATATCCATAATAGGTATATTTATACTAAACGGTACCTTGGTGCATATCGCGTCGCACAACACTGCACTTTGCTCTTATGGTATATAGCGATGCTCTCCGCTGCACATTCCGTGTAGTTTTCAACAAATATACACACCACATATCCTGCATTGCGTAAATAATCACACTGATGGAAGTCTCATCTCATCTCATTATCGGAAACCGCTTAATCCTATATAGGGTCACGGTGAAGCCGAAGCCTATCCCGGAAACATAGGGCGTAAGGCAGGAATACACCCGACGATGGGACGCCGGTCCATCGCCGGGCAGTGTATTACATTAGAATGTACCCAGTGAACTTGCAAGCTTTAGATGCGGGATTCCTGCCACATAAACGTCCGAACTGATCAAAGCAACAACTTTATCACGTAATGATGTAGGTTTATCACGCACAATACACATACACAGCCCCCCCCCTTTGCATATCTACAATTGGCTAGAGGCGTGAGAATGATGGGGGTTATAGGACTTTACCAAAGTTTAGCTGCTCAGGTAGTGTTGGCGAATGATACATTGCAGTACAACGTAAACGCATTTATATTGCGTGCTCATTCCGTCGGCTGGCGTACTAAGTCACGGGAAACGGTACGTTTTTGTAACTCTCTACAAAGTGTACTGCACTGTGCAACCCATTACACATCGCGCATTATTTATTACTGTATTAAAGCAAAACGCACTGGACTCTAAACCGCTTAAGCGTCATTCATTGTATCTGCGCAATGTCCGTCCAATCGCGTATTCTTTCAATGAACAGTACGCCGAATTTACGTAGTGTGCGTTGTAACATCGCGTTTAGAGGTGTTAGAAGGAGCGACAAGCGCCGCTCAATTCCCGATCGCGGTGACATTTCGCCATTCCTATGGCGGGGCCACGTACGGTCACCGCAAGCACCAACCTTGACTCGGCGGCGCACGGCGAGTTAATGAATCAACGTCTGGCACCACACACCAGCAGCAATACCGCTCGCGATAAAACGCGGAGAAAGAACTTAAAGACGGGTTTAAAAAAAAAACCCCCGACAAAACCACTTCCGGCAACATTGGGCGCAACGAAGCAGCGCGTTAACGCATCTTATACTTGAACAAGAAGATTAAACACACACGTACTCAACGCAACAGCGCCGCGCGCTTCACTGCGAGGCAGCGCGCAAATGTATCGGTTGGGAACGCGGGGAAGTCGGTAGTTTAAACGGCGCTCGCCTGCTCTTTAATCCGCTTTAAAGTTTAAGAAGTTCGCGCCGTCTCCCGCGCACCTCCGTGAGACTCGGCCCGCCGCGCACCGCCATCTTTAAGCCCCTGGATCCTCCCGGCGTGCACCGCGCGCGAATAGACGAGTCGCAGAACGTAGTGCGCATAAGCATGCT
>JAZEWT010000019.1:2346564-2357520 GCA_036362905.1 Mordacia mordax | reverse complement strand
CTCCTCCTCCTCCCAGCAAGGAGGTCCCGGGTTCGAATCCCGGCTCGGGCGCTGCTTTCTCCGTGGAGTTTGCGAGTTTCTCTCCCCCGTGTCCGCGTGGGTTTTCGCCGGGCACTCCGTTTTCCTCCCACAGTCCAAAAAAACCACACGCTGCTGCATAGGTGAATTGGCTCGCAGACTAAATTGCCCGCAGTGCCCGGTGATGGGCTGGCGTCGCATCGTGGGTATATCCCTGCCTTGCGCCCTGTGTCTATCGGGATAGGTTCCGGCTCACCGCGACCCTGTACAGGACCAAGCGGTTTCTGGCAAGGAGATTGAGATGCGATACTTTTCAAAAAGTGAAAGCAAATCTTTATTTGAGAATATACCACTTCAATGAAAACAAACCCAATGGCCATTAAATGTATTCCAATCAGACTTTACGGAATGACACACGACACACACACACAAGGCAATGCACGATCCTCTTTGGTGACGTTTCCGAGAGTAAGGAAGACTATTTTAAAGCGACTCCCCCAAATTAATCACCTACTTCCCCCACCCATCCACAGGTCTCTGCATGTATATATATTCACAGCCCTCGCATTAAAACCACTGCTGGATAAGACCAACCCACGCTGTGCAGGTGCAGTGTTATTTGACTGCACCACACTGCGTGGTAGTGGGCTCGTTAAGGCAGGGTGCAGACCTTGAAGCATAGAAATACAGCACAACAATGGACTTTGCTGCACTGCCTTATATTTCCTATAATGTAACACAGCCTACAATTTGCTTATGCCATAAACATCTCTGTGCACTGGCTTTCACTCATTTAAAGACTATCCACCACACTCAACACTGCTTAGCTTTGTAGATTTGGTCACAGGCTGCACCCGATGACGTTTACATCGACTACAACATTTCCAGACGTATTTCATCGCAGATACTTTTTCCTCTGAAATGCTGAGACGTGCACGCACTTGCATGGTACTTTTGAGTACAAAAACAATGTTTCGGAGCGCGAAGCTGGATATTAACTCCGCATTAAGTAAACGCATGCTTTTAAGTGCGAAGCGCGGTGTGTTCACACAACCGAGGACAATAATAAATTATATAGAAACGCACTCCAAACTTTAATCGCAAAAAAGCAACACTGACAAAAAAAACAAGCTTTCACGCTACACACCCATTTCCTGAGTATATAAAAGCTTAATTTTAAACTCATAACTGCGTGTCACTGTTAGCCCTTGTGGAATGCAAGAGTTTGGGCCTCGTGAAAGAGCAGAGCTGGAGAAGAGCAACTTATATATAAAACAGAAAGCACTGATTAATATACAACGTATATACATATGGCAATAACGATTAGCACCATATATACAAAGAAAATTCATTTGTACTGCTTGCCAACTATTCTGTTATTTACTATTATACAAAACGGAATTATAAAAAATAACATAGAATTATAATTTCAAAGTGGTTTACATTAAAAAAACCAGTTCCCTATGGAAATACTACCAAATTCACAACAGCAGCATTAAACAATATTGATAAGGGCATTAAAATATATAAAATATATAAAAAAACGTTTAAGACACAAACAAGATGTAATCAAGTCAACAGTCCAAGCATCCTCCCACTCAGACGAGCATTACTGGAATTCTCTTCTCAACTGGCTGCACTGAGCAAGTGGTGATAATTACACATTCCTATGGTGGGGGCAAGTCTATTCACAGGATAACGACTTTTGACTTGAAATAAATCGAAATTCATTTCATCAACCTTGCTGGCTCGCTCAACAGGTTTTGAAATTGGGAGGCTGGCGCCATAACCAGTTCCATCCAGATGAACACATTCACAAATCGTACATCACAGCCT
The DNA here is from genome assembly GCA_036362905.1 of Mordacia mordax. NCBI lineage: Eukaryota > Metazoa > Chordata > Hyperoartia > Petromyzontiformes > Petromyzontidae > Mordacia > Mordacia mordax. The sequence goes on along the minus strand of JAZEWT010000019.1, from coordinate 2,355,666 downwards.
TCATCTTGTCTGCTGTCGACGCTCACATTCAGAATAACTTGGGAAGCTGCCGCAACCGTTCAATGTCCAGGATATTTCCCATGGACTCCTCACGATCGCTCCCTCGGATTTTGTCTGGCACAGTCCCCCTACCGGCACCGGTACCGCTACCGACAGCACCAGCACCAGCACCAGCAGGACCACCATCGCCTCCGGTCAACGCTTTCTTTCGCTCCGGCAAAACGCGCAGTGGGTGCCGCGTGAACACGGCGTGTCCCGTACTGAGCAGCTTCCTCTGCGGCTGTGTTAACCCCTTCAGCACCTGCACGGTGCTTTCATCTCGAAGCCCGGCCGGTTCGGCAAAGGCCCGACCCTCGCCCGTCGAGCGACGGGACCCTGCTGCCACCGTGGCAGCCTCCACCGCGGTTGCCAGGCTCGGCTCAGAGTTCCGGCGGGCGGAATGGCACTCGCCGAACCTCACGCCCGCCGACCCGTTCTCCGCGCACAGCGCCATGTCTGGGTCGGGTGTCGGGCAAGAGCTGTCGGCTATGGCGGGGGGTGATTTTGCGATGTCACGAACGGCCTCTCCCTTCTCCGTTGGAATGCAGGTATCAAGTGAGCTCTTGCGGCGAGAAGCCTCAACTTGTTGTTCGCCATCGCGTTCGACGTTGTCATCGTTGACGTCGTCGTCGTCGTCGTCGTCGTCGTCGCTGCTGCCTCCTTCGATGAGCCCGTACTTCTGCATGTAGCGCCGCGTGGCAAACGACATGTTGCTGGGAGACAGGAGACCCGGCGCGGTGCTGCGGTCGCTGTCCGAGAGGCCGGCCGCTAGCGACGTCCGGGTCACCTCCGCCGCTCGGCCACTCTCAAAAGCACCGCCGCCGCCGACCCTGGATAGCTGCGCCAGCTGCACGTCGCTCAGGTACTTGAGAGCGATGGCGTTGGCCTCCATGCTCAGATCTACCGACATGCCCGGGTCTCCGAAGAGGCCGCTCGTACCGGTCGCGAAGGACAGCGAGGAGTAGCTGAAGTGCGGCAAGGCCAGCGCTGCGGCCCGGGGGAGGATTCGTGCCAACGTGCTGCACGGGGGAGGGGGGGGGTGTGACATCGCAACCACAACAACGGTTTAAATGTCTGGAGCATCTCGATGACCTTGCATCTCAAAACGAGTTAGAAAAAAGCGGTGGGAAGGAGGAGGATTGGGGTAGGCTCAGGGCAGGGAAACACGGGCGACAAGAGGAAGCAATGAAGTTGACACAGCTTTGGACGAAGCAAGGATGGTTCACCTCCAGCAATGCACCCAGAGCTCAATATAAATACAAGCCAGAAATTAGGTAAAATTCATAGACGACGGGCACAGGTTTATTATGTACATATGTCTGCACTGAGGGTACCGCGTTCAAATACTTAATGCGTGCAAATGTCATCTATACTTATTGACTACTCTTATAAAACGTGAACGCTATTACAGCTTTAAATTCCCACTTTTACCCCAGTAGCATCAGACCTCTTGAACAGACTTCTACCTTTATGCTAATGTCAGGTGTTACACGCTCGGGGAAAAGATCGCGCACGGGACCATTGGCTACTCTGCCAACAGTTCTGACGATGGCACAGGAATGAGTGCCGTCTGTCGGCTCCAGGCGAAACGGGGCCTTCGCTAAAGGAAACCGATAGACGGGGTCACCCCACCCACGACGAGCTTGCGACCACGCTGCATCAGCAGACGGGAGGAGAGGCGAGGCAGTACCTGGCCCTCTCCGCCTGTTCGCTGTGCTTGCTGCTGCCACCGCCGCCGCCTCCGCACTCCAGGCCCTCCCCTTCCAGACGCACGCCCATCTTCCTCAACTGCTTCAGGGTCGCCGTTTCAACGCTGTTCCCCTCCGACTTTTTGCGTCTCGACGTCTGAATTTGCATGACACGCGCGCGCAGGTAACAAATAAAAACGGGACTTCAGTGCTCGCGTCAAGGCTCAGTTTTTACAAGTAGCAGCCGCCACCATGCCCTCCAGTCTCCTTGAATCTTGAGTCCATGCGCAGAAATCAAATTATCTTGACAGGCGGGATTCCCCAGTACGTCCCAAGGTGCGGCCCTGAGGTGGGCGGCAGCGGCTATCACGAGGAAACCTTGACAACTGATGATTGCTTCGTAAAACCGCTCTCTCGGGACAGCCGCGTCGATCGCTTCCTCTCTCCCCATCGCGACGTTTCGCCTCGCATGTTAGAGGCATCCTCGAACGTGTCTCGAGACAGCGGCTTATCGAAGCAATCATCGTGCATCGAGCCTTGGAAACCTACATCATTACACCTTGATAGTTGCTCTTAATTGCTCTTTCGGGAGAGCCTTGTCGAGCGTTCTCTCTCCCTTGTTTGCGACTTTTTGTCTCCTGCGCTGGAGGCATCGTCAGGCTTCTGCAGATGATGATGATGATGAGGATGCCTCCAACGTGGGAGGCGAAACGCGAAGGAGAGGAGGAACACTCGACACGGCTATCCTTGAGAGCAACTCTCATACATAAAGCTGCGAAAACTCAAAACCAATAAACCTTGATCATTGTCAAATTCTGAACGAACTTGTATCGATATGGTCTTGATGATCGTGACTCGGAAGATACTGGGGTGAGAGAGAAAATGAAGAGGTGCGCATTCCCTACCACCTCGTGGGTGGCGTCCGCTCGCGGCGGCACGGCCGGCGCTGGCGCTGGCGTTGGCGCTGGCGCTGGCGCTGCCGAGCACGGCGGGGCACCGGGTGGTCGATCCTCACGATCGCCCTCGGGGCGATCCTCACCGGGCGTCTCGGCGGAGTTGCTCAGCAGACGATTCACCTGGTGCTGCCGGTACACACAGACGCGCGTGCGTGTGCACGTAGCGGTGTAGGTTTTCGCAGTTCCACGTGTTGGGATTTGCTCTCGAGAGCTGCTCTTTCGGGACAACCGTGTCGAGCGTTGCTCCGCTCTCTTTTGCGGCGTAACGCCTCCCGCCATTATGGAGGCATTACTTTTTCTAAAAATGTTACACTCGTGAAGCTTTATATTCCCCAATTGTTTTACAACCATGAACACTCAAGCGCTCTTCCACTTTTATAGCCTCGTCAAAGCCAGCATGTGAGTAGAAAAGGTCATCAACAAGAGATTTCAAATGAACGTACTACACGCCTGTGAACAAGCTCGCTTCCAGGTCAGGTGCCCTGCTAGTCAGAATAAACTTGCCAGAATGTTCTTGTAAAGTCAGAGCAGCATCTTTAATTCGAAGGCTTTCGTGACCAATATTATCAATGAAATCTATTTTTTGGGTCAGGTCACGTAGTAAAATACTGTGGGGTCGCTTTTCAACACACCAGTGTGCTGAGATAGTAAAGGAATTGGCGCGTCTTCTGTTCAACGTGACAACCCCTTGCTGATTGGCCGTGTCGGGTGGTGGAGGGTTAAACGACACTATTTTATGATCTATAATTTTCTATGTGACCTGACCCCAAAAAAAAAATGGATTTCATTGACGAGAGCAGCATCGTTTGAGCAAAGCGACACATTTTTAGTTCACTCGCCACTTACCAAGAGGTTGTGGTAAAACTGCTTCTCGTCCCGCATCAAGAGGCTGTTGCTCTCTCCACCCGCTTGCTCCGCCGCACTCGCCGCATCCGGCGTGCCGGCGGCACCACCACCGCCGTTTCCGCCGCCTCGTTGGCCGGCGCGCGCGCAAATGCTCGCGCTCTCCCCGAGGGACGCGTTGCCCAGGATCGCGTGGTGGGTCGCGCCCATCGGCGAGCTGTAGGAAGAGGCGGAACATGTGTTATCAAAGCTTCCTGTTTGCATATTTTTCCACAAGCATGTGTGGCTTATGTAAACTCGACACTGTGAAATGTGTCTATTTTGGTGTTTTAAGATCTTAACACCCGTGTAGTTGCCAGAAATGGTAAAAACCTCATCTCATCTCATTAATCCTATATCGGGTCACGGTGAAGCCGGAGCCTATCCCGGAAACACAGGGCGTAAGGCAGGAATACACCCGACGACGGGACGCCAGTCCATCGCCGGGCATTGCGGGACAATTTTAGTCTGCGAGCCAATCAACCTATCCAGGAGCATGCTTTTGGACTGTGGGAGGAAACCGGAGTACCCGGCGACAACCCACGCGGACACTGGTAAAAACCTGTTCTACTCAACTAATCCACGTTAGAAAACCTATTTTAACTAAGGCGGATTAAACCTTGGATTTTAATCCAAGATCTCAGCGTCACCAGTACCGAGCCTCCTGCACAGCCCCTCCGGCTCCTTCCCCATCTCACTCCCACGCGACCACCTCCGCTCACCTCGTACAAACGCAACCGACCTGTTCTCCGAGGAGCTCCGGCTCGAATCGTCTCCGCTCCCCCGGCTCTCGACGAAGCTGGGCAGGTCGACGGCATGCAGCGAGGACGCAACGCTCGTGTCGCACGCCGCCGCAACGCCCGCCGCGACCGCCTGCGCCACGGCTCCCTCGTCCACGCCGCACAGCGCCAGCTCGCTGTCGTCGCGCGCCGACGCCCCTTGCCGGGGCTCGTCGGCCCCACCGGCGTCATCGGCGTCATCGGCGCTGTCGTCTCCGCTCGGAGTTTTTCCGCTCGTCACCGTGGGTCCTCTCTGTGTCTCCACCACCGCTTCTCCAACGCTTGGTCCCCATATTAAGCTTCCTCCTGCGTTAAAAGTGCGGTGAGATGTGCATTAAAGGTGGAATTTGGAGAATGAAACCTAAAATATATATATATTCTTACATGCAGAATGTAAAGAACATATCACGAACATAAGAAATGACACTGTGCTATTGGTATCGTGATGAATCTTTAACATAGCAATGCAAGCCTTTGTATGGGATAATGACAGACAAGTGGCTGTTCACAGCACCACCACTGAGATTCCTTCAAGCGACGCGAGACCCACACAGTAGATCAACACGGTAGAGGGGAGCAGCACAGTCCCACCTGTCCTGCCACCAAGAGTAATATTTGTAACACTACAACCCAAACCGATATGATTAAAGCTCCCAGAGTCAGCGTTCTGCAACATTAAGCCCCGCACAACAATTCAATACCCAGCCTAATCAAAGGTGGCTGCCATCCGGATTCGAACCCGGGTACATTTCATTTCAGTACCCTATATTACGTGGCCACGTGGGCACCTCAATCGCAGGGAGACACACTTTGAAGGTAGGAACTGGGAGTCGTAACTCCGAGATCATAGATTTGAAACGAGCACAATCTAATGAACACAAGCGGGAACATAATGCAATACCTGTAATGGAGTGCTGTGTTGTTGTCTGCATAATATATGCAATGCTGGTTTACCTGTCTCGCAGGCGATGCTGACTACTTGTTTTTGCTGTCCTGCTGCCCTTTTATTCTCAGAGGTAGCAGGGCCCGGTGGGTCTGGTGAGCTTGAATTCGGACCAATAACCTCGTCTGCCTTGGATACAGGGATGCAGTTTTGTGCGGCAAGCAGCTTCTGGATCTGTTTTTAGAAAACGACAAAACAAACAAACGCACGCTAAACATCTTGTAATAGTTCGCAACATTAGCGCTGCCATCTCACAGCGAGAAAGTCCCCCAGGATCAACTTCCTGGCTTGGGAGTCTTTTGTTATTTCGAGTTAACACGTTCTTAGTGTGCCTGTGTGGGTTTTCGACAGGTGCTCTGGTTTCGTTTGAAAATGCTTCGAATCTGAGATGCGAAGGGAAAAAAGGAGCAACGCTCAACACGTCTATCCCGAAACAGCAGCTCTTGAGAGCAATGCTCACAGACTGGCCCAAGAAAACAGCCATCAACAGCATGTCAAAGAGAAGAGCGTTGACAGTGATGACGCTGCCAATGACAGCGACACCACACGCGGACCACCGCGCTCGCCCATTCACCTGCGCCTGCAGCAGCTTCAGCTGGCGATCCTGTTCCATGAGCAAGCAGTAGGCGTCCGCTGACAGTCCTGGGATGGCGTGCAGGCAACCCGCACCTCCGGGCGGGGCCCCCTGCTGCAGGCCGTACACCGCGCCGGCAAGGGGCGGCGAACCGGGCCACCCGACGTGCGCGGGGAAACCGGAGGTCATCGCGGCCGCGCCGACGTTCCCGCCGCCGCCGCCGTTCCCGCCGCCGCCGTCGCCGCTGCTGCTGCCACCGCCGTCTCGCTGCGAACAGCAGCAGTGCTCGCTCGACCGCTGTGCATGGTGGCAGGGCCATGATGGCATGAAGTTGGTACTGTGCGGTGTCTCCGGGTGAAAATGGGAGGGAGACGTCGGCTGCCAGTTGCTGCGATGGTGGGAGGGGATCTGCTGCTGCTGTAGTTGTTGCTGCTGCTTCTGCTGGTGGTTTTGTTGCTGGTGCCAGTGCTGTTGCTTCTGCTGCGGGTTTTGCTGCTGCGAGTTTTGTTGTTGATGCTGCGGATTTTGCTGCTGCCGGGGATGCTGCTGCTGTGTGCTTTGTCGCTGTTGCTCATGTTGCTTCTGTTGCCAGTGTTGCTGCTTCTGCTGCTGCAGGTTGTGCTGTTGGTGCTGTGAGTTTTGCTGCTGCTGCCAGTGCTGTTGCTGCTGCGTGCTTTGCTCCAGCTGCTCATGCTGCTTCTCCTGCGTGTTTTGTTGCAGCTGCTGCTGCGGCTTTTCTTGCTGCTGCCATTGCTGCTGCTGTGATTTATGTTGCTGCTGCAGGTGTTTCTGCTGCTGCTTGTGGTTTTGCTGCTGTTGCTGTATCTGCTGATGTTGTTGTTGCTGCTGCTGATTATGACGCTGCTGCTCCTGCCGATGTATCTGCTGCTGATGCTGCATCTGACGCTGCTGCTGCTGCGGCAACAGCGATGGCGACAACAGTTTCACCTGCTGCGGTTCCTCCTGCTGCGGCCGTCGTGGCGTGGGTGACGGCTGCCGCCGGGACGGCGTCATCGCCGCCGCCGCCGCCGCCGCCGTGCATCGCTGCAAGAAGGCGGCGTCGGGAGAATGGGCAAGTGGCGGCAGAGTCCCCGAGCTGCTCCCACTGCCCATCGCCAGCGGGCACGGCACAGGTCCCTGAGGAGTCTGGGAAGGCAGATGCCCAGCCGCAGACGCCACCGGCGTCAAGGCTGCCAGAGCGCGGCCACCACCGCAATCTTGCTGCTGTTGCTGGTTCTTTGGCATGAGCGGTTGCCGGATGGGCGGCGGGCCTCGGTTCGAAGCGTTGTCGGTACGGGAGGAGGGAGGAGCGCCGTGGTGATTGTAGACGAGCGGGATCTTGGAGTGCCGGTCGCTCGCTCGCTTTGCCGGGAACGCGCGGTCGACCGGCGCACGGTTCTCGTCATTGGTGGGCGACGGCGGTCGCGGGGGGCCCTTGGGGGCCACCGGTAAGAAGGTCCCATCGCACAGGAGCGATAGCTCTGGCACGCACGGCTGCACCTTCGGCGACTGTGGAAATTAGTCACGACGTTAATGCTGCCATCGGTCAAACAACCTTACCGATACTGAGAGCTGCGTTTTCGGAAAGGTAGTGTCAAGCGTTCCTCCTCCTCTCCTGTGCGACATTTCGCCTCCTACGTCGGACGAGGCGAAATGTCGCACAGGAGGTGAAACTTGCGAAGGAGAGAGGAGGAACACTCGACATGCTGTCCATGATAAAAAGCTACTGCGGACAGCAAATTCTCATACATCGAGCCGCGAAAACCTACATCGGCACATAACAGTGTTCTAGTCAAGCTGAAATGGGCCATCTCTAAATGAACAGGGTCATCAAAGAAACAAGCTCGTCAACGTTTTATTTCTCAGGACTCCCGATGAGGCAGAGGCACGGCTGTGAACCCGCACCAGCTGGGTGTTGGGGTGCGGGCTGGGCGTGGGGCGCGGAGAAAAGTCCTCCTCTTCCAGCCCCGAGTCGTTGTCGCTGGGCAGGCAGCGCTGCCCAGGTGACGTTGGCCCCTCACCCGCCCTAAAAAACCAAGGACAAACTTAATGAAGTATGTTTGGGTCGGGTCAAGCAAAGGTAAACGTGAAGTAAATCTATGAGTACTTTTCTGCCAGTATACATATATAAGATTACAACAGGTTTTACCGTATCTGGCGATTATGCAGGTGTTAAGATCCCAAACACCAACATAGACACATTTTGCAATGCGTCCAGTTTGCACAAGCCACACATACTAGTGGTAAAGTATGCAAACAGGTAGCTTTGATAACCTATGCATTGTCCTTTAACTGACCGATCTTCACCTGGCAGTGGCTTCCTTTTGAGCCTATTTGCCGGTGTCAGCCGTTGCCAAAAGGCAGTCAGCTCAGGACAACGCAGTATCAATGCCTTACAGCTTAGGTGGAGCGGTTAACGCTATGGGTACTTTTTTTGCCAGTATACATATATAAGATTACAACAGGTTTTACTGTATCTGGCGATTATGCAGGTGTTAAGATCTGGCGATTATGCAGGTGTTAAGATCTTAACACCTGCCAGATACGGCAAAACCTGTTGTAATCTTATATGTGAAGTAAACCCGCCTACGATCGACAAGGCCGACCAGTAAGGTTTAGTCGCGTGAACAGAACGCGTCAATTCTATACCACTTCAGCACACCGATGCGTTTGAGAGACTAAACCCACAACGTTTATAAAAAGGTTCTCTCTAATGAGTCGAACCTCAGGGGAGGACCCACGAAAGGTTCAGATATCATTTACCAGCTGATATTACCCATGGCTAGGATTGAACTTGGGTCACCGAGCTCTTGGCACAGAGTGTCAACCAATTTCTTTCACAACCTTTCCAACATGCAAACATACTTGTTTAAGAAGTGCTCTTAAGAGCTACTCTTTTGGGATAGCTGCGTCCAGCATTCCTCCTGACCATAAAGCTGAAACCAATTATCCGTGTGGATTTAACCATGCCATAAGCCAGAGACAAAGGCAACTTGGCCATCTATTGGGAACAGTTATTTTTTTTTAAATGTATAATCCGTAAATTGGGGCTTTTATTTTACCATCAGCCCTTAAGGAAAATAGTTTACACTCATCCTCCCGTGCTAATACACACGCCAGAGGAGAGGTCCTGCATGGGTTCAAATATCACAACAGTACTGCAACAACCACTGTTGTATAATCTAATTTTGTACCGTGTTATGATGTAATGTATATGCTCCCCACCTTCATCCACTGACAC
>JAZEWT010000019.1:2184044-2194703 GCA_036362905.1 Mordacia mordax | reverse complement strand
CTGACACGGCACAGAAGGGGGGTGGGTGGCTAACAGCACTCCGCACGGCCCGTTTCCCATACTACTCAAGCACGGAGATACGCGCGCACACACACACGCACGCACGTACACGCCCAACACACAGTTTCCACATATTCCGCACTCACATTTCCACTGCTGTCCCATCCCCAAAACGTCAACACCATAACTAAACGCATGTGCCACATCAGAGGAGTTTTTTTTTTACCTCCAGACATAGCATTTACAGATTAAAAAGTTAAAAGGAGGTTATCGGATTAACTTCGTTTTGTAAAAGATGTGGCGCAAGATTACTTTCTTATTATTATAACCACTGTGCCGCATTCATCATTATTTTCACGGCCCGCTAAATCCTGTACAGGGGAGCGGGGGGGGGATGGAGCCTATCCCAGCAGACAGAGGGCGCAAAGCGGGGCTACACCCTGGATGTGACGCCAGTACGTCGCAAGGGACACTTCTTTGGGCAGCAGCGCGTCTTTTGGACGGTGGGAGGAAACCGGAGTACCTGGCGGACACCCACGCGGACATGGTGAGAGAATACGCAACCTCGACAGAGAGAGGCATCCGAGAAGGGAATCGAACCCAGGCGCGTCTTGCTGTGAGGCAGCAGCGCCACTCAGTGCGACTGCACCGCACTAACATCGTAAATCAGTTTCTTCCGTAACGCAGCGGTGCCAGGAGCATCTGGTAATTTTATTTAACAAAAATAAGACTTTGTGATCCTTGCAGGGTGTGTCCGTTAATCAATGGTCCATTTTTAGTGTAACTATTCAAAATAATTATAAAAACCTGATCGACAGACAGTATAAACATCTGTAACGATGTAGGTTTTCACGGCTCGATGCATGATGATTGCTTCGAAAAGCTGCTCTCTCGGGACAGCCGCGTCGATCGCTCCCCCTCTCCACCTGGCGACGTTTCGCCTCCCACGTTAGAGGCATCGTCTGGCGCAGCTTTTCGAAGCGATCGTCAGTCTAAACGTCTCTCTTTTTTTAAAATGAATCGTGGTGTAAACACGTGCCGGTGTTTCGCCGTGATCATCCACTGCCGCTCTCCACTGCCCTTCCGTGGCTGTGAAAGTGCAACGTCAGCGTTTGCGACAACACAGGGCTCTCGACGAATTGACGCAGTTGTTTTGTTGGTTGTGATCGAACACCACCGCCAACCTCATCTCATCTCATTGTCTGAAACCGCTTAGTCCTATACAGGGTCACGGTGAAGCCGGAGCCTATCCCGGCAGACACAGGGCGCAAGGCAAGGATATACCGACGATGGGACGCCAGTCCATCGCCGGGCACTGCGGGGCAATCAACCTATGTAGCAGCATGCTTTTTGGACCGTGGGAGGAAACCGGAGTGCCCGGCGAAAGCCCACGCGGACACGGGGAGAGCATGCAAACTCCACACAGAAAGGCACCCGAGCCGAGAGATTCGAACCCGGGACCTTCTTGCTGTGAGGCGACAGCGCTAACCACTGTGACACAACTCTACTTACTACTGGAGCTCCAATTGCCTTCTGCTGAAAAAGTTGAGAGGTTTTTATTGATGCGTCAACGTTTAAATCAACGTCAAAAGTCTTGCTTTATTTATAATGCAATGCGTGTTTAACACGCGCTGCACATTCAAAATCATTTCACCACCCAGCCGAGCATTCAAAAGTAGATAAAAATCCTTCAAAGTTAGGATTTTTACGGAGAAAACACTATTCAATTTGCTGGACACTACACCAGTAGCAGCTTAATCGTGTTTAGGAGAAATGCCGCCCAAACGTTTTCATGACTGTGGGGGTCACTCCCTGTTGACCCTAACCCTAACTCCAAACAAGGGCAGCTCTCCGGCATGAAACCAGGACAACCGCTGTGAGATTGCGTTCAGCTGGTGCGGGTTTCCAAGCAGCCAGCCAGAGTGCGTGGTGGCATCTCGACTGCGGCAGTGTCGCTCGAGACACCGGGGCAGTCCACAGCTTGAGTAGACACACGTCAAGATGTATATCCGCTCGCTGACGGCACTTGACCCTACAGTCTGTTAAGGCTCTATGCGGGATCTGTCTTTGTTTTTATATCCGCAGTGAGGGTAACGCATTCCGATCCTGCATAAGCACTCATTTTAACCGCACAACGCCGAGGCTTTGTGTCTCGTGTCTGCCGGGTTAGGCTCCGGCTCACGGCCACCATCTCCAGTATTACGCGGGTGTTGATGATGATGACTGACAGGGGCGGCGCGGTGGCCCAGTTGGTAGCGCTGTCGCCTCCTCACAGCAAGAAGCACCCGGGTTCGAATCTCGGCTCGGGTGCTTCTTTCTGCGTGGAGTTTGAATGTTCTCCCCGTGTCCGCGTGGGTTTTCGTCGGGTACTCCGGTTTTCTCCCACAGTCCAAAAGCATGCTCCTGGATAGGTTGATTGGCTGGCAGACTAAAATTGTCCCGCAATGCCCGGCAATGGACTGGCGTCCCGTCGTCGGGTGTATTCCTGCCTTACGCCCTGTGTTTCCGGGATAGGCTCCGGCTCATCGTGACCCTATATAGGATTAAGCGGATTCAGATAATGAGATGAGATAATGATGACTGATGATTAACGATGACTGATTGCGATGATCTCTGCTGCTGGGTACGGGATTACGCACGCGGCACTGACAGCCGTGTCCCGCCAGGCGGCGCTCTCCGCGCACGCCGCTGAGCCTGCTTGTCCTGTGCAATGACTGCCACCACGCCATGGAAACGTAGAATTTCCGCAAATATCCGCGGACTGCCAGTGGACACGAGCACTTGAGCACGACTCATTCGACCAGTTTACACCCCCCCCCCCCCGCGAAGAATCTAGACGCAACACTGTGCAGCGCGGTCCAGATGTTCTGTGACCCCCCCCCCTCGCCTATTTAATAGACCCGTGAACATTAACTCTCCGCTGCGTACGGATGTCTCTTTTTAAAAATGAATCCCGATTTCGTTCACATGGCTGATACCGAGTTCGTGCACTCGGGAAGAACGCCATGGAGTGAAGAGCGATCAGAAAAAAGTCCGCAAATCCGTGAGACGCCCGCAGAACCGCACTGCGCGCCGGGTTTAGAGCAGCGCTTTGACGCAATGGACGTGGCTTTGTATCGACACTGGATTCAGCCTCTGTACAGTCCACGGGTTTAATGAATCCTCTCTGTACACCTCCACGAGGCTAATTCGTGTTCGCTAACTGTAGAATGAATAGAGTACACAGAGACCAAATGAGACTGTCGCTCACCAGACGTGAACTACGCACGGGAGTTGCCACCTCCCAGCCACAAAACCCGGGACACATGGGTTGAAGATGCAGGACAATCGGGAGACCGACATCTGAACGATTTATCTCCACGTGGAGTGTTATTTACTGAGCGACGGCAAAAAATAAACCACACGGGACTTCGTAATGTCCTGGGAAGACTCACGGCTCTCACCCAGGAACACTTGTTTAACTGGGGAAACGGGACGGGTGACAATTCGGGACTCTCCTCCACTCACCATGCAGGAGCGGAGCGCGGAGCTGGGTGGCATCAGCAGGAATCTTCCTGCTGATGAGCAATGGGGGCGGCGCGGAGCTCCAGAATAAACGACGCTACCACCGTTCTCCGCGAAGGGGCGGTGACGTCCCCACGGCGCCAGTGCCAGGCCACGTGTACCTCGAGGCCACGTGGCGGTGTCGAAAGTTCGCCGGCAGGAGGGCCCGTGGCAGACCAAGGTGCCATGGGCTGACCACGAGGATGACTGAGATGAATGGCCGATGCACCAGCGGTGCTCCTTGCTGTGCCAACCCTCAAGAGTTTTATCCGCCCGGCGCTCCGCTCGCTGTTGTGAGCGACGCTCCTCCGCCCTCTGTTGTTGTTGGAGGGCGACTGTCTCCAAGTGCCCCAGAAGTGTCCTTCACGAAGGATCTTGACACAGCTGGCACCAGTCATCGGAAATTACACTCGGCAACCACATTCTTCTGCACCACATCCAGAGCAGACAACCTTCTAGCAGATCATCAACCATAGCCCAAACTATGGACTGTGCACTACTGTACTGTAAACCATTATAGTCTGCACTCCTTCAACAGACGAGGCGCAGCAAGACTCCAGGAACTCCCACCAACAGAGGAGGCCCTCTCGTACCGACCACCAGATCTCCACACTGGCAATTAGTTCCTGAACACATTACATCCGGGGCGGCACGGTGGCCCCCAGTGGGTAGCGCTGTCGCCTCCTCCTCACAGCAAGAAGGTTCCCGGGTTCGAATCTCGGCTCGGCGGCTGCTTTCTGTGTGGGGTTTGCGAGTTCTCTCCCCCGTGTCCGCGTGGGTTTTCGCTGGGCTCTCCGGTTTCCTCCCACAGTCCAAAAAAACATGCTGCTGCATAGGTTAATTGGCTCGCAGACTAAATTGCCCGCAGTGCCCGGTGATGGACTGGCATCCCATCGTGGGTGTATCCCTGCCTTGCGCCCTGTGCAGGGACTAAGCGGTTTCTGACAATGAGACGCGACCACCACTTCCTACTGCAATATATGGGCCATCAGTTACATCCAACCTCCACTGCAGCTCTTCCGAGTCTCATGAGCACCACCTTGTGGCTTCAGGAGTTGGTCACCGACCACTGAGTTGCGAATGTCTGTGCGATATACAATGGTGGATGCTTGGTCTTACGTTATTCCGAGTAGCAACGTACCCGCTCTACGGGTCACACGTTCAATCAAACGCGTTCTCCTAACGAGTGTTTTCGCCCACGTGGAACAGAAATAGTTCCTGATTTCTCTGTTTATGTTCTTTTGTGAATATTTGTGAAAACTTCAGAAGAGTAATCAATACGTGGCAAGTAAGGCTGAAATCATAAACGAGAGCGTCAGTGTTGTGCACATAAATTGTGTCCTCATAAAGGTTTCCAAAACCGGTACACAACTTGCGAACATTCATACAAATAAGCACTTGCCCCACTCTATACACACACGCAGCACAATCCGCTTTAAGACAACAGAAACGAGACATCGTTAAGTAAACCATAAGCACTTTATTTCATAACTTTTTACATTCATGAAGGTAAGCTGCAACGCACCTGTAATCGCAAATAACGGTAACAATCATCGTTACATTAATCAACTGAAAGAAATAACTTAATAATCACTGTAAAGAAGCAGCATTTTGAGATACACATGTAAGTACAATATTATGATCCTTCTTGAGCTGGTTAAAGTACACACAATACACATTACGAGACAGTGTTAAAGTATTTATGTCGTGCTTATGCACGTAAATAAAAGTCGTCAAGAGGATATTAACTATGCAACAAACAATTCACTACTCTTTATGAAACGCACCAGCAAGTCTATAAGGGCAGGCCTGTCAGCAAACTGCAGGAGAACTCAAGATTCTGAGCTTTGTTTCCAGCAGATGCGTGTGCGGAGTTAAGGAATCGGGGGGAGGCATCGCTCTCTTATCTCGTCATGCGGTGTCTCGTGGTGTGGTGACTCAATGCATCAGGGTAATGATTGACCAACGAGCCGTACGTGAGTTACCCTCACGGGGTTGCGCGGGGGTTATTCGGAGCACGAGGGGCGAGAGAGTTCTCCGGGGGAATTGGAAGGAGGAGGAGGAGGAGGCAGCGTCGCGATGTAGCCCGTGAGGGGTAGGAGTCGGTGTACGGCGATTACCCCGGCCGTTATGTTGTTAATAAAGCATCGAACACCAAGAAGTCTCTGCTCATGCGTGCTCGCTGGCCGATCTATCGCGGCGGAGTGAATGCCGATCCTCGCCGCCGCGAGCCGTCACGAGCCGTCACGAGCCCGGGGTCACGGCCGTGGCATCGCACGTGAGACGCTTTGGGACATCGCAGCTGGGCGAGTAAAGAAGAAGCGGCTGAGGGCATTCGAAGCGAGCGAATTGAGCGAACGTTTCCAACTCGTCCGGCGATGGACTGGCGTCCCGTCGCCGGGTGTATCCCTGCCTTACGCCCTGTGTTTCCGGGATAGGCTCGGCTCACCGTGACCCTATATAGGATTAAGCGGTTTCAGATAATGAGAGATGAGTTTCCAACTCGTGGTGGTCAGGAACAGAGTCTTGCTGACGAGCCCTGGTGAACTGCGATGACCGACCCTGCACGCCGCATAGTCGTCCGTCTTACAACACATGTGGGATGGAGCTGGAGGAAACTCTGATTCTCTCCGGCCTCTCGTTGTCACGAAGGGCCAGTGCCATAGACGCTGCCTTCCTATATAGCGCTGTTAAGGTCGCGGTGCTGTTGATAATTTGACTGGAACTCTAATTATAAATCTGTACGCACAGGGAATTGTGAATATTATCCCAATGATATACCAACATGTCACTTCGTTTCTGCTGTGTACTGTTCTGTATATGGCCGTGATGACAATACAGTTCTACTTGACTTGATTACCGGCAGTGAATGATCTGTGTCATCTCATCTCATTGTCAGAAACCGCTTAGTCCTGTACAGGGTCGCGGTGAGCCAGAGCCTATCCCGGCAAACACAGGGCGCAAGCCAGGGATATATCCACGATGGGACGCCAGTCCATCCCGTGCACTTAGGGCCAGTAAGTCTGAGAGCCAAGTAACCTATGCAGTAGCATGCTTTTTGAACTGTGGGAGGAAACCGGAGTGCCCGGCGAAATTCCCACACGGACACGGGGAGAGAACTCGCAAACTCCACACAGAAAGCAGCACCCGAGCCGAGATTCGAACCCGGGCCCTTCTTGCTGTGAGGAGGAGGAGGCGACAGCGCTACCCACTGGGCCACCGCGCCACCCGAATGCTCTATGTGATGCACGATCGTGTGGTCGAGTCGGCCGTTGAACCGTTCGCTCACGATTTCCCCGTGAATTCGGACTCACGGCGGAAAGGCAGCGACGCCCAACTCGTGAGTCCGCTGTAAGCGTCGCCACCTCGTCCTGTTCCGCTTCCTCTCAGCATTGAGTCGGCAACTCTCCTCGCAGTTCTGTAAGCTTTCACTTAGGAAGCCATCAGTAAAGTCCCCGGCTTTTTTATTTTTAGTTTTGCCAGTTACACGTGCAGTGCTCTCTCTCTCTCGCTCTCTCCCGTTTCACTCGCACCATATGTCTGAGAGTTTTCGTAACTTCGAGGTGGAAACCCACAACGCACTCGGACACAAGCGGACAAT
The DNA here is from genome assembly GCA_036362905.1 of Mordacia mordax. Lineage (NCBI taxonomy): Eukaryota > Metazoa > Chordata > Hyperoartia > Petromyzontiformes > Petromyzontidae > Mordacia > Mordacia mordax. Next base: position 2,187,559 of record JAZEWT010000019.1, on the reverse strand, counting down.
CGTGTCCGTTGTCAGTCTGCCGCGTTATGTCTCTCGGGACAAAACCACAACGCACTCGGACACAAGCGGACAATCGTGTCCGTTGTCTGTCTGCCGCGTTATGTCTCTCTGGATAAACCACAACGCACTCGGACACAAGCGGACAATCGTGTCTGTTGTCTGTCTGCCGCGTTATGTCTCTCGGGACAAAACCACAACGCACTCGGACACAAGCAGACAATCGTGTCCGTTGTCTCTGATGGAAAATAAAATATCCCCGACTCAGCGTTAACGCGCACCCACGTCACGTTTCACCTCTCGCGTTGGAGGCATCCTCGGCAGTAATGATGCCCAGTTTGTCTCCCCGCACAGTGCCATTGCAACTCGCAACGCCCGAGGCGCGAAACGTCGCGAAGGAGAGAGGGGGGAGCGCTCGACACGGCTATCTCGAAAGAACAACTTTGGAGAGCAATCGTTAAACATTTGCAAGCGAAGAACATAATACGATCTACCAATAGATGGCGCTAATACTTCGTGTGTCAAGAGAATAGCACAGGGTTAAAGGTATTCAGGTGTTGGTCATTGCAGAGATAGGAGCCACCGTTAGATATGGGAGCCAGTGTTAGACATAGGAGCCAGCGTTAAGAGATGGGAACCAGTGTTAGAGATAGGAGCCTGTGTTAGAGATGGGAGGCAGAGTTAAAGATAGGAGCCAGCGTTAAGAGATGGGAGCCAGTGTTAGAGATAGGAGCCAGCATTAAAGATGGGAGGCAGTGTTAGAGATAGGAGCCTGTGTTAAGAGATGGGAGGCAGTGTCTGAGATAGGAGCTAGCGTTACAGATAAGGGAGCTTGTGTTAGCGATAAGAGCCAGTGTTGTGTCGCTGAATTCCCACATCCAGAGCTTGCAAGCTTACTGGGTACTTTCTGCTGAAATACTAAACATCTACCTCGATCCTTGACATCAATCAAAGACGATCATCGGGGTGACTGGCGGCTTAGCTACCGCAGTGATGGGGCATTGTGGCAGTTCAAAATCGTGTGCCGCCCACATAGTATTGTAGCTCTGAGCAGTGATTGAAACTCTCACGGAATAACGAGGTCCTTAAACATCTCACGCGATTACCCACAATCCACACGAGTCAGTCGTTACATCGTGACATCATCACACCTTGAGCTTAAAGAAATTTGGCCGCAGTAATCTGCGTGCTGTGAGCAATACCGTTGCCTGGCATTTTGTAATTACAGCCACACTGCTGTCCTCTGCACAGTGTTTTGCAACACTGTACCAATGGCAGGTGGCGCGGTGGCGGCACAGTGGTTAGCGCTGCTGCCTCCTCACAGCAAGAAGGACCCGGGTTCGGTTCCCGGCTCGGGTCCCTTTCTGCGTGGAGTTTGCGGGTTCTCTCTCTCCCCAAGCACTCCGGTTTCCTCTCACAGTCCCGAAGCCACGCTGCCTTCGTTAATCGCCCTGAATAAATTGGTCCCAGCGCCCTGAGATGTTCGCAGCGTGCTTACCCTTCCCCGGTGGACAACTGTTAAAAAGAGCAACACAGCTTAACGGTTCCTTCGAACTTAAACCGACTGCCGAGCCCACCCGCAATGTGCGCGGTCAGCACAGGAGACCGCAGCAGAATCCCAATAACACCGTGGTCAGCACTGCGTGCACGAGAGAGGGGGGGGGGTCTTCACAATTTTCTATACGGGGATAGGTCAGAGCAGGCATCGTCAAAGGTGGCCCGTAAATCAGTGATATACGACCCTTTGCGCCGTTAGCTTCAAGGTATAACCTTCACACGCGCGGCGCACAACACATCTAATTTCACTACTCCTCCACCGCAACCGCCACAACCGCCACAACCGCCACCTCCAGCACCGCCCGCACACCGCCCCCCCCCCCCCCGCCAGTGTCATCACGATGGATGCCGTCAGCATGAGCCCGTGAGATTCCTCCGCAGTGAGGATCCGCGCGAGGATGGAGAAGCCTGCTTGGAGGTCACATCGCTGCGGCTGCGTTTGATTTAAATCAGCGGCGCTGCTCCTGTACAGTGAGCGACCACGGTCCCTGCCATAGCAATGTGGAATTACCGCCACTGGCTCAAAGCCATTGGAGATGAGAAGCGTTCCAGATTTGTTGGAGCGGATGCGTAGTTTAAATATAAATACTGGGTTTCCCACCGATTATAATTGGTCAAATTAAACATAGATATTTTTCGAAGCAGAAATGAATTTAGGACACAGTGTCTGGAGCATGTTGGTGCCGGCTAATCGCCTGGGTGCCTTCCCCTACCTCCTGCAGTTTCCTCACCCCTCCGAGTCACATTTCTGTTTGCTGCCATGTCGTCGTTGGCGACGCGGCCGTTCTCTCCGCAGCTCTGTGCAGCGCTTTGTGACCCTCGGGTGAAAAGCGCTCTATGAGTGCCGTTATTATTATTATAACTACATACCTCTGACATTGAACGAAAACTGTGCACGTACTGGATTGTACACTTGCAAAGGATAAGAGAGGCTGCATGTGTGACGGACCTCCCACAGTCGTCGAGTTATAATCAGTCCGCTGCAATGAGGCTCACGGCGCGATGAGATGACGAAAGAGACGATTTTACACCTTCGTACGGCTCTCCGTTGTCACGGCTCGATGCACGACCGCTTTTCCAAACCTCTGCTCTCGGGACAGCCATGTGCCGATAGTTTCATGTTGAATCCATGCAAAATATAACCCCTTGAAAACCCCCCAAGATCGCTTGCAAGAGTCATCGAGAGATCAATGCCGATTCCAGGCATCTCCCGTCCAATGCGGGATGGCTGGCAACCCATTGCGTTAAGCAGACCACAAGAACAAACACCCACGGTCAATCTGGAATGCCACATGACCCACATTGACATTCAACGTGACGCAACTAGACGGACCTTCCTTTATTTATAACCCGCGCGCTAAGCCATCTGAGAGAGCGTTTTTGAGTTCTTTATTCGATAGGGCGTCTGTGAACGTGAAGCACCGTCACGTCAACAGATCTCGTGTGATGTGAGCGATGGTCACTCCGCGTAACGGCCAATGAGTCACTTAATAAAGTGCCGTGGATGTCAATCACGGTCGCATTAATAGGCCACCCCAATACAGTTGAGCGTAGCTAAACAGTCATTCGATAGAGATCACGATCGCTCTAGTTCACCGTTCTCTACGAATGTGATCATGAGATTATGGGATGCAGCGTGAGAGCTCAGAGGTACCATCCGTGCGTCCCCGCTACGTCCTGCCCGAGGGCCTTCGCTTGCAGCCACGGCCGCCTCTCTGTGTGGAGTTTGTATGTTCTCCCCTTGTCCTGCGTGGGTTTCCTCCGGGGCCGCAGTGTCTGGCGGGTTGGCGTCGGCCAACTGCGTGCCTTGACTTCCCTCTCCCCAAGTTTCTGCGTGTCTCCGAGTCAGTGTCTCTCTTTCTGAAAGTCTCATCTCATCTCATTGTCTGAAACCGCTTAGTCCTATACAGGGTCACGGTGAAGCCGGAGCCTATCCCGGCAGACACAGGGCGCAAGGCAAG
>JAZEWT010000019.1:2133931-2146134 GCA_036362905.1 Mordacia mordax | reverse complement strand
GGGGGGGCGTCTCACTCCGGGAGTGTTTCACGCTCGCGTAGCCGTACGAACTGACCCGACGCGGTATTCGGTACCGTCTCGGGAAGATGCATCCACGAGCGCTCGAACTGACCCGACGACGCGGTATTTGGGACCGTCCTAAATGGTCCACTCAGGATGATGCATCCACAAGCACTCGAACTGACCCGACGACGCGGTATTCGGGACCGTCCCAAATGGCCCGCTCGGGATGATGCATCCATGAGCGAGCGCCGGGATAACGAGGCGCGCGGGAGGACCGTCTGGGCGAGCCGCTGACCGTGCACCGCCATTAGTTAACGGTGTCGCCCTCCATCGGCGCTCCATAAATGGGGGAAGATTGTCTTCGAGGTGTGTGTGCGTGCGTGTGAGTACATGTGAATGTGTTGTGTGTGTGTGTGTGAATCACTGTGTGTGGGGGGAGTGGTGGCTCAGCGGTTGGCACGCTTGGCTGCAAACCCAGCGACCAAAGTTCGAATCCTACTCACGGCGAACACAAGCGATGATTTTGTGAACCGGTCCTGGGCCTCTCCCTAGGTAAACTCAGCCTCAAATGAGTACTTCGTGTGATGTGTAAACATTGCTACCAGTGAAATATAGGTGGCCGTGCATGGTACTGGCCACCCATCCTCTCGTGTGCCGTGCTGGCCTTTATAGGCATTACTCACTAACAGTCAATCAAACTTAATTTAAGCCGGAAGGAACCGTTGAGCTAAGTCACTCATTTTTACAGTTGTCCAGCGGGGAGTGGAAAGCAAGTTACAACATCTCAGGACACCGGAGGCAATTTGGTCGGACCAATTAACCTAGGCAGCATACCTTTGGATTGTGGGATAAAACCGGAGTACCCGGCAAAAACCCACGCGGACACGCGGGAGAGAACACACAAACTCCACACAGCAAGGCACTCATTGTGCAACGAGACGCCACACTTGTCCGTACAGTCTGTTAAGGCTACATGGGGGTCCTTTGCTTTGGTGTACACCTACCCAGTAGAACAGCCAGGACGGTGGTACTCAGGTAGTAAGCCACAGCGAGACCACCGATCTTCCCAGACACGTTGGAATCCAGAGACGCCAAGCCTGTGACAGGTGGACAGATAAGAAACAAGAGTTACAATGAACGTGGAATTTCCAGTGGCATTTTGCGATCAGAGACTGCCTTCTTTGTGGGTTCGGCTTACGCGTGATGAACAAAATCGTACCTCGGGAAAAAAGTATCGAATTGGTGTTTGAATACTTTCACACCTGTGTTATTGCCAGAAAGATAAACACCTTTTCTATTTCCGCAGCATCGGTATTCTGGCAAAAAGGGGCTCGAAGTCCTCTGGCTGGGATTATTGATGGGGCTCACTGTTGTCGTGCCAGTATGATGGCTCGCTGACGACCTGAACCTGCTCGGGAACACTTATTCCTTCCTTTACAATTATTTTTATTGCTCATTTTATGTCCTTCTCGAAATTAAATCCATTATTGGACTGTCAATTAAACTGCTCCGATGTTGTTGTTGTTGACATGCCGCTCTTTCCACAGCTCAGAATTATAACAAAAAAAACAACAACAAATGTTATTGTTGTTGATTTTCCGTTCTTACGTCGTCACTGTTGTTGTTGTTTTGCCGTTCTCTCCACAGCTCTGTGCAGCACTTTGTGACCTCCGGGTGAAAAGCGCTCTACAAGTGCAATTATGTTCATAAAGGTGCTCACACGGCTCAGCACAGTCGATCTGAGTGTTCTGGGGTAAAACTTTGAGCTGTTCCAAGGGGTCTGGCCAGCGTGTGGTGGGGTGGCCTGCTAGGGCTCCCTCTAGTGGACAGCGTTTCTGCCGGCGGTGGCGTGAGCGAGGAATTGCAAGGCTGCACCTTTATTCACCTGCTCGTTCATCATGCTAAAAGCCTCATTTGAATGAGTGGAAATTCAAGCTGAACAAAGAGCAAACGCTAAGTGGGAATTGATAACACCGCTGCCAGTATTTAATGGAAACGGTTCACCAGATGTGTAAATGACATTAATCACTCGGAGGAAAACTCCAAAGTTACCACTCTCTAAAAAACGCAACTTACCACTGTGCTATAAGCGCAAGTGCACGGATGTGTCTGCAATGCGTCCAAGCGAATTACTGCGCCGCGTGCAGCTTGTGCCGAGACTGTGCCTCCCGCCGTCGCTCTCCGCTCGTATATCACGTGCAAGCTGAGGCCCAAATCGAATCTCGGGTTAGGGTTCAACGCTCCAGCACAGAGACACGGAAATTCCCCGTATAGTCTTTAGACACGCCGTAAAAGACAAACGTGCTGGTTGGCGAGTAGCGCCTATGAAGGTCGGTACGGCACACGAGCGTGTCGGTAGCGCTAAGCCCAGCAGCACTGTGTCCCCAGTGACAATGTTCACGCGCCGCGGGCACGTACTAATTTGAGGCTGAGTAGACCTGGGGGAGGCCCACCCGGAAGCGATTCAGAACATTGTCATTGGTGTTGGCCGTGAGCGAGAATTGAGATCATGCTGCTGGGATCCTAGTGCAGAGTGCAATCCACGACACTACCGCACCACATTAATGAATTTCAAACATACACCGCATAGCCTTCACAGACTGTAGGGTCAAGTGCAATTAGGGAGCGCCTATGAATGTCGACACGGCACTGGAGGAGGTGGGTAACCAACACCACGCCCGGCCGTATTTGCCTCCCTCGTGGCAATGTTTACACACTGCACTAGGTACTAATTTCAGGCCGAGTTGACCTAGGGGAGGCCCAGGACCGGTTCAGAAAATCGTCACTGGTTTTGGCCGTGTGCGGAAATCAAAACTCGGGGTCACCAAATTTGTAACCCATCGGGCTAGCCGCTGAGCCACGGCTCCCCACCAGAAGCACGCAGATACCGACACACAAACACACACAAAGACACAACGACAGAAACACTAAGACAAGAACACATACGTACAGCCAGTCACATAGAGCCACAGACACAATCTAACACAAAGATCAACTCAATAGTCAGTAAGTTAATATTTGAGCTGAAACTAACCGATATACTATGTAGTTCTTCTTAATAATTGTCCAGTAGGCAGGGGAAAGAAGTTATAACGTTTTAGGTTGGTGGGGGGGGCATTAACCTCGGGAGCATGGCTTACAGACTGCCGGGGTAAGCGCTGTTAGTGAGCACACACACATACACAAAGACACGGGTTTACACATAGATACATAGACCCAGTCGCCATTCACGAGTGAGCGGCAGTGGTCATACCGCATGCCGTGTGCCAGGCTACGTGCACCTTGAGGCCACGTGATTTGTCAAAGACTGGTTGCTGGTAAGGTTGCTCGTGGGACAGACCCAGGTGTTATGGGTTAACTGATCGAAATGACTGGCAAATGCACCACCTGTCCTTCCAAACTGTGCCAACTAGCACCGAACTGTGCCAACTGGCACAGTTGGCACACATAAGAGACATGGGCACACAAGGACAATGACACACACACACGCGCGCAGACACAAAGACACACACAAACCAATATCGGATATGAGTCCTGTCGAGCAGTGGACTTCAAAGCATGGGCACTGGAGTCACTAAACGGCGACGTCTGGCTCGCATTGCCGGTTCTAACGTCAATGCGTTACGGAGTCACTGCAACGGACGATCTGGGCAAAGGACTTTGTTGAGTCGTGGGCACGAACATTTACTTGCAACTGGGTCGCAATAAAAAAATAGTTTGAGAAACCGCTGGTGTCGAGTGTTCAGCGTGGTGCGGTCACGGAGCACCTAGCAGTGAGACTCACCCAAAGGATGGACGTGCCCCGTCATATCAATGGGGACTGTCCACCAATGCCTCCAATGCAAACTGGAATAAGCAGCAGCCAATAATGCGACTGCTGCTTTAACCAATAGGTTACCTAATTGTGCGTAAGTTGTAACACTTATTTTACCGTTATGACATCAAGAGTAACACTATAATATAACGATTATAATACTTGTCATTTTTATGTATGAAACTAATACAATAACGATATAATAAGTATACTCAATGTGACAATATTAATGTATTGTAACTGACATTACTGTGGTTCATAAACGGATAAGCACAGTTGGCTAAGTACGGGGCATAGGAAGTTCTACATACAACACGATGTTATATTTAATAAGCTGTATATAATAATAATTGCATTTAAAGCGCTTTTCACCCGAGGGTCACAAAGCGCTGCACAAAGCTGCGGAGAGAACGGCATATGAGCAGGTGTTTGTATGCGTGCATATATATATATAAACGTGTATGTCTGCACTGAAGGTACCCGGTTCAAATTCCTCAGGACACTTTTATCTGCACAACCCCGAGAATGTTACGGCTTGATTCAAATTTACTCGCCGCTTGCGGAACACTCGACAGAAACATCGGCGAGCCAGCAATTTTCCCAACATCATCACAGAAATCCTTGTCAGCGGAAAACGTCATGAACACGAGGCGTCAGAAGAACGCGTTACACGCGTGGAACACGATCGCCCGAAGGGCGGGCACTCTGCTAGCAATCATGACAGGCTTCGTCACGAAGCGCGCTGCACCAAAGTGCTAAGTGGACGGCACGGCTTCTCTCCTCAATCACAATCTCGGTGTGCAGACGTGAGCAGCCACTGCTGCAGTGGGTTTCGCGTGAATCATTTACCGTTGTGTGTGTTTTTAAACATTTCCCGTGGTGAGTTGGCACAGTCCCACCGGGTGACGCCCTGTAACTGCGGGCACTGCCGCAAGGCTGTGGTCGCCCCGACCTCACTAGGACCGCAGCAGCTGATATAAGGCTCGAGTTCCGTGAATCTCCATTGATCTCGAGAACTCTGCATGAGACACTGTGGATCTCGATGTATCTCAGTGGATCACGATGTAACACTACCGGGTCTCTACGTCAGCTAGTGAATGTGTGTTTGCACACGTGGGAGGACCCTTTAATTCGATGAAATCCATTTTTTCTGGGTCAGGTCACGTCAAAAATTAGTGTCGTTTAACCCCTCCACCACCCGACACGGCCAATCAGTAAGGTTTGTCACGTGAACAGAACGTGCCACCGGGGTGTGGGAGAGCGAAGCCACAGTAGTTTATAATGAGATTCGACGTTTCGCCGATAATTGCAATCAGCATCATCAGGTACCGGCGTCAAACATGGGGGAGGAGCTCGGAAAACCGGTCCGGTCCTGGGTCCGTTTATGTAGGGAGATTGTGATGTCATCACTCACGTGTTCAAGGGTGTCAGATCACAATGGGAGAGGGGGTTGGAGGGTAGGGCAGAATATTACAGAGGATGTTTTTACAAGACAGCTTAATCAGATTCATGGAAGAACCCTGATAACTCAAAGCATCCACGTGTGTGTAGAAGGTGGCGATACTCTACGTCACAGAGACGGAACACATTGGGAGAAGGATTCGCAACAGCACCTTGGAATGCATGCAAGAATACGACCATGGCAAGGGAACGTGACGTGCGTGTATTAACAAGAGTCACAAACTTAAAGTGTGCAAATCCCATGCCTGGTCACCAAACAAAACACGGATATGGGAGCACGAGGAAACCGCGTGGAGGAGGATGGAAGGCAGCCAGAGAGTCGGCCTGCACCAACATTTGCCAGACACTGCTTCATGTGCATTGTGGTATCGGTCAATTCACTAATGAGTGTTTTTTACTCGCGAGAGGCAATCGGAGAATCCGAAGGAAACCCACGCAGGGCAGGAGGAGAAAACACAAACTCCACACAGAAAGCATCCGAGGTGGGACTCGAACTGCATCGGGCAGGCCTTTCTGTGAGGCACTGGTGTTATCACTGCGCCACCGTGCCACCCATAATTATAATACGCTTAAGCTAGTATCGTTGTTATCGGTTAATTCTTCCACTTTTGCTGGTTTCATATTTCCCCAAGACCTGCCTGCTTCCTCATTAATCCACTGCCTAGGACCTACGTGTACTTGGGCTAATCTACGAATTCGGACGCAAGCTTTAAATTCATGACAAATCAATGGCATAATCACGAAGTGGCTTTTTGCTCCGACAAAGTACATCAACTGATTAGAGCTGTAGGTAAGTCAGAAAGTAATGTGTCCTCTCTTCCTGATTACGGAGATATGTCAGACGTACTCAATTCTCACTGAGATGGTGAGGTGCACGCAGGTTCATATGACTCTCAAACCACTCGTGTAAGCCGTGCTCACAACAACGAGCGGAGCGTCGGGTGGCTAAAACACAGCAAGTTGGCACAGTAAGGAGCATAGGTGGTGCATCTGCCAGTCATCTCAGTCAGGCAACCCATAACACCTGGGTCTGTCCCGTGACCTCCTGTCGGCGAGCCTTCGACACTTCACGTGGCTTAAAGGTGCACCTGGCTTGGCACAGGCGCCGTGGTGATGTCACCGCCACTTAGTGGCGAATGGCGGTTGTTGTTGTTGTTGCATGCCATAACTTAACCGTAAACTACAAATGTGTGCACGTGCGGCCCTGTTGTTAATCCACTGTCGCAAGAGGCTCTCCTCCACACGATGCAAAACGCGGTTAGATTGATGGCATTTCACCGTCGGGATCAAGTCTCATTTCGAACGTTCAAACTTTGCGCCATCATACGACGATCCAGAAGAGAGTCCAACTGCAGGAGGTTGGCGTCACGAAGGGAAATAAAACTCTGCTCCAATACCCGATCCACTGAGTGGCACCGGGGCCAACCCACATAAAACTGGATACTGGCGACTTAAAGCCAGCGACAACGACAAAATCGTTTTTATACTGCAAGGCTGTCCTGTGGCTCACAAACGTAAACATGCATGTACGATTAACACAGTCTCGCCACGCGCTAGAAAATGGTGAATTACCAAGGCACTATGTTTCGCAGACATAATCTGCAAGACGTTTGCAGCAGGCGGCGATACCGCTATGCGCATTTCCAATTGAGACATTGCGGTAAATTTCTCCAATTGGGCAACATCTGGACAACGCCAGCGACACACAACGGCTTGGGGCACATGTCCAATGAGATATTTAACGTTCTATGTTAAGTCGACAGCAAGGTGTTTCCGTTGTAATGAACTCGTGGTGATAACCAGGTCGGCCTGCCGGATACGAACCTCTGCGACAAGCAGCGAGACCCGCTACCGTGGCCGTCCCGCGCGGGTCGGTGCCGGTTGATGAAGGTGGGGAGCATAGGAGCACAGTACAACAACGGCCTGCACTGCCCTGGGCTACCACCACATAGCACGCACTATGACCACCCGTCCGTGAGTGGTGGCCTCTCATCCGAGCACAATCCCTGCTCAAAGCTTGGCTTAGTTTCCGAGATCTGATGAGCTCAGAGGCATGCCAAGCATGCTGATCGCAGTAAACCCGTGCAGATCTCAGCTCGTCTCATTGTCAGAAACCGCGTCGTCCCGTACAGGGTCACGGTGAGCCGGAGCCTATCCCGGCAGACACAGGGCGCATGGCAGGGATATACCCACGATTGGACGCCAGTGTATCACCGGGCACTGAGGGCAATTTTGTCCGCGAGCCAATTAACCTACGCGGCAGCATGTTTTTGGACTGTGGGAGGAAACCGGAGTGCCCGGTGAAAACCCACGCGGACACGGGGAGAGAACTCGCAAACTCCCACACAGAAAGCGGCACTCGAGCCGAGATTCGAACCTGGGACCACGATGAAGCCGGTACGGATTACGACGGTGACCGCCGGCTGCTCGGTGGGCAGGAGCCGCTCGCACCTGTGATCATGCTGGAGACGATGAGCGGCAGGATGATGAGCTTGAGCATCCGCATGAGAACATCGCCGGGGAACGAGAAGTACACGATGTCCAGGCTCTTGAAGTTGGCGAATTCCCGCAGCAACAGTCCCGTGCCGATCCCTGCGCCGACGCAACATCCCACTCAACCGCGCGGCAGGGGTGCGGCGGGTGCCGCGGCGCGTGCCGCGGCGGGTGCCGCGGCGAGTGCCGCGGCGGTCACGCCGGTGAACGACGCAGCCCGGGTTCGATTCCCGGCGAAGGTGAGTGAGAACCAAAGCCGTCCTCGCCCCCGGAGCCAAATGAAAACGGACACCACGTGACACGTGTTTTAATCACAGAGCTAACCGCGTTTTGAGAGGACGGTAAAAACAATAGTGACGCGATTACTTCCCACAGCTGTTCTTTCGGGAGAGCCGAGTCGAGCGCTCCTCCTCTCTCCTCCGAGGCGTTTTGCCTCCCACATTGCAGAGAGGGGGAGCGCTTGACACGGCTATCCTGAAAGAACATCTTCGGAAAGCAATCATCATGCACAAGGCCATGAAAACCTACAACAAATACAAAGGAATCAGCAATCGGTGTCATGATTTTCAGGGCATTTGTTGAAACGATTGTTATGATGCAGGTTTTCACGGCTCGATGCACGATGATTGCTCCGAAAATCTGCTCTCTCGGGACAGCCGCGTCGATCGCTCCCTCTCTCCACCTCGCGACGTTTCTCCTCCTCGCACGTTGGAGGCATCCTCAGGCAGCAGCTTTTCGAAGAAACGATTGTTGTCGTTTGTTCGAGTTCCCGCTATCTTTTATCTTACATCCCACATGTTTAGGGAAAACAAACTTACAGGCTCCCCACTGATGTTGGCCCTGGCCACGTGTCAAACTCGGGTTTACAAAGGTTGGAGCACAGCGTGCAAACCACTGCGCCAAGGCTGCCCCAAGAATGCGGTGCCACGGTTAAATTTTAAACTGCGGTTACAATTTGCGCGTCCATCCGAAGGTCATGAATTCAACTTACGGTCGAGGGTTAACTCAGCTGGAAATACAAGAGGCACACTGTTAAATCTGTCACACGTTTTGGAAGGAAATCATGACCTGAATGACCTCACGGATGTATTTTGAAGGTTTGTAATTGTGACCAGACCACCCTTGAGGAGGCGGCGATACAATGTTAACGTTTCACCTGAAAACGGACATTCATCCCGAACACATTCAACACCGAGGCATTAAGGAAAATTGAGTTTCAAAAGGTCAACGTTCGCAGTACGGAGCATTGAAACGTCTACAAAAGGTTCTGGGCGGTGAGCGAGCAGCTCCACAGATCAACAGGAGGTCTCGTCGTGAGTGGTAGGATGTCTATGTGGTGGTAACATCTGCTGCTCATGGAAAGCAAGTCATGCCGGAGGCAGTTAGAGCCCCACCTCGGGTGCCTTTCTGTGTGCAGTTTGTCTATTCCTCCCCCTGTTCGAAGTGGGTTTCCTCCGGGTTCTCCGGATTCCTCCCACAACTAATAATCGCTCAACAATGAGTTGGCTGATAACATCGTAATGTACTGGACACAGTGTCTGTCTCTCTCTCTTCACATCTCCGAGTAGTCATTCACTCTTTGAATATGTTGGAAATACGTTGGAAATACGTGTGCGATGTGAATTGTATTCATTTATTATAATCCTCATCCATCTCCAGACGCGACATTGAGCAATCTTTATTAAGTCCACGGATGAACGTCCTCGAAAGAAAGTTTTACTTGTCATAGTAATATGGAATTTCCCTCCAGTTGAGCAGATCTGCCACTATGTTGACTATTAACGCTGTGGGATTTTTTTGTTTAAATACAGCAAAGTCTAAATGTCTCGCGGGTGGTGCTTTATTGAGTGGCAGGAAATTCCACAGTGTTGTGGCCGGGTTCTGTCTGCGCTACATGATGACCAAGGCAATCTCTGCTCAAAGCGGTGCTCATTTTACCGACCCTCCTGAAGGAGTGATGATGGCTGTGTTGACCCCAGACCAGGAGGTCATCTCGCGACCTTTTGATCACTAGCCAAACCACATTACCACCATCACATTGCTTATTTGTTTCACAGATAAGCACCTCATACAATTACGCCCGGAAAGATATGTTTTAAAATTCACCGACACTTGCAATTTTTCACCGTGTGTTTTTTTTTGCTTTTTGCATCTTACATTACTTTAATCTCGGCGCTTGTGCGTAAATTCACCTTTGTGTATGCAATATAAAACTGTGACTATGCTATCTGAATTGACTCTGGCGGTTAAGTAAGGGAAACGGGGAGTGATTGACACCCTAAAGCATGTCGCTTGGGCACGGTGTGATATGCGTTATGTATGCATGAGTAAATGTAATGCATCGCTCTATAAAACACACTGGAACCCATTACCCGTTTGTTGAGATGTGGTCATTAAAGGCCTGTGTTGGCTTACCAATGCCAGTAGAAATCGGCGGAAGCACCGACAAGCTGGGTTTTTTTTTCAGAACGTTAAGTTACACTTCACGTTTCACGTAAATCAGGGCACGTAACAATTTTAGGGGGGGGGGAGTAGATTCTATGTTCTCCACAATCGCTTGTGTTTTTTTCGTGATTGAAACACCAGTGCAGGGGGCTTGTGTTTGTATTACTGTACACTGCTAATACGGTACCATTCGACCAAACACCTGACAAGGCATGTTGCAACCATGACCGCAAAGCCAGACAGTAAAAATATTTCAAAACACGTCGAGTGTTTTACCCTACGATGGCCTGGTGTCCCATTCGGGCTACAGCCCTGCCTTGCACCTTGTGTCTGCGGGGATAGGATCCCGCGGACCCCGTACAGGGTTAAGAATGAATACAAGATTACATATTTGAAATGGACAAGTCTCACTTTGTAAGGATGTAGGTTTTCACGGCTCCATGCATGATGATTGCTTCCAAAAGCTGCTCTCTCGGGAGAGCGATCGACGCGGCTGTCCCGAGAGAGCAGCTTTTCGATGCAATCATCAAGTCTCTGTCACTCTGCGTGTCTGTCTTCATCCCTGTCCCCCTGTCTCTGTGTGTCTGTCTCCCTGTCTCAGCACGATGTCCATCTAGGCACAAACCCAGTTTGGGTGCCAAACAACCATGTGATTAAGTTGGATTATGCAAAAACAAGGTTTTTGAGACTTTTAACTACAGCAATACAATCAATCAGATGCCAACAACAATATAATTTAAATGAAATGCTGTTAAGTTTGGGTCTTTGTAAAAACTACGTCAAGGCAATTCAATTCGGTGCAAGCGAATGCAGTCAAGCGCTCACAAAGTGTGGCCTTCATACACACTTAGGTAGAAATCATCCAACATTGCGCCTCCACTGAGAATGTGTTAAAAGCAAACTGGTGATGAGGAGCCAGGCAATCAGGTACACTCTCACCAACGCTCTTTAAGAGAACGTCCACAGTTTACAGATGTGAACTTGTACCTGCAAATTAATATCCACTGGGTTTATATATAGCAACCATGGTCTATCGGCTAGAAAATAAAAACGTGGCAGGGCCCTCCTGAAAAAGCGGTATAAGACTCCGTCGGGCTTTCTGCGGTAATAAGTTTAACAATACTGCACAATATAAGAAGATATTTTGTGAACCTTGGACCGCAGAAATTAAGCCATAAATATAAAGTGATTAATGATTAACCATCCGGCGTTCTCTCAAGAGACAGTCACTGCAATTCAAATTGAAAATTGAACGCCGCTAAATTGTTGAAGAAACTAGCAAGAGAGCATCTAGCAAAACAATAAAATGTCTTATAAGAGTTGGATACATCATTATTTGAGTGATCCTGTTATAACACTGGCAGTAGCGCCCAAGTAGAAATATCAACATTTCAACAACAGCTGTTGAGGCAGTGTGACAAGGGCCTCGAGTGTGGCTATTGCTAAATTTTGGAAGGACGCAAATGAAAAAGAATATGTTTATCTCTTAAGCAATTATTGAATGTGGTCCAAATTCAATGCATGCGCGGTAACGGGAGGGTAAGCTCAGCATACCAACGTAAGCACACCATTCCAGTGTTGCAATAGCGGAATATTTTCGAGCGGCGCGTACCACCAGCGGGTAAAACCAGAGACGTCTGCAAAGGAAATGTACCCAGGTCTCGGTACAGGGAGGTGCGGGCCGGACAGAATGCCACGGATAGACGCGCAACAACACACGGTGGGGAGGGGGGGGGAGGTGAACGGACTTCATCACGCTCGACTCACCATTAGCGAGTGCCACTGGGCAAGGGATCTTGCGAGAAGGGGAATAACGGAAGACGGATGGACACTGATCGTAGATTCGCGGCCACAGACTCAAAATACGGCCGACAGAAAGATAATGAGGGCGGCGCGGTGGCCCAGTGGTTAGCGCTGTCGCCTCACAGCAAGAAGGTCCCGGGTTCGAATCTCTCGGCTCGGGTGCCTTTGTGTGGAGTTTGCATGC
>JAZEWT010000019.1:2109895-2121430 GCA_036362905.1 Mordacia mordax | reverse complement strand
GGGGGGGTGTGTGGGGGTGTGGGAAACACTGCTCCAACACCGGCGGGCTCCCATTCCCGTGCAGCTTAATGGAGCCGTGTTCACAGTAGAAAAGCGAGACACAACGCGGATGTCATGATTCCAGCGTGGTCGTAGGATTGGAACCAGGAGTGAGTGGAGCGTTTAGAGAGTGGGCAGCGGCGTCGGCCGGCCCTGCGGCCGAGGGCTCAAGTACTCGCTGGCAGCACTTGACCCCCCGGTCCGTTGAGGCTATATGGGGGATCTTTGCCTTTGTGCAGTTGCGGGAGAACGTGGTGGGTCCCTATGTGCGTGGGAACTGTTTTGAATAAGCTGCCGGTGTTGCTGAGCCAGCACACATGTGTTGCTAACTCAAGTCAAAGTCTCTCACTCTCATACAAGCGGAGAGGGGGGGGATTCCACATTGCTATGACAGGGACACGTGCTTAGTCACACGGCAGCAATCTGGAAAAGTACACGCACGTGTACAGCCCTATGGTGCTTGGGTGTGTTTGACTATACTTCACCACGCTGGTCATTGCGGGTTCATGGTGGGGGAACACAACATTAATCTCCGTATGATGGAGTGTTTGTATGTTTGTGCGCACTCAGGGCACTGGGTTTGAACTTTTCACACGCACAGCAGCAAGAAGTTTCTGTCTTATTTCCGTTCTACTGCTCACGTATCGACTATTACTCTTCATCGTTATTTATCACGTATTTTGAAACTTCAGAGAACCAGAAATATTCCCAAAAGGACATCAAGAAAGAGGACATCATCAGAAAAACCTATTCCATGCGTGGAACAGGGTGGCACGGTGGCCCAATGGATTAGCGCTGTCGCCTCCTCACAGCAAGAAGGTCCCGGGTTCGAATCTCGGCTCGGGTGTCTTTCTGTGTGGAGTTTGCGAGTTCTCTCCCCGTGTTCGCGTGGGTTTTCGCCGGGCACTCCGGTTTCCTCCCACAGTCCAAAAAACATGCTGCTGCATAGGTTAATTGGCTCGCAGACTAAATTGCCCGCAGTGATAGACTGGCGTGGATATATCCCTGCCTTGTGCCCTGTGTCTGCCGGGATAGGCTCCGGCTCACCGCGACCCTGTACAGAACTCAGTGGTTCTGACAATAAGATGGGAGATGCGTGGAACGGGGCGGCGCGGTGGCGCAGTGGTTAGCGCTGACGCCTCACAGCAAGAAGGTCCCGGGTTCGAGTCTCTCGGCTCCGGTGCCTTTCTGTGTGGAGTTTGCATGCTCTCCCCGTGTCCGCGTGGGTTTTCGCCGGGTACTCCGGTTTCCTCCCACAGTCCAAAAGCATGCTCCTGGATAGGTTGATTGGCTCGCAGACTAAAATTGTCCCGCAATGCCCGGCGATGGACCGGCGTCCCGTCGTCGGGTGTATTCCTGCCTTGTGCCCTGTGTCTGCCGGAATAGGCTCCGGCTCACCGCGACCCTGTACAGAACTCAGCGGTTCTGACAATGAGATGGGAGATGCGTGGAACAAGGTTGTCCCGTAGGGCGGGTACTCTGCTATCATTCAACAATGTATTTTGTCTGCCCTACGCTCCGCTTCCCACGGCATAGCTGCAGGTGGTGTTGACCGGTCCAAGAACTATCCAGGCTCAAACAAGCTGAGCTTCCCGAGTCGCTTTCTGGGTGATTTGATCCGCAAGGAAATTTAAGTACAAGTACAAAGAGCAATATCCTCAGCATGGTCTTGAAAGGCTTTAAGGAAAAGTGCCGTTAGCGGGCGCGTATGAAGGTCGACACGGCACACGAGGTGGGTGATCAGCACCATGTCCGGCCGCCTTTGTCTCCCTCGTGGCAATGCTTACACACTGCACGAGGTACTCATTTGGGGCTGAGTTATAATAATAATAATAATCGCATTTGTATAGCGCTTTTCACCCGAGGATCACAAAGCGTTGCACAGAGCTGCGGAGAGAACGGCACGTCAACAACAACGACATTAGAACGGAAAATCAGCAACAATTTTTCTGGGTTTTTTTTAAAAACACACATCACTGCAGAACATGCAAAATATGATCAGACTTTCATCTATAATTTAAAAAAGCAAAAAAAATCAGTGTTAATAACACATATATTGGGAAATGCTTTAATGTAACATTTATTAACAATAATAATTGCATTTCTGGAGTGATAATCACCCGAGGGTCACAAAGCACCTCAATAAGGCCCAGGATCGGTTCATAAAATCGTCGCTTGTGCTGGAGGACATGAGCGGGATCGGTACTCGGGGGTAGCCCGTATTGTAACCCAGCGCAGCCCAGCGCACTAACCGCTGGGGCCACCGCTCTCCGCATAAGTCCCATCACATGGCGATAGTGCCGTGAGCAACGTGGTTGCGTCCAACGTTACGTTTGCATTAATTCGAAGGCTTTCGTGACCAATATTATCTTTTTACAAAAATATATATATTGTGCGGTCGCTTTTCAACACACCGGTGTGCTGAGATAGTAAAGGAATTGGCGCGTCTTCTGTTCAACGTGACAACCCCTTGCTGATTGACCGTGTCGGGTGGTGGAGGGTTAAACGACACTATTTTATAATCGATCATTTTCTACGTGACCTGACCCAAAAATGGATTTCATTGTTACATTTGCACTTTGCAATGCTCAGTCGCGCGGGGCAAGCACACGTGAGTGAAGGGCTATCGAAAAGATTCGATGTCAGAGCGAACGTCGGTGGAGGGAGCTCAGTAACGCGCGCGCGACATTTGTTTACGTCAACGCCTTGGGAGGTTGCATAAGCTTGGAGAAGGGTGGTAGCTGACTGAGATAGGGTCTGGAGTGCAAGTTGAAGGTTCACACATAAGCGGAAGACCTCAATCGAGATAGTGAGAGTAATAAAATTATAAGACTTTGTAGGTTAGGTATCTGTGTATGCTGACGTCAAAGTGATTTGCATGGTGTGACGCAACTGGAGGGCGACCAGTGGCAACAAATTGAAGTTGCGTGTTTTTAGCGGAAATAGCAGAGTACCCGCCCTACGGCCGATCTTGTTCCAGGTGTTTAGCACTTCAGTAGACGTCGTGATGACGGCAAAAGAGTGCTCAAGAGGGTTTATGGTACTGGTGTGAACGTGAGAATTTAAATCTGACATTGTATTGACGTGTGAGGAGATCAATCATTCAGTGGGAAGTCAAGCCGAAATAAGGCGGATAGCCTGAGCGATGTGCATATTGAACGTGTGCTCATGAAGGATGAGAACGGCATGTACTCAGTGCGGACATACACGCAAACACTTGTTCCGTAACGTATAGATTTCTCAATAGTCGTTGCTTATTAGTATCTCTGAGCCAGTGGTGGATATTGAAAATTCTTACAACAATGGGTCGATCTTTGGAAATGTCTAACACCACTTTTGCATTCCCACAAACTGATTCCCACTTTAACGGCAATGAAGAAATTATCCATGGCCTAAGCAAAATAGAACGAACATTTCAACGATTGTAACGATGTAGGTTGTCACGGCTCCATGCATGATGATTGCTTCGAAAAGCTGCTCTCTCGGGACAGCCGCGTCGTTCGCTTCCTCTCTCCACCTCGCGACGTTTCGCCCTCACACGTTAGAGGCATCCTCAGGCACAGTGTGTGTGTGTCGTGTGTGTGACTCCTATTTATATGTAGGTACTGTGTATGTGTTGAGTCTCCTCTACAGAGTGGCTGCATTCCAGGATCAATGGACTGTCGAGGTCCACTTGAAATGGTTCCATTGTTCACATTAACCCCATCCTGTTCCACCTGTGACTAATCTCCTAGCTTGTATCTCATAAAAGAAGTTCCCAAACACTTGGCGATTCCCCTCTGGTGCCTGCATTTCAGAGCTCCATATCTATGCACTACTGTATTCAATGACTGGCCTCCAGGTTTGGCTGAGCTTTATTAACGCGACACACGCACACTGCGCCTGAGGATGCCTCTAACGTGCGAGGGCGAAATGTCGCGAGGTGGAGAGAGGGAGCGATCGACGCGGCCGTCCCGAGACAGCGGCTTTTCTAAGCACTCATCATTTCAACGATTCTCCAAATGTGAGCTCGGTACTCCAACCTTAGAGCTACCTGCTGAAAAGATATATAGATTTATAATAACCAAACCTTTACTTATTTTGGCAAATGTTGGCACGGGCTTAAAATATGGGAAACTTGGGAAATTAAGCGATTTTCCCCAAGCATCTTATCGAGGCTCTTAGAAGAGCATTTAAACTACATATGAACGACAAAACAAGGTCGTGAAATATATATAACAGGACAATTATATGTGTCATGGATACTTCACTCAGTCTCAGCACTCCTGAAGATGCCTCCAACGTGAGAGGCGAAACGTCGTGCAGAGAGGGAGGAGCGCTCGACGCGGCTATCTTAAAAGAGGAGTTTTGAAACGCAATCATCATTTCTGCATCGGTGCGCAAGGCAGGGCTATACCCAGGATGAGCCGCCAGTCTATAACAGGGCACTGGAGGCCAGTTAATCTAGGCAGTACGTTTTTGGACTGTAGAAATGAATGCGAGCACCAGCCATAAACCCACGTGGACAGGATGTGAACAAGTAAATATGTCAACGACACACGTAAAAATCAACAGAGCCATGAATCTAACCCAGGTCATTGTTGCTGTAAGGCAGAAGCGCTACTCACCGCGACACCGCGCCGCGCAGGATTGGAACGCATGCGTTTTTTTTTAACTATAGGTGAACCGCTCTAATCACAGCGGTATCCTGGACAGGAATCGCAACATCAGTGTCGAGTAGAGTACGGTACGATTTGGATTGTGTGTTGCATCGAAATACAGCTGCATCTGTGGCCACTGTTCAACTTCTCCTGCAGTTCTCTGGGGCCAAAGTGAACGTGAGAGCGCAGGAGACGCACCTGCTACGGGGAGAATGTGACCTTAATGCTCCTGTAGCAACATTAATCCACATTTGCATTTGCTGACTTCTGACTATGGGACGAATCTGCTGACTGGCCGCCCATATATACGACACAGCAGCGTATGGCTAAATACTGTAGATCTGTTTTAATTTAGGGAACAGATCTGCCCGCCTGCTTGCTCATCATTGCCCTTTCATTCTTCATCAGTGTCCCAATTATTGCCCACGGACACTTAGGCCTATACGAGGGCTCAACAGTTTTTTTTTACTGAAAGCAGTTACAATACGGTATAACAATGTTACAGCACTTTGTTAATCCACTCCCGTACGGAGACCACCTCTCACCATGCTTGTTGTGTGGGTTGAGATCATACTTCACCACGCTAGTCGGTGCGGGTTGGTGAAGGGGAAACCCAGGCTCGACTCAGGCATTGCACCGATGATATCTATGGCCCGCAAACCCGCGGTGCGTTTACGGGTGAAAATGCTTTTGGTCGAGGTGATGAAGATGATTGTTTTTTTTATCAAGGAAAATGTCCTACTGCTTGTACATTTTGATCGTTTGCTCTCCGACAACTTGCAGTCGTAGAGAATTGGCACGTTCTGTTTACGTGACAAAAACTTACTGGATGTGGCAAGTAGCGGAACGCCAAAGTGCTTAATCACGGATAAATCGAAGGCATTCATCAGCTGATACGAAAATGTGAAATTCAAATTACAAAACTGGCACGCGGTGGTCTCGTCCTCTGACCAACAACGTCACAGCGTCATTAAAGTCCAAAATACAGTCGACAACCTAGTATAAAATATTGGGAAGCTTTAGTGGGGATTGAACCTTGTTTCTGGTCTTATTGACCAACTGGTGATAATGTACCCTCAATGCTGTGTATATAGATAGTATGTATGTGTTGCAACGTTCCTAAACACTATCGTAGGGGATAGGATTAGAGTTCAATCCCATGTTTAGTTAAGGATAAGGCTAACCTAATCGTGGCAGAGGGGGTTGTGTGTTCCACTGAATCCTAGGGCAATGTCACCTGGCGTTCAGCACTGCCGCTATGGTCTCACTTGGTGAAGAGGTCTGGGAGTCGAGCGATCCTGCCAGGATCTCCCGAGGTGAACAGATCTGGGAGTCCAGACATTGTTCTCTCCGAAAAGACAG
The DNA here is from genome assembly GCA_036362905.1 of Mordacia mordax. Classification (NCBI taxonomy): domain Eukaryota; kingdom Metazoa; phylum Chordata; class Hyperoartia; order Petromyzontiformes; family Petromyzontidae; genus Mordacia; species Mordacia mordax. The sequence goes on along the minus strand of JAZEWT010000019.1, from coordinate 2,115,389 downwards.
AGATTCCTCCGTAGAGCCTTAACAGACTCGAGGGTCAATTGCTGTTCTCCAGTCACACTGATAAAGGAAAGTACGGCACACGCTTGGGTGGACAGCGAACACCACGCCCGGCCACCTTTGTCTTCCCAGTGGAGATGTTTACACAATAACAACAATATTTGCATTTCTATAGCGCCCTTTCACCAGAGCTCTGGAGCAAACAGCATGTGAACAGCAACACGAGAATAGATCAAGTATATAAAATAGTGATTTATACCTGTGGTACTATACGCGACATTTTGATGAGCTGCGGCTGTATACACTGCACCAGGTACTCGTTTGAGGCTGAGTCGATCTAGATGAGGTCCGGAACCGGTTCAGAAAATCGTATTTGTTTTTAGCAGTGACTTGGAATTGAACCCAGGTTATTGTATTCGTAGCGCAGGTCGATTAACCGCGACATCACGCCTCCCCTCGTGCACACGCGCGTATACTCGTGCGCACACGCGCACGCACGCACACACACGGATACAGACGCACCCAGGCATATACACCAAGCCTATATATGCACGACCTTGAAAAGATGATGATCGTATCATAAAGGCACTCCACTGTCGAGGCGAGGGTTCGGACTATAATATTCACACACTTTATCTATATTGCATATAAAACATGACCTTTTTACAATATACCTGCGCGTATTACACCCTCCCAAGCTGGTCCTATACTCACATACAGTAACGATTTCATATAGCTGGCGATCACAGATGGTAAGGGCACTAAACTCACGGTTGAGTTAGATGCCTGGTTATAGGTTGACTCATTCTGTCATTGTTTTTCCCGGGTACATTTAGGCGGTGACACGACCCAGTGATCGTACATTCGCCGCTTGTAGCAGAGGCTCGCGGTTAGAATCGGATGGGCTGTCCCGGTTAATACTGCTCGTGTATTCACCGTAAAATAAACTGAACTATGTGCCGTCTTATTCTGAGAAAAAGCTAAAATTCTTGCTGTTAGGCAAACTTTTAATAGCAGTACACAAAACGTGTATAGATCTCATCTCATTGTCAGAAACCGCTTAGTCCTGTATAGGGTCGCGGTGAGCCGGAGCCTATCCCGGCAGGGATCCACCCACGATAGGACGCCAGTCCATCACCAAGCACTGCGGGCAATTTAGTCTGCAAGTCAATTAACCGAGATTCGAACGGGGACCTTCATGCTGCGAGGCGACAGCGCTATCCACTGGGCCACCGTGCCGCCCAGTTGGTAATGCTTGTATTATGAAATCACCCATTCCTGCCAGAGAATCGTGGAATTTTCACCTCTCGCTTAGGACGCCAACATACATTGGGGCTGTCCGACACTCGTATCGACCGAGAATCGTCTCGTGGTTTTTGGGAGTTGTTGCAGTGCCGACTCCAGATTCCAAGAATCACCGAGCATCTTAAGCGTAAGCCTGTGCTGATTTAATAAAGGTGTGATTTAAAAAAAAGCTGCCACGAAAGAAAATAAATTAAGCCTGATTGTGGAAAGTGCATATAATCTTGAAGTAATTACAGAACCGTCAGAGTAGCCTAGCGGCATAAGTTCAGTTCATTATGAGTACCCGCTTAATACTGTACAGGATTGGTTGGAGCCTATCCCGGCAGACACAAGGGGCAAGACGGGACGATACCCAGGATGTGACGCCAGTACATCGTGGGGGCACACTTTGCCAGCAGGCTGCGCTCATTGCTGTGTAGAATCCCAAGTGAGAAAGTTGGGAACTCTGCTGTAGACGGCGTGTGGTACTACTATGGTAACTAGCAGCGTACCCGCCCCACGGACGATCGTGTGCCAAGCGTGTAGTCCTCACAACATGCACAAGGGTGCCTAAAGAAAATTGATGGTACGGGCGAAAAGCGTGGAAATTCAAAGATTGAATAGGGTTAAAGTTTCACAAGATTATTCACTCAGTGATAAGTACAGATGAAATAAGCCATGAACGCCAAAGTGCAGAAAAAAAACTAGCCCGATACCTTCTGTGCGGATATACACACATAAAGCACTTGCTCCGTTACATATAGCTTACACCCGCAGTATCAATCAGGGCGGCCGTTGCATTAGAACCGTAAAACTGTGCAACAATTGATAAACACGCTACTCCTAGGCTGCACTACCCTCTGAAGATGCTGGTCTCGCAATATACGCACATTCTTGCTCGCATAATCTATTGGAAACACCGTAGCGTTTCTATTGTATCGTTCAAATATAGGCATAGATGTTTATCATTGCAGCAGAAAATTGCAAGTGAGCTTGTAAACTCTGGATGCGTGATTCCTGCGATACAACAAATGTACATTCATTCATTATCAATACCCAGTTTATCCTGCACACGGTCGCGGGGGGGGAGGGGGCAGAACCTATCCCGGCCGACGGAGGGCACAAGGCGGGGGAATACCCAGGATGTGATGCCAGTACATCACAGGGGACACTTTTTCGGTGCAATTTACTCGGCAGGCCAAATAACCTAGGCAGCAGCGTGTCTTTGGAAGGTGGGAGGAAAACGGAGTACCCGACGAAAATCCACGCGGGCACGGGCAGAGAACTCGCAAAAACTCCACACAGAAAAGTCCCCGAGCCGAGGGACTCGAACCTGGGCCGGCTTGCTGTGAGGTGGCAGCTCTACTCAAGCTTGACACCGCGCCGCTCTGAAACTAACTGAACCAATGCTCCCAGAGAGGCCCACAGAGAAGCGTAGATGTCCATTCTTACCGCAGAAAATACCCAGCGAGCTTGCAAGCTCTAGGTACGGGATTGCTGCGACAGAGCAAACGTTCGAACGAATCAACTCAAGCAATGTATGAAATCACAAGGTAACACAACGGACTTTACAGAATTAAAATTTGCAGGGGTGAAAATCTGACCATAATCGCAACGTAAACAGCAACACAGAGTATTGCACAGGATTAACATGCCTAATAATTACAATAAATTAATAGGAGACAAAGATACTAAGTATTTATACTCAAGACATTCTGAACCTCTCTCATATCTACGGGTATAAACGCTACGTGTACTGTACTCTGTACATGGCCGATTACAAGTGGAAATAAATGTTCGGAATTAGCACATTCCTGACCGTTAACATGTCTATCAGTATGCAATAAAGCTGCTATGGTTATTTAGTTATTTACTTTAAAATGTTAGAAATGTTAATCCTTACACATGAGCGTTAGGAAGCAGGCTAATATCGTAGGCTAGGGATTTTGGCTGAAGTTTAATGATTGAAGCTCTCGGTAAATCCACTACTGAATAAAGCCCCCCGTCAATGACGTTATGCTTTGACCATGTTTCACCATAATCGGCAAAGAAGGTCCCGAAGGCCCGTTCCGTTATTAGCCATGAGTGATGTTATCCTGATGTATGATTTCATGGCTCGACGTATGATGAGATGAGATGATGTTTGCTTCCAAAAGCTGTTCTCTCGGGAAGAGAGGGGGCGCACAATGAGATAGGTAGGGTTAGACGATATTTAAAACAGCACAGCCACACAATGAACTCACTCACAAGACGCTTGAAGATGCCTCCAACGTGCGGGGTGAAACGTCGCTAAGGGGAGAGCAGGAGCAATCGAGACGGCTGTACCGAAAGAACAGCTTTTGGATGCAAATATCAGTGATATCTGCAGTCGAGAAGCTTAGCCAGCTGGCTTCAAGGCGCAGTGTGCGATCCACTGCCCGTTTTTTTTATAAGCTTGAACCACTTAATAAACACCCACAATCACTATGTCTCATCTCATCTCATTATCTGAAACCGCTTAATCCTATATAGGGTCACGGTGAGCCGGAGCCTATCCCGGAAACACAGGGCGTAAGGCAGGAATACACCCGACGACGGGACGCCAGTCCATCGCCGACAATCACTATGTGTTATAAAATAATGTATCGGACAATACGCCTCCTTTTCAGGATTTGTTTAACAGCCGGATGCCCTTCCTGACGCCAACCCCCGTTAGTCGGAGGGTCTCTGCATCGGTGAGTTATTTGGAAGCATCGTCAGAACGCTTGATGACACCGCCAGCGTGGCAGGAATACGTCGCGTAGGAGAGAAGAGGCACACTTGACACAGCCATCCCGAAAAGAACAGCTGTGGAGAGAAATCCTCAGACATCTCTATAGATTAACCGTCATAATTCCGGGTTAAATTTCTAGCCAAGAATATATTCTTGTTTTTCATATTTGTGGAGTTTCGTTTGTCCAGTGTCCTGTGTGTTATGCTCTTGAATGTCTCTTTATTATTGTTCGTTATAGTAACCTAAGGGGTAACCAAATAAACTTGCAGAACATGTCTATTCATTGCAAGTTATAATTTCTTGCACTGAAAATTCATCACCCGCATGGCATACATTCGAATAAACACAAATAAGTGAATCATTATATGCAATCTTAAGGATTGTGAGCTGAAGTTTACTTCATCTTGCTCACACTAGTAGTAATGTATATAGCTCTGCACCTAGAATTCTTTAAAGTAATTAAAACTCGCCGGTATCCACAACATATGCACAAATGTATAAACAATGTATACACTACTTGCTTAACACCTTCATGAGTCACACAATCACCAATAATGCATCCCTCGTTCTCGGCATAAGCCAAGCTGGTTTACCTGTTTGGTAACCGGATGGTAAACTGCCAGGTTATACAAGGTGTGCTCTAGGTATGAGCTGCCAGATAACCATACGGCAGTACCGTACTGGATTAAAAAAAAAACATGTTTGTGTGTTTGGAGCTTTCAGTGTCATTCCCCCATATGAGTGGATTTCTCTAAGATGATCCGATTTCCTTCCACATTAAGCCACACTCGGGAATTACGGGACTGTAATAGTATTATTACTTCATGGTATTATCATGCGCTCTGGACGATATGGGGGCATACGAAATGTAACTTTGCATTATTACAGGCAACAGTCAAAGTGAGTATTGCAAAATCAAGCTATCATACAGACCTGCGCGTCTTTTTCAAAAGTCATAAACACAGGTAGATGTACTGCGCTGTTAATGAAACACATTTCGATAATATAACTTTACTGCAGGGGCATTGCATTCTATGAAGAAACTGCTGTAAGGTTCATAGATACTAAGCCACATTAAAGGACATGTTTTACCAATCCCCTAGCAATCACAGAATAATAAAGCATCGCGCGGTAATTATTACCATCATTAACTGATTAGCGTGCGACATCACATAGACACGACAATGTATTAACACAGCAAGTATAGTTTGTGCAACCAGCTGACACAGGACCTTATGAACCTCATAAAGTAAATCAACGCAATGCAAGCGCTGGTTGTCAACTTTGTACAAAATCACCCAGATCGTGTCCGCGGTCAGACGCAATTCGGTTCCGCAGGGTTCATTCATTACGAGCTCCCACTTCATGGCACAGCGGTTAATTGGGATCCTATCCCCGCAGACACAAGGCAGGGCTATTATTACCTTTGATTGTCCATCGCAGCGCGGGTTATTTTGCCGA
>JAZEWT010000019.1:2036858-2047887 GCA_036362905.1 Mordacia mordax | reverse complement strand
ACGCACAGCGCGCTAACCGCTGCGCCACCGCTCCCCACACGCACAGTGCGCTAACCGCTGCACCACCGCTCCCCACACGCACAGTGCGCTAACCGCTGCTCCACGCTACCGCACATCGGTGATACAATAACCGCAGGCAAGATGAGCGATGCAGGATCTTCATTCCTCTACCTCCGGCCCGTCAATCTCTCGTCCTTGATGTCTCCCTGCCACTGCCCCTGTCTCCCTTCTCTCCCCCGCCGAGAACAATGACTACGGCCCCCCGTCAGTCTGTCTCCACGCCGCTGTCTCGCCCGCAACATAGCGGCCGCCTCCTCTCCGTACTCTCTCCGAGTCTCTCGGTGTCTCCTCTCCCTCTGTCCCCGTGTCTCAGCCTCTCTGTGTCTCCGCGTCTCTCTCTCTCTCTCGCCCTCGTGTCACGGCGTCGCGCTCCCTATCCTGCCTCTGCCACTCCACGTGTCTGCTTCCTGCCCAGTCTGTTCTCATTGTCCCGAACCGTCCGCTCGAATCCTCTCTCTTGCTTGGTCAGTCCCTACGCGTGGCAGCCTGGTTGGTTCTGTGCGCACAGCGCTCGCACGACCGACCCTGTGGTGATGCACTCGAGATGACCAGCTCCCTGGGAAGAACCTTGAGATGCGTCTCTGGGCGAAAAACCCATACGCGTGGTCTCGAAGTGCATCACTGAGGGCCTCCACGCTATACTTTCGTTTCGTCTGGTGTGCGTGACTGCCCGTGGCATTAGAATAATACCCAGGAACGCAGTGTGTGGCGGGTTGGCGCTAGCTGTCTGCCTGGTTGCCTCCCCCTCCACCTCTCTTATTATTATTGTCGTCCGTATGCAGGGCGACTCACATCATCGTAGGGGTGTAGTGAGGAAACCACAGAGAGGCGAGGGGAAGGCAGCTATGCAGTCAGCCGGCGTCAACATTTGCCAGACACTGCGTTATGATGCTATCGATCAATTTAATTACTGAGTATATTTTGTGAGAGGAAACCAGAACAAACCGGAGGAAACCCAGCCAGAACAGGTGGAGAACACACAATCTCCACAGAGAAAGGTGCCCCCAGCGGGTTTGTACTGGCTCGTGCAGCACTTTCTGCGAGGTGCCACTCTGCTGCACTTTGGGGCCATTGGATGAAAGGTGCCATGGCATAAATACAATAAAGAAGTGTGATTGTTATGAAGCGGGTACTGGTATTAATGATGAGATCTTGTCCATTACTCGACTGACGGAGCGATCATCACCCCTGAGTGCAGACTCAGGGCAGTACCCTCCTGACATGGAGACTCTTGACATCCGGAATCCTACATTAACATCGACGACCCTCTTGCAGAGTGACACCTCATTCATCGATCCTTAAGTAATGATTTGCTGAGGTGACCTCTACTGCGTCACCAACATGACCTGTAGATTATGTGAAAGGTATTGATTGTTTTTTTTTTTAATCAACACATTCGTTAATAACACGGTGGCTTTAACGGGGAAATATATATAATAAGCGACGTTTTGGGCAATGGACCTTCTCCATAGCACGCACATTGAGTAAACGCAGATTGCGCAAAGATGTATTCATTGGTTTTAGGATGGCAATGGTCTGAACCAGTCCCTGGACTCATCTCACCTTCACCAACCTTCAGTGTCCAGCGTGGTGAAGTATGGTCAAACACCCCCCCGCCCCACCCCTATCCCCACGACCGACATAGCCTCGGATGGTTTCAAGTCTGTCGCAGATTTATAAAGAGTTGGAAGTTATTTACGCACATAGGTGGTGGGTTTCGTACAAAAAGACTGATGGGAAAAAGCCTCTCGATCAGGGGTTCTCAATATTTTGGCCCTCAAGGCCCACTTGGTCTCTGCTGACCACGAGGTGGCGCTCGCGGCCCACCGGGTGAGACTAGGGGCTTCATAATGATGTAGGCAGCTTCATCAAATATAAAGCAGTGACCGTTCAATAGCAGCAACCAGACCACAAGGTGGCAGTGCGTACTCACGGATGATCACCAACGTGAGAAAAGCCACGCTCCCAGGGTCTCAGCAGCGAGCCTCTCAAGCGCTGCAAAGGTCACTCACCCACGTGAGTGACCTTTGCACAATGTGACTGCGTCTCTGACCAGGAGGTTCGCAGAGCCGAGCCGAGTTGACGCGGCGTCATTACCCGCTTAACCCTGCACAGGGTCGCGGGGTGGGTGGGGGGGGTTATGGGGGTGTGGAGCCTATCCCGGACGGCAGAGGGCGCACTGCAGGGGGATACCCAGGATGTGACGCCAATATGTCGCAGGGCACACTCATTGGGGGCGGGGCAAATTTAGTCAGCCGGTGAATTAACCTCGGCAGCAGCGTGTCTTTGCACGGTGGGAGGAAAGCGGACTATCCGGCGGAAACCCACGCGGACACGTGATTATAAATCAACGAAGGACATCAAATATAAATTAAAAAAACGTGAGAGACTAAGTACTAAACAACTCAGTAATCTGCCACTTCGGAAGAGAGAGGAGAGCGATTAGGATTCGCGAAGAACCGCAGATAGACGGGTGGGCCTGGGGTGGGGCGGTGGGGGCACGGGAAGGCAATCACGCCGTAAGCCGATGCCAACATTTGCCAGGTGTTGTCTCGTTTCTATATTTAGATGTTACCGGTCAAATAGAGACAGAGAATCAGCAATCAAAATAATTTAATTCTTGCTTCGCATCGTGAGCCGGGATTGTCAGATCCGTGACGAGATGAGGAGGCAGATGAACCGATAGTCATCGTCTGCCGTGAGTTAAGAGATGCTCTTTCGAGATAGCCATGTCGAGCGCTCCCCCTTTCTTCTTTGTCCTGTAAGGCTTTCAAGTCCTCCGGTTAGAACTATTGATGCGGCTCAGTGTTGTCGTGCCGGGATGATGGCTCTCTTCCGACCTGCGCCTGCTCGGGAACATTTATTCCTTCATCGGCTTGGACTGATGATGAGGAGAGAGGGGGAGCGCTCGACACGGCTATCTCCAAAGAGCAAATCACATCACACATCGACCCGTGACATCACTGCATGAGGTTAGTGACAAATTGCACCATCTGGTGGAGAGTGGACTTTCAATAATTACATGAAATATACACCCCTGTGCTGGGAGACACTGCTGACGGAACTATTACCCACTGTCTCGGCGATGGAAATTCCATATTCCCACGGCCGAGGTGGGTATCCTTAAACGATAAACACTGTTGAATTCCCACAAACTGGTACTATTTTAACAACCTCGCAATGATGATGGGCCCTGGTGGTGATTTGGATTTGGTAACCTCCGTAAAAGAGAGCAGGCCTGACATGCGATTATTCCAGAGATTCAATTATTTACATCCCATTAAAAATGTATTGTAAAATTATTTATAAATCATTAACAAAATCCGGGAGCGCTGTTGCGGCTCAGCGAATAGCGCTTCCGTCTCACAGCAAGTGATTGAGGTCGATTCCCGGTTCGGGTGCCTTTCTATGTAGAGTTTGCATGATGTCGCCCCGAGTCTTCGTGAGTTTCAGCCGGGTACTCCGGTTTCCTCTCACAGTCCACCACAGTTAACCGATAAACGTTGCTCCACTGTCCTGCCATGGGACTGGCGCCCTAACCCGGGTATAGCCCCGTCTTGTGACCTGTGTCTGCTGGGATACGCTCATCGAGACCCTGTACAGAATTCATTAAGCCGGGGACTAACATCGCACGTTATGCACAAAGTGCGCACGCTTCAACCGGCGTGCCAGGAGATCGAATCGAAGCGTCAACTTTTCTGACCGCAAATCCGGTGCACAGCTAAATCCGCTCCCTCGCGGCCGTAAAACCCCCCTCCGTCCGGCGCCTTTGCCACTTCTCTTGAGTGACGAGTCTGTGAATTGCTGCTGAGAAAACAGGCACCGTGGCTGGTCAAGAGGTCCCTGCTTTAATTACGAGAGAAGGAGGCGATCGCGACGGCACCGCCAAGATAATTACAGCCAAACAGCTGGGCAGCATCCTCCACAATCACGCAGAGGTTAATGGCTTATTTACTGTCGGACGGCGCAACGAGGGAAGGAGAGAGAGAGAGGGCGAGAAGGGACAAAATATACACAAACGCCAGCGGAATTCCTGATGAGTTCCATCAAAGTGAAACAGGGCGAGAGAGCGGTACAGAGTTATTGTTTGCGATCTACGGGCTGACTTTTAGACGATGTTGCCCCGACACCCCGGTTAGGGGGCACATCAAGGCTCTGACTCAGTGCGGCTGAAAAGCGGCTCAGAAAACCAAGGTGATGGTGGTGGTGGCGGTGGTGCTGGCGTCCGTGATGTCTCAACCGTGCTGCGCTTGTTTTGTCAACCGCGCAAATCGTGCGGTGGGAAATTCAGCGCCGTCTGAAAAAGGCATGATATCACCGGTGCGGTGACGCAGCGGTGAGAAGCCCTGCTGCCATATGCCAAGAAATGTCTGGGTTCGATTCCCGACTCGGGTGACTTTTGTGTGGAGTTTGCATGTTTTCCCAATGTCCGCGTGGGAATTCGCTGGGTACTCTTGTTTCTTCCCACAGTCCAAAAACATGCTGCCCAGGTTAATTTGCCTAACTGAATTGTCCCCCGGTTCGCTCAGCTATCCTAACTTGCGTATCCCTCCGCGATGGACAATTGTTAAAAAGAGCAACGTAGCTAAACGATTTCTCCCTCACTCACTGGCAATGATTAATTTATTTTGGAGACATTTAGCAAACCCTGGTAAAACTAAGCTGTAAAGAAAGCTGTGTCTGGCGTGGGCCAATCAGTTTCAAGGATAATGCGTACATTATCTAAATGCTCCACGAATAACTGTATCTTGCAAACTTCCAAACAGAGTGTGCGTGTGCTTCCTCCCTCTCGCTGATGAGTTTGAAATTCCCTCCAGTTGCCCAATTTCCCAAGCTATTTGGACCTTGCTCAGCTCGAGGAACTTGGAACGATCATCTATCACATCTTGAGCAGTGCTGTTTACTTCCTGGCTGTTCGTAATTGTGGGCCCCTTTACGCCTGTGGCGCACTCTATATATAATGGAGCAAGTGTTTGTAATTACATGTTTATGCGCATTAAGGGTATTGGGTTTGAACTCCTCATAACGGCGACTGTCATCTGCTCAACACCAAGGCTTTTGTGTCTCGTTTCAATTTTACTTCCACTTATTGGATTATTCTTGTAAAACGTTAAAGATGACCTCAGTAACAAATCAGAAAGAGATCCAGGTCAAAGCGGTCATGTCAGCAGAAAACGTCATCGACAAGAGATGCTAGAAGGACGTGTTACACGCTGCGGAAAACGATCGCAAGTAGGGTGAGCACTCTGATAGTGTCTTGATAACAAACAAACAAAAAAGCAAGAGCTTGCGAATCTGCTTTCCAAGCCATAACTGATGACATCCATCCGGATAAATAAATAACAACTGAAAATATATCTTCCATTATAATTTCAACTGCGAATTTCGTGTTCAATCTCTGCAGAGGCCCGTCACTCCAAGCGACTCGGGGAATAAAGAAAAGAGAATGTGGGGCGATCATGCAAAACTAAATTGGAGGTGGTGGAACAGCAGGCGGGGCTAATTAAAAGTCCTGTCTTATCTATCACAGATGACCGGACGGCATGATCATTGGTAATGGGGTGAGATGAGGGATGGCGCAAATGTGCGCTGCTGTGCGGAGGCGAGCGCTTCGTGCGCGCACCGCACGCCGAGAGCGAGCGAGGGAGCGAGGCCTCGCCGCCGCGTCCATTCATTTCCCAGAGCAATGACGCGCGGAGCAGCATCTGGTGCTGGCGACACCCGCGTGCTGCGCGCGGGATGACCGCGCGCGCCTCCTGCCTTCTCGGGCGATGAGAAGCGGCCCGGGAGCGGCGCTGGACACCCACCCGCTCCCCCCCCCCCCTACACGCGTGCCCTCTTGGCCTAGGGCGGCACGGTGGCGCTGCTGCCGCACAGCAAACATGTTCCGAGTTCGAGTCCCCCTTCGTTGCGGCGTTTGCATGTTCCCACCCCGTGCCCGCGTGGGGTTTTTGCTGGATACTTCGCTTTTCTCCCACAGTCCGAAGACATGCTGCTGCCTAGTTTTATTGTCCTAACATGCTGTGACTTGCTTGCCTTTCACCGCTGGACAACTGTAAAAAAATATCTACATAGCTCAACGGCTGTTTCCAGTTTAAATACAGACTGCTTGACTGACTTAACGGGTTAATGCCATACGCGGGCGGTCATTGCGCTTGACAATGTGACAACGTGGCGGTGGGAAGCGGTCGTGTAGCGGTTAGTGCGCTGGGTTACGGCTCGAGATCAGTTGCCGTTCGCGGCCGTCACCAGTGGTGATTTTTCAAACCGGTCCTGTGCCTCCCCTAGGTCGACTCTGCCTCAAACGAGTACCTCTTGCGAGGTGTGTCAGCATCGCCGGTCGGGAGACAAAGTGACGACGCGGCGCTGGCCACCCACCCCCTCTATGCCGTGCCGGTCTTCATTGGTGCTCGCAAACAGAACTTGGCTGCTACAGTCTATTGAGGCAATGCGGGAGAGCTTTATCTGATGTTGTTAACGTGCGTTCTCTCCACAGCTCTGTGCAGCGCTTTGTGACCCTCGGGTGAAAGGCACTCTGGAAGTGCAACTCTTATTATTATTATTTTGTGACCGTGTCTGGGGGACGCCAGTGTGGTGGTCAGCTCACTGCGACCCAATGTCTGGTCAACACCAGTGACGAATGTCCGAACAGGCACTGGGCCTCCCCTAGGTCGACTCAGCCTCAAAGGAAGCTCGCAGCTACAGTAATGCAGTGACCCGAGTTCGTTTCCCATCCATCGCTCACATCTGTAGTAGGATGTGAACAGGTTTTCTGGACACCTTCATCTCTTCACCAACCCACACTCACCAGCGTGGGGCACGCGACCAACGCGGGGCGAGGGGGCTGATGAAGGTCCGTGTATCTGTATGATCGTATGCGCGTCTTCGCCGTTGTAATTGACGAGCGTGTCACAGCAGGAATCGTACTTACATCGATTTTAAGATGAAATTCCAGTGATTTATCCGATAGGAATCTGGTTGCAATTTCGGAGATGGAATTGGACTGTTATGAGTTCATACCCCGGATGAGGTCAACTACACATCATCCCGTGCAGGGTCGACAAAACGGGTAGTGATCTGTCAAAGCCCATCTTCTGCCATGCGTCCAATAGATTGCGCCTCTCGGAATGGACCTCCACAGTCAGAGGCATCATCAGACTTCCGACCGATGCCTCCAACGTGCGAGGCGAATCGTGGCGCAGGAGAGAGGAGGGACACTCGAGACGGCTATCCCGAAAGATCAGATATGGATTGCAAGTTTATATTCATCAAGCCGTGATTAAAAACCGACATCGCTATATTAGGCCTCTGGCATGGGAATGTGAAATTCTCACCATATGATAAGGGCGCTTGTCGAGTGATGATGAGGATGGTAACATTCATCGCGCACCACGCAAATTCCACGTCTGGTTACGAACGAGACACGCAGACGTGAAGAAACCGCAGAGAGGTGGGGGGAAGGCAGCCTTGCAGCTACCCGGCGCCAACATTTGCCCGACACGACGCGTTATATTTAATTATGATTATAATATTTATATTTTTATCGGCTAATTCATTAATGCGTTCATTTTACTTGTGCGAGGAGACTGGAGAACCAGGAGGAAACTCGCACGGAACAGCGGGAGAGAACACACAAACGCCACGCGGGACAGCGCCCGAGGCGGGACTCGAACTGCTTCCTCAGGGTTCGATTCCCCGCCCGGGTGCCGCCGTTGTGTGGAGTTCACTGAGTCTCTCTTCGTGTCCGCGTCAGTTTACGCCGGGCACTCCCACGGTCCAAAGGCCCAGGTTAATTGTCCTGACCATATCGTCCTGGTGCCCTGAGATGTTGTCACTTGCTCACCCCTCACCGGTGAACAACTGTTAAAAACAGCCACATAGCTCAACGGTTCCCTTCCAGCTTAAATAAAAAAAAAATAGTTGATTGATACCCAAAGTTGGTGAAACGGACCTTGACGTGCAAAAGGTTGAGACTCCAGTAAACCTATGGATGTCCTTGAAAGCACGCACGCACGCTCGCACAAACAAACACACCACAAGACAAATTAAACATTAAAATAGGCCACGTATAATCCAATTGCTGTCCATTTAGTACAAAGTCGTGTTGTATATTTCCCGGGGAAACCTAATTTCGAGTGAATGTGGGCGTCAGACGAGATCTATGACGCTCATGCAGCTGCGCACTCATCATGAATCTCGCGTCAGCGGAGATCGTGAGAACACGCGGCGGGCTGCTGTGACATGTCAGTGGCTGGAGAGAAGTCATCAAGCATTTAAACTAAGCTGTGAATTGTTCGGAGCGCATCCCGTCCGCTCTCGTGAATTTCAAGAGCCTGCTTATTTATCGAGATTTAATAAAATTTGAAAAAAAACAAAAGCAATCGTGCTATAAATTCAAAAGCAACCATTATGATTGTGGAAAGAGTGCCTATCGTTTCAATAACTCACATCTGTCAATGAGCAGGAAGCTCATCACAAGCGGGAACATTAGTGCGGCGCCGGAATGCAATTATTGTTATTATTAAAGGAACTTTCAACAACAGCTACGTTCACTCTGTGCAGCACCACACCAAGACCACCAGTTGTGCAAGAACGTCATCATGGTTTCCAATGTGATGAGGTGCTGCTCCCTGCTGGACAACTGCTAAAAAGAGCAACATAAACTCAACGGTTCCTTTCAGCTTCACTGGAGACTAATTGATGCTCGCTTCCAAGGTCTGCGTTCGGGAACCCCATACAGATTCCTGACTTCTACACCACGAGGACTGACCAGCACGTAATGCCTAATGACATTAACAGTCTAAATTACGGGACAAAACCCCCTGACAATGGAAACATGTGTATATACATATATGTTTAGATACGCTAAACAAAAGGAACCGCTTGAGAAATCACACCAGAGCCGCGGTGACTCTATTAAGCGCCGGGGAAATTAAAGTTTATCGTAGTGGCTGAGGTCATGATGATGGCTCAACCGTGTTCTGGCGACAGCGTAGGGAATCACTGGCAGCAGCGTTCGGCCCCCACAGAGCCAGCAGCGGATTCCTCCCGCCTCCTCCGCCGAGGACAAATGTGAACCGCGCTCAGGCCGCTAAGTAAACTCGTAAACAAACCACGTAGGCGAGAGGAAGAAGGGCGAGGATATTACGGTGAAACGTAGACTCGAATTAGCGAGCGCTTCCTCCGCAATTCTATAGCGACTGTGCCTTTGGCGTCGCGTCAACAGACGGATAATCCGAACATCCTGGTGTGAAACAGAGTCTTCAGACTCGCTGGGGAATTTCCCCAGCAAATCGTGTAAATTCATATTGCTGCGGCGTTTTTGCTTTAATTTACAGAAACGAGTAATGTGGAATTACCACTGCTAGCGCATTGAGAGTGCGTTTGAGAGCCACACTATTGCGCATTTGAGTAAGAGGAGGCTTTGATTTCACATCCAATTAAAAACTCTCAATGTTGCTGCGTCACTCCGTGTGTATGGAAGCTGGAAGGGACCGTGGTTGAGATGTGCAGCTCGTTTGAACAGGGGGCGGCAGGGTGGCACGGTGGCTAAACGTGCGCCTCACAGAAAGCCCTCCCCCAGACGGTGAGATCTATAATTCTAATTATAGCATTTAAAGCGCTTTTCACCCGAGGGTCACAAAGCGCTGCACATTTATGCCTCGGGTGCATTTCTGTGTGGAATTTGTGTCTTCCCCCTCTTCTCTGTGGGTTTTCTCCTGGTTCTCCGGTATCCTCCCACATCTAAAAACAAAACCACTCATTCATTAATTGACCGATACCATCATAACCTATCCGACGCAGTGTCTGGCAAATGTTGGCGCCGGCTAACTACGCGGCTGCCTTCTCCCCCGCCTCTCCGCGGTTTCCTCGCGCCTCTGAGTCGTTCTCTATTCGCATGAATACCTTTGATATTCAATGAACACCTGCGCGTGTTTGGACTGGGAGAGGAAACCGAACTACCTGGTGAAAACCCACGCGGACATCGCGAGAACACGCAAACTGCACGCAGAAAGATACCTCATTCGGGAATCGAACCCAGGCATTTCTTGCCGAGGCAGCAGCGCTACTCACCACGCCACCGTCCTGCCCACATTATCTCTCCGCCTGTTTTCACTCCGCTATCCATGTTCTTCTATTTTCCCAACCTGTCTGTCTTTGCAATGCAAATGCTCTGAGTGTCTCCCACCCCAAACTACGCCACCAGGTCCCTCCTCGTCCTCTCCATCCGCCCTCCTCCATCACCCACGCGTTCTCTCGCCGTTAAAACCAGACTGGAGTCGCGACCGTGAGGACGGAACAGCCTCGCTAGAGATGGGGAGAGAGACAGAGAGATGGACGCAGTGGCCATGGTGGGGGTATTATATGGGGAGCGGCGGGGCAGCGGTTAGCGCGCTGCGCTACCAACCGAGCTACCCAAGCCCGACTTCCACTCACGCCCAACACCGCCGACGATTTTCGGAACCAGTTCCAGGGACTCCCCGTGGTTGCCTCGAGTACCCGATACGTGGTCTGAAAACATCACCATCAGGGAGATAAAGATGGCTGGGCGTTGTGCTTTGCTCGCCCATCCCTTCGTGTGCCGCGCTGGCCTTTTCTGGGCGCTCGCTAACAGCACTTAAAGCATGCAGACAATCTGCTCAGGTTATACGGGTGATCTTTGTCTTTGTGGGGGGTGTTGGGAAAACGGAACACGAAGGTGCTGGGTGTGGAGGATGGAGCGAGAGTGTAAAAAAGGCGAAGCGAAAAAAAAAAGGACCTCCATTAACAGGCGGGCCATTACTCTTCCATTGAGCCACCGCGTGTGAATGGGCAGGGATGGGGTCTCTGCGCGAGGGCGAGAGGGAGGGAGAGATGGGTCTGGGAGGAGTTTGCCGCGCCGGGCAGGAGTCGAGCTTGAAGGTAGCGTGGCCACACCTGATGCTTTTAAACCCATGCAGTTGCGAAGCCACGTGTCCTGGCTTCCTCC
>JAZEWT010000019.1:2001948-2012697 GCA_036362905.1 Mordacia mordax | reverse complement strand
AGTCAGTGTTGAGTCTGTGTGTGAGTCAGTGTTAATGCTGTGTGAGTCAGTGTTGAGACTGTGTGTGAGTCAGTGTTGAGACTGTGTGTGAGTCAGTGTTGATGCAAGCGGAATATTTTCTCTCCGAATAAACCTCCACGGCGTGCCGGACAGCTCACGGGCGCGTGGCTGCACAGACGTCTCCCCACCAATGCGGTTTCATTGACAGAAGTGTTTTTATTTACGGTAGGAGAACCCCCAGCAAGCTCGCAAGCTCTGGATGCGGGCTTCCTGCGATACGACCAACGTTCGCAACCGCGTGTAAAACCACGTGGCAAATGAACGAAGTCACCGCGACAAATTGTATATAATCTGGAGGTGTCCTTAATGAACGCGCCCATAAGAGTGTTGCTGGCAAAGCGAGGTCATAGAGCTGCTGGATTCCTCCCAATCAGCAAACCACGGGGCCACCAGAGTTAAGACCCATCGTGTTGCCGGGGCATGGATTAATAGGCAGTTCATTTGTCAATGTTTAATTCATGAGTTGCTCAACTGGCAATGCATTGTACTGTATGCGCAGGCGTGTTTTGTATATGTGTGGAGCGGTGGCGCAGTGGTTAGCGCGCTCGGCTACACAACGGGGGCACCGCGGTCGAGTTCGATTCTCGCCCGTGGTCAACGCTCGTGTTGGCGATGATTACAAACCGCACGAGGCACTCGCTGGAGGCTGAGTCGACCTAGGGGCGGTCCAGGACCGGTTAAAAATAATGCAATTCTTAACGCGCTGTGCGAATGCCACGGCGGGTCATGTGGTCAGCCGGCGCCAACCCGCCAGAGATTGCTTCCTATATGTTGGGAGGTTATTGGCAAATTAATTAATGAGTGTGTTTTTGTTGTGGGAGGGAACCAGAGTACCATGGTGCAAATCCACGTAAAACCTGGGCAGAACACACAAATTCTACACAGAAAGCTACGGGTACTTTTGCCAGTGTACTTATGTAAGAAAGAGAAAAGGTTTTCACTATTTCTGGCAATTATATGCGTGGTAAGATCTCAAAACACCATATTAGACACATTTGACAATGTGTCTAGTTGGCAAAAGCCACACATACTTTTGGCAAAATATGCAAACATAGCTTCCTGTTTGCATATTTTGCCGCAAGAACGTGTGGCTTTTGTAAACTAGACACTTTGTGAAAGGTGTCTATTTGGTTTATTAAGATCTTAACACCTGTATAATTGCCAAAAAATGGTAAAAACCTTTTCAATTTTTTTACATATCTGCATAGAAAGGCCCCCAAGGTGGGACTCGAACCGCCTCGGGGGGAGGACCTTCTTTCTGTGAGTCGCAGATGATGCCGCTGCACTACCCTGCCGCCCAAAAAGGAACACTCGACACGGCTATCCCGAAAGAACAGCTATGGAGAGCAATCCTCAAAACTGACGACGGTCTCTCGATAACGCGGTGTTTGGCAAATGTTGGCGTTGGCTGACTGGATGACTCCTTCCCCCCCCCCTCGTGGTTTCCTCGCTACGCCTCTATAGTGATGTAAGTGGTCCTGGATAAAAGCGTCGCCTAAATAAAGATTAATGATAATGCGGAGCCCGCGTGTTATTGCCTCCCGAGCGCAGTTAATTTAATTATTTTAGAACGCGGTCCCACCGCACATGAATCCACGTGGCCTCTGCGCGAGATTCCCACGCACGTGGTCTGGCACAGCGACCACGGAGTAACAAGGTTGTGGGTTTTTTTCTCTCTCTAAAAGGGGATAAATGTAATGCCATCAAACACCGTAAACCAAACATTGGCAGAGGGGGAAAACGGGAGAGAAATCTAAGGAAGAGAACAGAAAAAAAATCAAACGTAAACACAAACCACGGCATGTACGGAATTGCTGTCATGTGAAATAATGCTTGCCCCGAAGGAAGCATTTTTGCTGATTGCACAGCAATCATAACAGTTTCAGGAACCCTGTCATTTCAAGATGTGTCCAGTTGGGTTTCCGAGCTGTAATGAGAAAGGTATTTTACAGCCGTGTCTGTCGTGACATTATTACATTTAATGAAGGCAGTTTCTGCTGATAGAGTGCATCCTAACGACTGTAATCCAAGACAACATCACGAAAAGCCACCTCGGGAATCAGTTGAACGGCACATTTTTCGTCATCTGCAGATTTTTATAGTGAGCGATTGATTCCAGCCCTTTATATGACAAATGGCTGAAAAACCCACACGCACACAAAGCTAAAGATCCCCCATGCCGGCCTAACGGCCTCAAATGCTGTTAGCGAGTAACACCAATAGAGGTCAGCACGGCACGCGAGAGGTGGGTGACCAGCACCACGTCCGGCCGCCTTTGCACCGCACTGGGGCACTCATTTGAGGCTGAGTCGACCAAGGGGAGGCCCAGGACCGGTTCGCAAAATCGCAACTGGTCTTGCTTGCGAGCTTTGTGTCGGAGCGCGCTAATCACCGCACCACCGCCACCCACCCACACACACACGCACACAAACGCTCTCACACAACGCGAATGCTCACACGAGAGCAACACGCACATTCACAAGCACGCAACACTATGGGCATATCTCCGAGCCTTAAGCCTTAGAGATCATCGGCGTAATTTTCCTGATGGCGAGCACCCATTAAGGGCGCGCAATGCTGAACGATGGGGTTTGTGAGACGGACACGCGGCACTTACATCCGCCAAGGGCTGATGCGTTATTATTTTTTTTTAAAACACATCGCAACCTGTACGCATTAAAAAAAAAGTCCAAGTCACGTCCAAATGTATTTCATGCCTTGCTGATTCTGCAGATATGTGCAGAGTTCACGATGATGCTAATATCACATGACAGGCTTTGGACACATTTGAGGACCCGTTCTGCCGAAATATAAATTTTAAATACGAAAAAATGTTGGGCTCTCTCACTGCATCTCCTTATTTTATATTTATTATTGATATTATTATGCGGATTATCAGTATCCGCTTAATCCTGTGGATCGCGGTGAACTGGAGCCGATCCACACAGACAGCAGTGCCAGACAGAGCCACCATCACACGTACGCAGACTCTTAGCCGCTGTTGTAAACAACACTGTTGGAAACGCGAGATAACGAGCTTTTTATGAGCATATCTGAGTATATTTGAAACCGTTCTCATAGTTTTATTCTCGTAATTTTGGTTTAATTTCCGTTACTTTAATTGTTACTGTTATTAATGAATAACTCTACGTCGAAACTCTTGGGGCGTAGTCGACAAGGCCTCGCCTTGCCAGCGGGAGCGAGTTCATCATCGTCGTAGCAGTACCCGCACTCTCACTCACCGCATAGCTCACCTCCCTGCTCACCCTCACTTTCCTCACCTCGCTCTCCCCTCACGACCCTCCTTGTTATCTTGTTACCCTCATCCGCCATCGCTTCCCACCCCCGCTTCGCCGCCTCTCTCGAATGTCTTCACTCACTTTCCTATGTCCTCACCATTTACCACACCACCGCGAGGTTCACTTACATTCGTCAAAAAGAGAAAAGGTTTGGCAATTATACAGGCGCTGAGATCTTAAAACATCAAAATAGACACTTTTCGCAAAGTGTCCAGTTTGCAAAAGCCACACATACTTGTGCAAATTATGCAAAAAAAAAGTTTTGATAAAACATGCATTGTCCTTCAAACGAATTGACCCACACTGGACACGGTTTTATTTAGAGTTCCTCAGGGTTCAGTCCTCGGCCCATTACTCTTCAGCATCTACATAAAGCTGTATCGTGGGCAGCCTCAATCTCGGCTACCATTGCTCTGCCGATGACATCCAAATCTATAACCACGCAAAGCCATCCATCAATGCGCTTTGCATATCGTCCTCACTATCAAGTGTGAAGGCCTAGCTCAATTCAAATTGCCTAAAACTAAATGGCAACAATACAGAAGTTTTGCATGTCGGAACCCCGCACCAACTGTCTAAGGCCAAACCCATCCAATTGATGCTTGACGACCAGACAACTGAAGTTGCTAAGGCAGTCCAGAGTCTAGGAGTGACTCTTAATTCCTCACTCACTTTCGAGACACACATCAACAAGGTGACGAAAGTAGTATATTTCCAACTCAGAAATATAGCCAGACTTGCAAAATTGTCACCCTCCGATACTGAGAATCTAATCCACATCTTCATCTCCTCACGAATCGATCATTGCAATGGACTGCTCCTTGGAATCCTTGCCTACCTGATCAATCGTCTCCAAGGTGTGCAGAATGCGGCTATTAGAGTCCTCACCGGCACACCCATCCACGATCGCATATCCCCAGTACTGATGTCTCTCCACTGGTTACCGGTTAAATACAGGACTGAATTCAAGATCCCCTTTCTCACCTGCAAGGCTCTCACAGGCGCTGCTCTGACATATATCCGTGACCCACGTCAGGTACCCCCCTCAACACGATAACTTCGATCATCGAATATGGGCTTGCTACATGTGCCCAGATCGCACCTCCATTCGATGGGTGGCAGAGCCATCTCTCGCGCTGCTCCCAGACTCTGGATCGCCCTTCCATAGGAAATTCGATCATCTAAGTCCCTGGGCATCTTCAAATCTCGTCTCAAGACTCTCTTGTTCCGAAAGGCATTGAAGTCCTCTGGCTAGAACTGTTGATGCTGCTCAACATTGTGCTTGGATGATGGTTCGCTGTTGACCTGCGCCTGCTCAGAAACCTTTATTCCTTCCTTTATTTGTTACAGTTATTTTATCTCCTTCACTTATATATAGCCATTGTTTTACTTTTAATAGATCTACTCAGATTTTGTTGTTGACATACCATTCTCTCCACGGCTCTGTACAGCATTTTGTGACCTTCGAGTGAAAAGCGCTCTATTCGTGCAACTATTATAATTATTATACCCAGGATGGGACGCCAGTCCATCGCAAGGTATCGGGGGCAATGTCGTCCGCAGGCCAATTAACCTAGACAGCAGCGTTTCCTTAGACTTTGAGAGGAAACCGGAGTACCTGGCGAAAACCCACACGGGCACGGGAGAGAGAGAACACAAACTGCACAGGGAAAGGTGGCACCCGAGCCGGGAATCGAACTCGGGTGCGTCTTACTGTGACGCAGCAGAGTTACTGACTAGGTCGCCGTGCAGACCCTTCACGGTTTTATGTTTTAAACTCTTTTGCAAATTTAAATCGGTAATGCGCTCTCCCATTCCACACCGTTTCCTCCCACCGCGCAAAGACGCGTTGCTGCTGCCCAGGTTTATTGTCCTGCTGAGTAAATTGCCCGAAAAAAAAATGTGCCCTGCGATGAACTGGCGTCACATCCTGGGTATCCCTCCACCTTGGGCCCTCTGTCGGCCGGGATAGGCTCCGCCCACCCCCACCCCCACCCCCACCACCACGATCCTATAGAGACTTACACTGGTATTAATAATGAATGAATGAATCACAACCCCGGAGCCAATCAGCAGCAGGGGGGAGCATCGACGAAGATTGGGGCCTTGACACGCGCATCCAAACCCCACCCGCCCCCCCATCCCACGCGGGATGATTGGCAGCTTTCCGTACAAGGGTGACATATTTACACCGATTGGTGTCAAATATTCTTGCCAAATGGCGCAGACTCCCCCCCCTTCCCTCTTCCGCGTGTCAGGATCCTTCATCAGCGGCCGCTGGGCCCGCTCGCTCCTGCAAATCATTTGTTGTTGTTGACTTTGCACATTGCTACCCTGCGCTTGTCCAGCACCGCGGTGACAAGCGCTGCCGCCTCACAGCCAGAAGGACTCGAGTTCGAGTCTCGGCCCGGGTGTTTATCTTTGTGGAGTTTGCACGCTCTCTCACCCGTGTCCCTCTCGGTTTTCGCCGCGTGCACTCCCGGTTTCCTCCCAAATGTCTCTGCCTCGGTTAAATGTTCTGGTGAAACGTCCCACCGTTCGCTGAGATGTAACTAGCTTACCGCTCCCCGCTGGACGACTTAAAGAACGGTTGCGTAGCCCAACTGTTCCTTCTAGCTGACCACAAACTGACAGGTTGCCACCTGTCCGGTATATTTTTCTCTCCAAAATCATCCTCCTCTTTGAGGAGGCGGCTGTTCTGGAACATATACAAGTACGTATTCACAGACTAAGTTATTCAAAGTCCGCTATTCTTCCAGTTACACGCGCAGATTTGTTTTTCTCCATGTAATTCTGTGCACCTGTACGACGCGTCCCGATGTTTTGTGGCTCCGAGGTGGCAACCCTAACCCAGTGGCGTCCTGTGACTGACGCCGCTTGCGTGGGTCTGCACCTGGGGTCACCCTTCTTCGAACAGAGGCGCTGCGTGCGATTGCGCCGTAGCAGCTGAAGCGGAGCCCGTGTCACTCACTGTGTCACTCACTGTGTCACTCGCTGTGTCACTCACTGTCACCGACTGCCACTCACTGTGTCACTCACTGTGCCACTGTCACTGTGTCACTGAATGTCACTCACTGTGTCACTCACTGTCACTCTCTGTGTCACTCTCTGTGTCACTGTCATTCCGGGGTTTGAGCAAGACATGGAACCATTTCAAGTGGACCCCGATAGTCGTCCATTGATCCTGGAATGCAGCCACGCTGTGGAGGGGACTCAGCGCATACACGGTACCAACATATAAATAGGAGTCACACACACGACACACGCACACTGCGCATGAGGATGCCTCTAACGTGCGAGGCGAAACGTCGCGAGGTGGAGAGAGGGAGCGATCGACGCGGCTGTCCCGAGAGAGCAGCTTTTCGAAGCAATCAACATGCCAAACTGTTTACACAACCAAGACTCAAATGTTTACAAAACTAAGAACCAGATGTTTACAAACTAACACCTAGATATTTAAAGGGATTTGCTTACATTTAAATATGATGAAGAGAGTTTAACTCATTCTAATCAAGTAGGCTTGTAGCGGCTCTATGTGTCATGAGAATAACTCTCCATAGCTACCCTTTTGGAACACTCGACACGGATATCCTGAAGCACAGCTACGAAGCGCAATTCTCAACCCATTGTGTGTCAATCCACTGCTGGATGAAGGCGTCTCCTCGCTCTGTCGGCGAGCTGTTTGGCCACGTGTCACCACGCTGCTCAGTGCGGGCGACTGGTGAACAATCCACCATCGCCATGGCATAGCGACTCACCTATGACAGTCTGAGCGCACCGAAAGCTTCAGATGTTAATTAAATCCAGCCGAGTCATATTTATTTCTCTTATCCGTAGTGACAAGGCTCTGTGAGGCCGCGCTAACGCAGTAATTATGGAACATTGCCCCCGCATTTCATCGTGGTTGCAGGATAAAGATCCGGGTCGCTTCAAAAATTAATGAAACAACTTGTCGCTTTTTGAAACCATTTTTTTTGTTCGGAATGCTTGGCCAATTGCGCCAATGTGATATCGTTCAAGAGGTAAATTGCGTTTTGAGCTTAAAGAGTGATATAAAAAAAGTAAAATTACTAATTTTCCTACTCCTCTTACAACATCTGAACGCTGGGATATAATCCATTAACACGAGGGCATTGCATCCACAGTTGGGACAGCGTCTTGTCATTAAGATACGCGCAGGGTCTCATTTAGACATCTGTTTGATGGCCAGAAGAGAAACTAAAACGAAAGAAAATCAATGGACCTCTCCTGGGCATGTACTGTGCATGTCATTAGACTAAGCCAACACGCAGCTTATTTGCAGGCAGATTATACAAAATGCCACGGTGGCTATGCTGCGGGTGGCCTCTAATCCAGGGTTGGTGGATCACCACACGTAATATCCAAGACCAGAGAGTTATGTCACCGGTTCATCGTGTGTTGTGAGTTTTAAGCAACTTCGTTTGTTGTTTTTGTCACAGAGATTCTGGAATCGCAAACCAAGCTCACGAGTTCGGAGACGATTTCCAGCTCGGCACGGGTGACGCAGCAGCAACACCCGTGTCTCGGAGAGAAAGTCCCGTCCAAGATGGTTCGATGAACACCTCGAGCGGCAGTGTGGATGGAAATTGTGTCTTCTTCTGCCGCTCTTCGTGTGTTTCCTCCGGACTCTCCAGTTTCATCCCACAATTGAAAAAGACGCCCGTTAATTAATTGCCCGATAACATCGTTTAATGTAAAGGGGCACAGTTTCTGGTGGGTCGGCGCCGGCTGACCACGCGTCCCCCCCAAAATTGCGCCACGGTATATAAGGAGAGACGGGAAACGCTGAACGCTGCTATCCCGAAAGAGCAGCCGTGGAGAGCAATTCTTACACATCGAGCTGTCAAAACCTGCACCAGTACCTACTCCACTCCACCATCACGCTCAAAATACCTCTTATTGTATTTCGTCACGCTGAGCTACAGCTGAACCGGCGCACAGCCTAAAACACCTGTCACTCTATGGCGGTCGAACAACGAATCGTTTCGAAGGAGGGAGGCGGAACGCTCGACATGGCTCTCCCGCAAGAGCAGCTCTCTCGAGCAATTCTCATCGTACGTCGAGCCCGGGCGCGTTGCCGGTGATTTGCTCAGAGGCTGCTTTCGCTGTTGGCACCACCGGGCCACACTTCGTCAAGGCATGATCGCAAATTGGCACCGACACGACGGCGGTGGCGGCAGGAAGTCTGCGGAACGTTTCTGTTTTTTTCCAAGAAACGATGGCCGCGGTTCGTTCCGAAAAAAGAGAGGACATTTGCCGAAATCCGCGCACTAATTCCGGACAAGTTGTTGGGACGATGGAGTCGAACGGGCCTCTGGTGGGGATTGAACACGGCCCGGGTGAGAGCGAAGAGAAAGAGAGGACTTTATCCGCAGAATCGATACTCAAAAATGGCTACATAAAAGCCTTACCACGTGGGCTGTCTAAAAAAAAAAACCCGCCGCCGCTCTTGTCCCACGAGAATTTAAATGGCATAAAAGCAATGGGGCCGGAGTCACAATCTGTACCTAAGCCCTCTGATCTCGTGTGAAAACGTAATGCGTTTGGCAGTGAGCGTCCACACCAACGCACTTATCAGCTTCAACTTCAGAGCGGCGCCTCCCTGAGCTATCCCCATGCGGACAGACAATATTGATTGTGTTTTTTTTTCCTAATATATTTTTGTGTTCCCTCTCCGCTCCCGCTCCCTCCTACGCCTCCTCGCTCCTCTCCCCTTCTCCACCTGCTCTCTCGTCACTTTGTCTTTGAAGGAAACAGCTGCTGGTGATTTAAGCCCTGTGCTTTAAGTACCAAATGATTCTGATATAGTCCTTCTGCCAGCGGTGGAAATTTCCGTTCAATTTCATTGCGTTGAAATTCTGATCCAGCACTGTTGATTATCTCGCATTTAAGAGAATCGTGGGGTAATTTGAAAGAGCACAATAATTCCAAAGCGGTATAACGTTCGCAGACAAATAACGCTCCAAAGTTCATCTGACTAAAGGAGGTTGGCATCAGGAAGGACATCTGGCCATAACATTTTTATTGCTGCCGATTTTCCGTTCTAGTGCCGTTGTTGTTGACGTGCCGTTCTCTCCGCAGCTCTGTGCAGCCCGTTGTGGCCCTCGGGTGAAAAGCGCTCTATAATTGCAATTATTATAATAATCTCATCTCATCTCATTATCTGAAACCGCTTAGTTCTATACAGGGTCACGGTGAGCCGGAGCCTATCCCGGCAGACACAGGGCGCAAGGCAAGGATAAACCGACGATGGGACGCCAGTCTATCGCCGGGCACTGCGGGGCAATTTGGCCTGCGAGCCAATTAACCTATGCAGCAGCATGCTTTTGGACTGTGGGAGGAAACCGGAGTGCCCGGCGAAAACCCACGCGGACACGGGGAGAGTATGCAAACTCCACACAGAAAAGCACCCGAGCCGAGAGATTCGAACCCGGGACCTTCTTGCTGTGAGGCGACAGCGCTAACCACTGGGCCACCGTGCCGCCCTATTATAATAATTATAAATGCAATTAACAACATTATTAACATTCTGCTCCCACCAATGGGGGCCAACCGGCCAACCTGGATCTACCCGGAAAGCGAGCATTCACAGCAGCAACTCCAGTTGTTTAGAGGAGAAGCGCGCGCCGGCTCTGCGGTAGGGCATTGACTGAAAACTGGTTGTGAGCTCCATTCCTAGTGGAGGGATTGTTCCAGCCCATCATCATCATCGTCGTCCATACTAGGGTAATATAAACTGGTACCACTTTACAGGGATACTGTGTAATGTAGTTGTGCCTAAACCTGTTTAAACACAAGATCACTTTTAGACTCTAAACGCAACACAAGATCTACTATTACAATGTCACGTTTGTTTAAACGCGGCGCGGTGGCCCAGAGAGTAGCGCTGTCGCCTCACAGCAAGAAACACGCGGGTTCGATTCCCAGCTTGGGTGCCTTTCTGTGTGGAGTTGGTGTATTCTCGCCGTGCGTGCGTGGGTTTTCGTTGGGTACTCCGGTCTCCTCCCACCGTTAAAAGACACGCTGCTGTGTCATTTAATTTGCCTGCTGAGTAAATTGCCCCCCAACGCCCTGCGATGTCCTGGCATCACATCCTGGGTATAGCCCCGCCTTACGCCCTCTGCCTGCCGGGATAGGCTCCAGCCCCCAGCGACTCTGTACAAGATTAGGCGGATGTTGATAATGATGACGAACATCCCCCAAAAAATGAACGCTGTCCAAAACACTCACCTTTTCTTAGTGTGACACCTGTGCTTGCAGCACACCGTCTTAGAGTGTCACAAACTGTTTGTGAGTAGTGCTGGCTGCTCATTGTGTATACTGCACACCATCTTAGAGTGTCACAAACTGTTTGTGAGTAGTGCTGGCT
>JAZEWT010000019.1:1848407-1860665 GCA_036362905.1 Mordacia mordax | reverse complement strand
CGAGTAGGCGTGGCCACACCGGAGTCACGTGGTTTACTAGAGGATTGAGCCATTTTCAGATCTCACATGGGTGTGGGGGCTCCGAGATCCTCGGCCACATCTCGCCCATCCTGCCTCTTGCTCACCAACCCAGCTGCTGCTGAGACGCGCGCATCCACGCACTCGTGTGGACTTCACTCGACCATCGCCAGTCTCTCCCGTCGAGCGTCTCCGCGCATCTCTCGTCTCGACCATCGCCAGTCTCTCCCGTCGAGCGTCTCCGCGCATCTCTCGTCTCGACCATCGCCAGTCTCTCTCGTCGAGCGTCTCCGCGCATCTCTCGTCTCGACCATCGCCAGTCTCTCCCGTCGAGCGTCTCCGCGCATCTCTCGTCTCCAGACTCTCCAAACGCTGAACGATCGTGGCCCCCACCTCCACTGGCTCGCCCAGTCCCACCCCGGATCGATTCCAATATCGCAGTTTATCTCCAAATGATGCTGCGTGGATTCGCCACTGCCTCCCTCTCCCCGGCCTTACAACCTCCCCCCTCCATGCCAATGCACATGCACACACAACCGGTTTAAACCGCCGTTGTCCACGTTTGCCCGGAATGGCCGGCTACCCCACAATTATGGAGGTGTTTGGAGAAAGATTCGCCTACTAACGTCAACCTCCTTTAGCTGGAGAGTCTTTGGATCATTGCCTAGAACGTCCGCTCAATCCAGTCCACAAAGGGAGACCCTATGAGGAGTATGGGATGCAAAGGTTGTTCACCAGGAATACACTAAAAATAGTACCAGACTCAAGACCTGTTCACCACCGGAGTCCCTAGCAGGAGCGAGAGACTAAAGACCTGTTAACAGAGAGACCCTTGCACGAGGACGAGACTCCGGAACCTGTTCACCAAGGGAGAATCTCGCGCGAGTGATAGACTCCAGACACGCTCACCAAAGGATACCCTTGCAGGAGTACTGGACGCACGACCTGTTCACCAAGGGAGACCCGCTCACGATTCATTGACTCCAGACCTGTTCATCAAGGTAGACCCTAGCAGGAGTGCTCGACTCCAGATCTGTTCAGCGAGGCAGCGCTGGACTCCAGGCAACATAACTTGGGTTCATTGGCACACGCAACCCCCTCCACCACGATAAGGTTACAAGCCAGTAAGCCAATGCCCTCTGTCGAAACCTCGAGCCAATCTTTGCTCAGTGGGAGATCATGCATTTTCTTTCCCCTGCAGTTTTAAAGCCCCCTCCCCACCCTGGGCCATCCGCGCGTTTGAGTCTCGGTTGAAGTCCACGCTTCAGATCTATTTTCTTTTACTCTGCGACCGACTGCCCCATCACTTAAAATACACGTGTACTCAGTGTGCTTATATACTGCCTATATAAATACACTGCGTATACATTCCCAGCTTATATATATATATATGGCCGGTATATATTAAGGGTAATGTTTTATATTTAGTTTAAAAACTGTTGCAGACAATAGTGAATTACGTCAAAAACACAGTTTTAGATCCGTTTTCCTCTGCGACAAGCACTACGGCTGGGTAATGTTTTCGTAATCAATTCCTGTGTTTTGGGACTACATGCACACGAAATAATATACACGACGAAATAACTCAACACATATACCGCATTGTCCCCAATAAAGATACTGTGGAACTCCCCCATATCTTGGCCATTGGCAGTACGCTCTCGCGTTTCGTATCACATTCACCTTTTGATAACGAGGTCACAGCAAGTCTGGGGCAATACAGCCGGCCAGTGTGGTTGCACAGGCTGGCAGAGCGGGGCCTCACCATCCGGGCTCAGTCATTTACTCAAACTGGATGTACCGCGTGGTTCATTTCAATCAAATTCAAACAGCAGAGGGACAATGGCGCCCGTTGTGAGAATCACCTCCTTGTCACCAGACTCGATCCTCTCGACTCTCCGCGCGCTGCCCCTCCAGCTACAAAGGCCCCCATCCTCAACTGGGCAAAGGAAATGCTCGCCTCGTGGTCCGCCGTAGACGCGGTCGCCTATACAACACTGGCTCGGCGTTGCGCTACGGACGAGAGAATTCGGCAACGACCCAGATGGAGCACAAAGTCATCAGCACTTGGCGAGCAACGAAACATCCGGGACCGTTAACCCCCCCGCCCCCCCCCCGCCCACCCCCGCGGCTTCCTCGCTATGCCTCCGTATCATCTCGCGCATGACCAGGCGTGCAATTTGCACAAATTATAAATTATATTATCTTCATTATTCATTACTACAGCCATTAGAATTACGCCCTTCTCTGGAAAATCACGCATTGAATTGCAGGTGTAATATTCCACCTGTTTAATTGAACTGTTCTGATGTTGTTGTTGACATGCAGTTCTCGCTTTGTGACCCTCGGGTGAAAAGCACTGTATAAATGCAATTATTGTTACGTTCCAGTACCTATGGTATCCGCACATGACTGTGTCATCCCGATGAAAACTATCCGCGTTTTTTTTTAATGCAGAGATGCAGTTGAGCTTAGGCGCCGTATAATCCGAATTGTATTGCGATTGTATGCTATCTCACCTGGCTTTATTATATCATTGTAAGACCAATATCAATGTGTGATAGACAGTGGCTAGAATTGCAAATGCCACCCAAGCCGCGTTATCTCCATAGCACAAGGACTATTACGTTTCCATGAAATGGTTCAGTTTCGCAAAGCAGTTCTCATTTTTACAACCTTGAACGGATGATGGTTGTAATCAAGACGATCTTTAGATCATAACTGAAACAAAAATTAGGCTTTCGCTCCTAAAACCAAGACGGTGTAGCTGGAAAAACAAATAACCTTTAAAGGTAAACTGCCTATTGTTACAATCTCACCGAGTCATTGAAGAAACCTGCCGGCCAGTCTTAACTTCGTGACTTCTTTAATTAAAAGTTACTCGCACAACACCAGAAACTATTGCAGATAGAGAACAATCTGTATGAATTGGCTGTGCGCAGAGTTTTGTAATTTGTGTGTATACGTTTGACTGCAGTGCGCTTTGTATAATGTTTGTTTACGTGTCGTTGTGTTTTAACTCTGCGTATGTGACTCACGCTGTTGCAAATGAGATGCCCTGTCTCAAGGGATTCGTCCAGAGGAAATATTTTAATGTGAACCATGACGGCTTTACTGGTAAAGCTGCCTGAGAGCCACGTGCAGACATAGAAACACACGTAAGCGCACATGCATGTAAATCAACGTATGTGCGGTGAACACGAGTCCTGGACAGTAAAAATTAAGGGCAATCATCCGAAACGTCAATCCTTCGCTCATTATGAGTGAAAAAAACCGATGAAGATATAAATTGATTTTTAAATATTATCCTATTATGCATGATAATGATGATCATTGTTATCACGTCAGGAAATACCCAGTGAGGTTGCAAGCTCACCAGCTATCGCGGGATTCTTGTGATATAACACACTTTCAAACTGACCAATGCAGCCACATGTAACATTATAGAATAAATAATCGAACTCACAGCACCAATTTGTGTATCGGTGAAATCCTAACTATGAAAATAAAGTTAACGTCTTATCTCAACTCATTGTCAGAACCGCTTAATCCTGCACAGGGTCGCGGTGAGCCGGAGCCTATCCTGGCAGACACAGGGCGTAAGGCAGGGATATACTCACGATGGGACGCCAGTCCATCACCGGGCTCTGCGGGTAATTTAGTCTGCAAGCCAATTAACCTATGCAGCAACATGTTTTTTGGACTCTGGGAGGAAACCGGAGTGCACGGCGAAAAACCACACGGACACGGGGAGAACATGCAAACTCCACACAGAAAGGCACCCGAGCCAAGATTCGAACCCGGGCGCTTCTTGCTATGAGGCGACAGCGCTACCCACTGGGCCACTGGACCACCGTGCCGCCATAAAGTAAACGTTAAGAAGCAAAATTGCTCAGCACAACAATGATCAATAATGCCAATACATTTGCAAGAATTGTAACAGTGCAGCAGTGTGATGGGAATAACTTTAAGAAGCGTTTACTTAACAAAGGAAATATCAATCATTAGGATTGTGCAGTTAGAGCCCTTTGTTATTGTGCTTAAAAAGATAAACGAGAACTGAAACACTGAGATGAACGGCAAGTGGAGTAATGCACCTATATAACATCTCCTTTTCAAGTCTTCTATATAAAAAAATGTGTTCCCTCTATACCCCTTTATACCGTTAATAGTGCAAAACCCTCAATATATTTTCATCCAATTCCATTTCACCGAAGAAGGCTTCCTCGCAGCGTGTCAGTCAGATGGCTTATTTCACTAAACTTTAGCACATTTGTACACGTATATATTCATAGGCTTGTGTTCTCCCAGCGTGCATGATTTCAATGACATGTGTTAACCTTGTGAAATGAAATGTATGGAGTTTAGGATGATGAGCCAATGCTGTCCCAATTTATCGACTGGAACCCACAACGGACCAGTTCCATTTGATAAAATGTACCGGATGCACGGGAGCAAAGAATGAACAAAAGTCACTTTGCATTAAAATAGCGATGATGTTGACACTTTGGTTATGAATTGTTAATGGGGATTTTTTTTTATTCAGCATAAAGTATAAATTGTAAATTCTTGGTCGAGTCATAGTTGACAAACGCATGTGTTGTCAAACATTGTATTAATAATTATCTTGCTGGCTTTTCTGCCACGTACACTATAATATTTGTCATGTGGGTAGTACACACACGCGTATTTTACACATTTCACATATTTGCTACATGTTTTAAAAATGAATGTTTCCATGGTGAGAGTAATAAATATCAAATTATATATATGTATATTTTCGTTCACCAGCAAAATCACACTTTCACAAATCCGTTATGAGCAGAATCCTGCATTGTAATGTTTTGACAAATTGCGTGGTTAATAAGTTTAGGGCAATGAATGCCAAAAGACAACGCACATAACGCTCGTCACCCCAGATGGGTCAGAACCTCTGCTTGCTGTTACTCCCATCACAGAGACACCTCTAATGTTCCGAAGAGGGGGATATCATGAACACAATGGTCCCATATTTCTGGGGTCCATGAAATATAACTTTGTACTCAGGTCCAATGATTTGCTCGATGAGGCATTGACTTCTTGGACAGGGTCGGCTCTCTGTGGAATTTTTAGCAAGACATAGCCGGTTTTACGATTGATGATTACGATTCGATTTGGACAACGTCGGCAGAGCCAATATTCAAACGATAGCACTTACCTAGAATGCGATACTGTGCGTATAACTGTGGTGTGTTGTCTCATCAATATGCATTTAATGGGTCTGCATACGACAATTACACATTGTTGCATTTTCAAATACCTTTCGAACGACACTATAAGATGCCCCAGAAAGTAAAATACGCCCCAAATGTGTGTCTGGTGTCAATAAATTCGAACAAATCTAGTCACACTCACACATCTACCGAATTGTAAGACGCATCCATATACAACATTTGCTTTTCAATACAAAGGGAAACAGTGTACATTATTTTTCCAGCGTGTATGTATGATCCATTATGTATGTATTTGCCGGTTATAAACGAAAATGCTATTTGGCACACTGCGTGTATTTAATGGCATTACATTATCTTAGGGGCGGCACGGTGGCCCAGTGGGTAGCGCTGTCGCCTCACAGCAAGAAGGTCCCAGGTTCGAAGCTCGGCCTGGGTGCTTTTCTGTGTGGAGTTTGCATGTTCTCTCCCCGTGTCCGCGTGGGTTTTCGCCGGGCATTCCGGTTTCCTCCCACAGTCCAAAAAACATGCTGCTGCAGAGGTTAATTGGCTTGCAGACTAAATTGCCCGCAGTGCCTGGTGATGGACTGGCGTCCCATCGTGGGTATACCCCTGCCTTACGCCCTGTGTCTGCCGGAATAGGCTCCAGCTCACCGCGACCTTGTACAGGACTCAGCGGTTTTTGACAATGAGATGGGATGAGACATTGGCTGCGTGTATTCGGCCTATTAACGCACGCATGCGAATCGGTTTCACATTCTTTCAGATTAGGCCCAGCGGTATAGCGCTGGGGGGTTGACTTAGCGCATCATACGTCACATCAGGGTTTGATAAAATAAATAACCGTCTTCTATGGGAAGTCAACAGGATGTCCTGTGGGTAAGACCAGCCCCGCTCCATGTTATGAATGTGGAATGTCCGTAACTGCCTGGGGCTGTGACAAGCCGGAGATGCGACTCGTCTCAGTGCTAATCTAGGCTTCCATAAGCGCCAGCACAACTCAGGTAAGGTGTCACTTCGTTGAGGCATAGGGATTAAAGAGCATGGATTAGGTAGAACACAGCGCGACCACTACAAATCACTTTTGCTTTGGCACAAATGGAACTCATACTTCAAAACGATTTCGCTTTGTCGGATGAATAACAGATGTTCTTATTTGTTCCTGCCGATGCACATGGGGAAACATAAGTCTAGACTCTAGAAGAAGCACACGGGCAATTTGAGCAATAAGACCATTTAGAAAATATCACGCTGAGCATATTGACGAGCTAGACATTACACAACATATATGAATAGCACGCGTGGTATATTTAGCAAATTCTCTTCTTAACGGCGAATGAAATGCTCACGTCACATTTTGAAAGATAGCATCGAACGTAACACATTTGATTAAAATGTCCGATCATCACAAGTCATAACGTTGCAGGCATTATAAAATATTTGTTTAAAACTTCAATCGTACACAACTTCAATTGTACACGACTGATAATAATAATAATAATACATAAATGAAAACATTATTATCGCCTTGAGGTGAACGTGATGAATGATGAAAAATGAGACCGAGAGACGAAGCAATTAATATTAAAGGATTGTCACGGTTGCCATGTGCCGTGAGGAAAGTGCTTTTTTGGCTATGCCAGCGGCCTCAGAAGCACATTTGTCGGCAGAGAAAACTAGCCGAGATCGGTTGCAGTTGCCGCACTGCGGGAGCAGCACTAGGCCTCGCTCCTTGAGCACCATAGCGCTGTCCGTGGTGCTGAAAGATTCCAAACAAAGCCGATGTGCATTCTATTCCCAATTTGAATGCACAAATTACAATTCTTAAAATAAGCACCGGATAAACATCGCACTCCTAATGTACACACGCGATGGCCGTTATTCTCATTCCTGGCTGCTTCTACGGTGCATTTAATCAATGTCTATCACAGCTATTGCTTTTCGCTTTTATAAAGGCATGCCGTATTGACTGTACGCCCCAAAATGGCGTTATTCTAAATGTATACATCCTGATGTGTTACGCACTGTGTAAATATGTGGTTATATTGTTAAACGTGTCTGTGATTATGTACAGCACTGCATATCCTACAGCATATTTACACCCATACATACAGTATTTCTATACTGTAGGTCTAGCACCCGATTACTTAATCTCTATGTGTTGCACGTATCAACACTTTGTGTGTTCTGCGTCCATCAGTATGCAGTAATAATTGGATAAGTATACAGCTTTACATAAATATGGTGCTTTGTGTACGCGCATGCCCTGTGTATGTTTATATTACATATAGGCTTCCGTATACTGTAAATGTAGACTGCATTGCATACGTTTACACACTATTGCACATTAAACATGCAGGCCTATGTTACAATAATCATAAACATGTGATACTGCGTCATATATACCGTGCGTTTGGGTCTCGCTAGAGGCTATTTTGCTAAATTGATCTCGAATTTGATAGCATAAGCTTTGAGTGAATTGAATTACAATGCCTTGATGGAAATATACAGAGCAAGCAGAAGCCAGCTTTTGTTGTTACTCTTATGATGATCCCCCAGTCTGTTTGAATAGGATTTCTGTAACGGATCCTATTCATTATCCCCGCATTAATATCAGACGCCGGAAGATTAATGCACAACAACGGGTCACAACACGGCAATACGACGCATCGTATGTATCCCATACGTAACAACTACGCTTCCACTGTTCTCGATACATATTTAATTTGATCAGATGGCGAACAAAAACGTGCGATGGATTTAAAGGAAAAAATAATCGATTTCCATTAACGGTTATATTTAGCATCTAAGTCTCTTCCCCAAAGCGATTCCGCATCCCGGTAAAGTGTCGTCGCGGCACAGGTGAGTGGAGCGATTGAATGGCGTGAATTAGACACGGCACCACCAGCACCAGCAAGATCACACATGCAGACAATGAGATGGGAGAGACACTGAGAGCGAGAGACACATACCCCAAGCATATGAGGCATCTCAGCAATATCTCGGCAGGTGGCTATTGTAATTTTATTTATTCTTTAGTTGTATTTTTTTTTTAAAGACTGTCACTGTGTCTCGCCTTCGTAAATGCACACGCAAGTGCGGCTCGCCTCCTCGAGCAACCCAGACAATATCCAGGCGACGTCCTGGTGACGGCAGAACCCAGGGAGACGCCGTTATGGGGGTGGGTAGGGTGAGGGGTAGGGTGAGGGTAGGAGGAGAGAGGGGTGGAGATGGGGTAGGGTTTTGGGTTGGTGGGTGGGAGATGCGAACCCACAGCAGTAGCGAGGAGGGAGGGAGCGTGGGGGAGGAGGAGGAGGAGGAGGCATCGCTCAAAGAGCGTGCGTCGTATAACAATGCATGTCCGTGAATGCGAGTCATGAATACATTCATGCACCCGAATTGCACGTGTGTTGTGTGCGTGTGAACAGTGGCTGTACTCGTATGAGGGAGCGGTGGTGCAGTAGTTGGTGCACCGCGTTCTATGAACCCTAGTTCGATGACTCCAGGCGACGGCTGATATCGAACGAGGGATATACGAAGCGGTCCGACCCCTCGCCCTGTGTCGATTTGACCTTAGACGATCACCTGGTATCGCTTTGTGTAAAAACATCGGCAGTGGGGAGATAAAGAGGGGATGGGCGTGGTTATGCCCACACCACTCACCACCATGTCGCGCAGTGTGCCTGCCTTTATAGGTGATTAAAACAGCGCTGTCAGATGACAACTATTAGGGGCATGGGTCGTTGTGTTTGCTTTGAATTTCACGTGCTTGAGCCAAAAAGTGTTATGCAATAAAATTCAGGGCGTCACGGTGGCGCGGTGGGTGGCGCTGTCGCCTTACAGTTAGAATATCTGGGTTCGATTCCTCGCTCGGGTCCGGTGCCTTTCTGTGTGGAGTTTGCTTGTTCTCCCTGTGACCGCGTGGGTTTTTGCCGGGTACTCCGGTTTCCTCCCATCGTCCAAAGACACGTTGCTGCCTAGAATAATTGGCCTTGCTGAGTAAATTGCACCAAAAAGTGTGCCCTGCGATGTACTGGCATCACATCCTGGATATTCCCTCGCCTGGCGCCTTTTATTGGCCGGGATAGGCTCCGACCCCCTCGCGACCTTATACAGAAATAAGCGGGTATTGATAACGAATGAATTTCATGCATTTTAATGTTGACATTCCTTAACACACGTTTACAATGATTATTATTGTATTGTTTAATACGTATTGGCACATCTACAGGACACTGTGTTAGAGGCCAACACTGTATGTGTAGACATGCAACGAGCGCAAATGGTTGTGTGGGTTTGTGCACTGCTGTGCGAACCCCGAGGCATCCGAGTTCGACTCCCATCCAAGGTATAACACCAATGACAAGTAACACTTAATTAAACCAGTCTTGGGCACCCGTCTTAATTACCCAACCCTTAATGACCGGCGTCGTGAAGTATTGTTAAATAGCCACCACGAATCGCACGGTGTGCAAAGCCCTTTAATTCATCATTGGGCTGGAAAGCTATTCACAAAGACAGTTGTTCCTCCTGGTACGCAGTTTCTGCATCCGCTGTTTCACTTACACACGTCTAATTACTCACGACCTTTTTACTTTCATACGATATTAATTCACTTATGTGCGGTGTAGCGCAGTGGTCACGTGGGCATGTCGGAGCCATTTCTCGATGGTCGGGTGGAAGTATTTCCGTCATCTATTCTGATTCTTAAAAAAAAACACAGCTTTTGCAAACCATGGCCCTGCAGCGAATTAAAGGGAACAAATAATGATGATTCCATGTTGTGCAGGACTGATCAATTATCACCCTCCATGCTCATTTATGGCCCACCCCCAGCCCCATAGTGCACCCACTCACCTAAAAACGCAAAGCTCTCGTAATAATCATAATCATAATAGACTCGCCGAGAATACTTGACGCAACCTTTAATACAGCACCCGCGCTTCACGCGTGCGCCTGCGTCATTAACAATGCGGAATTATCAATTACACGCGGGGGTGCCCTGCTCAATGCAAGACTCGTACACAAATATGCGTGCCTTATTAAACTCTACCTACGTAGGGTAGGTTATAGGATAAATGAGGAAAGTAATCTTGTGAGTCTGGAACCTAATCCCGTATTTCCCATAGGCCCTTGGTATATTTGTAAACAATTTCATTTTATACTGTGTTATCGAGGAATGTAACCACCGAGTGCCATAGATGTGACTTAGTTGATAATCCCTCCCTCTATTTATTAATGTATGAATTATCAGTGACCGCTTCAGTGGCTATGAAGAGCCGGGGTCTACCCCGGCAGACACAGCGTGCAAGGCAAGGTTAGTTTCTTAGGCAAATAAACCTCGACAGCGGCATGTCTGTGGACTGTGGGAGGAAACCCGAGTACCCAGGCCATCTATCATCCCTCGAGGGTAGATAAAA
This sequence comes from Mordacia mordax, assembly GCA_036362905.1. Lineage (NCBI taxonomy): Eukaryota > Metazoa > Chordata > Hyperoartia > Petromyzontiformes > Petromyzontidae > Mordacia > Mordacia mordax. The sequence goes on along the minus strand of JAZEWT010000019.1, from coordinate 1,850,017 downwards.
TTAGTACCAATTACTATAAATAGGTAAACAAACCCGTCTGGAATATTCGCTGTTGGCTCCAGAATCAGCCACGAGTGATGTCTCATCCCACGTTTGAGTCGGGACACGTCCATGCACGTGACCTTATTGTCATGAAATGTCAGTTTCATAGCTGGTTTGGGCAATCGGCCTGCATCTCTTCCCATGGTTGTCGGTTCCTTCAGGTGTGAATGGTTTGGGATCATTGTTACTATGCTTATCAACTGAGATCCCTTTGGCTACAAATTACCGTGGGCAGACCGCACGATTAGTGCGCGATGAAGGTGGTGATGATTTAAAAAATTACAGTGAAGGTGAAGATGGTGATGAAGGGTTGGAAGATGGTGATGAAAGGTTGTGGTGAAGGCTGAGGCGATGATGGTGCCTGCATTATGTGCGAGGTGAGTGGATGTGGGGTGTGTTTGGATGTGTGTGTGTGTGTGTGTATGCACACATACACCGGTATGGAGCGGTGGTCCAGTGCTTAGCGCGCTGGGCTACAAACCCGGCGACCCGAGTTCGAATCCCGCGCACGGCGAACACCAGTGGCGATGTTCTGAACTGGTTCTGGACCTTCCCTAGGTCGACTCAGCCTCAAATGAGTATCTAGTGCAATGTGTAAACATTGCCACTAGGGAGACGAAGGCGGTCGGGGGTAGTGCTCGCCACCCACAGTGCTGGCCTTCATTGGTGCATTTGACTCCGCAGTCTGTTACGGTTAGACGGGCGATGTTTTCCGTTGCATGTACAGGGTACGTGTGTATGTGTGGAACGGTAGCGACGTGGTTCGCGCGACCCGACTCTGATTTCCTGTCATGGCTGGCATCAGGCGACGAGTGACCAAGCATTGCTCAGACTTCACGTGACCGCGCCGTAGGCCTCCACTGTGTCGTGTCGTTAGTGTTTGATCCCAGCCAACACTGGGCAGACACAGAGAGAGAGTCGAACAGCGTTCTGGTCATAACAGCGCTCACATGTCACGCAAACCTGAATAGGTGCTCGCTGACACCAACATATGAGGGATTTTGGTTGTGTTTAGTTGTTTATCTTGTGACTAGGATTCCAGTCACGTGGAGCTGAATGAACCAGTAATAGTCAGCAGTCGTATATTTAACGTCAATTTGTACGTTTTTAACTTCAATTACATCCCAGCTGTAGCATCAGTACCACAGCAAGAGACAATGAACATCCATTCTAATCTCTCACAACTGTTAGTCAGAGCATAGCCTATATGAACACAGAAGTTAACTCCTAAAGTCACTTCTTTAACACTTTATTTTCATTTAATCAGGAAAATATTTCGAATAAGTACGTCTGCCTTCCTGTGTGACGTACGTCTTCTCTCCGTGTTCACGTGGGGTTTGACCGGGTACTCCGGTTTCCTGGAACCGTCGAAGGACATAATTCCAGGTTAATTGTCCTGCTGAGAAAATTACTCCTGACGCCCTGCGATGCACTGGCGTCTCGTCCTATCCAGGGTATAGCCCTGCATCGTGCCCTGTGTCTACGGGGAAAGGCTCCGCGGTCCCCCGCGACCATCTGTAGGATTTAAGTGGATGCTGATAATGAATTTATTAATGTTTATTCGCGGG
>JAZEWT010000019.1:1767298-1790966 GCA_036362905.1 Mordacia mordax | reverse complement strand
AACTCCCCCCACACAGAAAGGCACCCGAGCCGAGATTCGAACCCGGGACCTTCTTGCTGTGAGGAGGCGACAGCGCTACCCACTGGGGCCACCGTGCCGCCCATTATTAACTCTGCCTTCTCTTTCTGGGACACAGTGTAACACCTTCAGAGCAAAGCTTAACTGCTGCATGAAGAAATGCTGTTCTATCGTGTTTATGTTTCAGTCAGCCAATGTCAGTACCCACTTAATCTGGTACGGGGTGGGGAGCCTATTCCGGCAGACAGACGGTGCAAGGCGGGGGGGGGGCTATACGCAGGATCTGCGATGCACTGGCGTGCATCGCAGAGCCCCTTTTTGGGGGGGCAATATTCTCCGCAGGCCAATTAACCTAGACACCATCGAGCGTCAAAAGGCTTAGTGAGAATTATTCGTTAAAATGTCTCTAATCTGCCTTCCAGTACCATGGGTAAACATTGTGTAGATTCGAGATAGGAATATAATTGACGTATTTTACAACTTGCAACTGACTCATTATAGCACGATAATTGATAAGTGTTGATTGGATCTTTATATATCTTCTGCTCAGTTTTAATGAAGTCTCGTTTTGCGTTAGTCACGATTACCGTACAAGCGTGCGTATGCAGTATTTTTGTTGTTGCTGATACCAGCTTAAAATAAAATTAACAAGCGCTATAATTAACAATGCAATATTTCACACTTCGAGACATCACAAAGCAGATCAACTGGTTATGTGTTTATACTCTATTACAAATATAAAATATATTATAAAAAATCTGAAAAGTATATTTAGCAGGTGTTGTAGGAAGTGGCCCCGCTTAGAATAAGGGCCATTGCACAGAGCGTTGTCTTGTATGTACACTCGCTAGACAATACAACAGACCGTGCGATTAAACTAAAGTGGGAATTTTTAAGCAGAAAGTGTTGTGCTTTCACACGAGAAAATCAATAAGTGGGAGATGAAGTTAAAGCAACACATACAAGCCTTGGTGTTGTGCAGATAAATGTAGCCCTTGTGAAGGATTTGAATCCGGCACCCTCAGTGAGGGCATATGTACCTAGTTCTCAAATACGGGCTTGCTGCATGCTCCCAATCAATGAGTGACACAGAGACTTCTCGCGCGCTGCTCCCACGCTCTGGAACGCCCTTCCGTTGGAAATTCGATCAGCTGAGTCCCCTGGACATCTTCAAATCCCGTCTCAAGACTCACTCGTTCCGTAAGGCACTGAAGTCCTCTGGCCTGGACTGTTGATGCTGCTCACTGTTGTTGTGCTTGGATGATGGCTCGCTTGTTGACGTGTGCCTGCTCAGGAACTCTTATTCCTTCCTTTATTTTTATTTAACAATTATTTAATCTGTCGTTTTACGTCCTTCATTGATTTATTGCCAATAACTTTGAATGATCTACTCTGATGTTATTGTTGTTGTTGACATGCCGTTCTCTCCATATCTTTGTGCAGTGCTTTGTGACCCTCGGGTGAAAAGCGCTTCCGAAGTGCAAATGTTATTATTATTCGCCTCTCCTTTTTTTTTTACAGATTGTTGTTTGAAGTTTATCCTTTGGGTTTAAGCGTTGTTGCCGTGGTCAGTTCGCACGTTTGTTGTGTAGCAGGAATCCTGCGTCTAGACGTAGCAAGCTCATCTTGGGGCAGTGTTATTGACCCCATGTGTTGAGTGTACTGATGGAGGCTTCATTTCCATAAGCTGTTCTTTCAGGCTATCCATGTCGAGTGTTCCTTCTCTCTGCTTCGCGACGTTTTTTCCTCCCACTTTGGAGACATTCATGAAACATTCATAAACGTTTGTGAAACATTCAGGCACGCCTGACGATGCCTCCAATATAGGATTCGAAACGTCACGAAGCAGAGGGAGAGAATGACATTTGTTAAGGTGTTTTATTATTATTTGAGCAGCACTGGCATGTGTGAATGGTCTGTTTCATCTACAGTGGTGAGCAACGTCTGTCAGTGAGCACCTACCATGAATGGCTGAGTACACGTGGCATTGCGATATGGTCGGGTGGTGGCTGTGCTGCACGTGGCGGCCTGTGACCCAGCGCTGCAGAAGAAGCAGGGAGGGTTAGTGGATCTCGCACAGATGGGGTGAAACTCCCTTCCCGTGGGCGTCGAGGAAGAGCCGTACCCTAGTTCGCCAGGAGGAGGCGCTACAGCAAGTGGACTGATCGCCATCTGTTTCCATCTGTACAGGGACGGAGTATTGCCTCCTTGTGTGTGTTTGTTTTTACTGTGTGCTCCGGTTTCCTCCCACATGCATGCAGTCATTAAGTGACTGAATATATATTGATGAATAGAGGACTCTAGAGTTCGGGTAAATGTTTGCACTGGCATACTGCCTGGCTGGCTTTACAGTTTGTCAGTGGTTCCTTGGCAAGTGTGAGATGCAATTTGCATCAATAGCGAAGCTGTATGAAACAACACCAGTTATTGTAATGAAGTTAAATAACTCGAAATCAAATAATGTAAGCTGAAAATAGCACTTGCTTCCGTGTTCTTTTCCTCTCTGCATAAATAACAAATATACTTTTTATAGCCTTATGGAAGTACATTTATTTAATGATGCTAGTGAACTTGCAGCCGTTTATATGAACGTCAGGTCACCGCAATGCCATAGAACACTCAACACTCATTCGCGTCGTTGTGCAGACTGAGTAACGACATAAACAAGCAGACAATACAACGGCTTCCCGCAGAATTGTGAAATGATTTTATCTCGTTGCTAATGTTCTCCAAAATCGTGCAAATGATCATCGCGCGTTGATGGAGAGATAAGAGCGGCGAGTTAGGGAAGAAAATAAACAAACGAAAGGCAAACAATGTTCGGCCGGAGCGCCAGCGGAGAGACGCGCAGAAGTCTCGTGGCCACAGCACGACCTGGCCGGGTTCACCCAGCAGGTCGTAGGCCCAAGCATCTCGTGACCCGGTCAGCGCTAGAGTGAGCGGTTCACATCTTACTGGTACGTCGTTCCGAAGCGTACCGGCTTACTTTCACCTCTGGCTCTAATCCTGGTTGAGGCGGGGGGTGGGGGTGCGGAGGCTGGGAGGAGGGGCTGGATAGGTGGGAAAAGGAGACTGACTCGGCCCATCATCCATCACTCAGGGGTCAATATAATGAGTAAAACTTTGTCAAATGGCAACAGCGCTAGTCCAGTGGATAGGCGTGCCCCCGCCATAGTGATGTGGAATATCCACCACCCGTTGTGCAGAACTTTGAGTGGGATACGATCACTGCCTCAATGTTTGTGTGACATTTGCGCTGTACATTAACGTGTGAAAGGATCCCTTTACTCAGACTAACAATGGGGTGGCAGTCGCTCCTATTGACAGCCCTGACACATTATTGGGCCACCTGCAGCAGAGACGTGAGCTGCGTATTGATTGAGATAGGTCCCCAATGTTCTCGCTCGTCAGCCCTTCATGGTCCTTGCTGAGTGGACTCCTCATTCATCTCTGGACTCCCCCGTTCGACTCCTAGTTTTCACCTACGCACATACAGTGAAAGCTCGATGTAACGGACACCTCTATTCTACGAACTTTGTAAACAATGGATGCTGTCCGCTACTTCTGAGACAGTGGAATAATGGAGATAATATTTACATTATCATTATCAATACCCGCTTAATCCTATACAGGGTAGTGGGGAAGAAGGGGGGGCTATCCCGGCAGACACAGGGCTCAAGGCGGAGCCATACCCAGGTTGTGACGCCAGTTTATCGCAAGGCATTGGGGGCAATATGCTCAGCAGGCCAATTAACCTAGGCAGCAACGTGTTTTTTGGACGGTGGGAGGAAACCAGAGTACTCAGCAATAACCCACACGGACATGGGGACAGAACTCGCAACTCCACACAGAAAGGTGCCCGAGCCAGGAATCGAACCCAGACACTTCTCACTGTGAGGCGACCGGGCTTCTCACTGCGCCACTGCGTTACGCTATTGGCATTACTTTGACTATAATTAGAGTGCTTCTGTATTATTGTTGCAGTCAGATATATGTATACTATCGTTAATGGCATTCATAATATATAGGCTGTTATAAGATGTGGTCACCACTGTGTATATTCGGTGTACATTCGTTTAGCTGAGTCCCTGGACATCTTCAAATCCCATCTCAAGACTCGCTCGTCACGTTAGGCATTGAAGTCCTCTGTCTAGGACTGTTGATGCTGCTCACTGTTGTTGTGCTTGGATGATGGCTCGCTGTTGACCTGCGCCTGCTCAGAAACACTTATTCCTTCATTGATTTATAGCCAATACTTTAACGGATCTGCTCTGATGTTGTTGTTGTTAACATTCCGTTCTCTCCACAGCGCTGTGCAGTGCTTTATGACCCTCGGGCGAAAGGCGATCTAGAAGTGCAAATATTAGTATGATATAAGATCGTGCCATCAACATGCGGATTTAACGGACTTCTGGACAGCCTTTCCTTCCTTCCTATTAGTCTGTTAAATCGAGGTTGTGCTGTTCTTGTATAACTGCATAAATGTGTAAAGTTAAGCTCGACGTGCGCACGCTCACTCACAAACACGTGCGCAGATATCCGTACGCACCATATGCACGCATGCACGCACCCCTCCATCAATGACTCCGTACGTACTCCAGTGGACATCCAGTAAGAATTGTTGAGCCATGTAACTCTTTTCAACAGTTGTCCAACAGGGAGTGGTTAGCAAGTGAGGACATAATGGCAATTCAGTTCGTAGGACAATGAACCCGGGCGGCATGTGTTTGAACATTCGGAGGGAATGCTGTTAGTGAGCACCTATTAAGGTGAGTGTGGTCTACAAGAGGATCATGTTCGTGATGTGCCCTATGAACATAACTCCACCAGAGACAATGGTGTTGGCACGCACAGACAAAGGTTCCCCATATAGCCCTGTCCAGACTGTTGGGACAAGTGCCGTTAGCCAACACATGGTAAGGGGGGCACACCACTCGAGGGGGTGGATGATCAACACCACGCTCGACCGCCTTTGTCTCCCTAGTGAGGATATTTAAACATCACACTGTGTACATTTAAGGCTGAGTCAATCTACGAGAAAACCGGGAGATATTTACATATCCATCACTAACGTTACAGCCGTGTGCAGGGATCGAACTGGGCTGCCGGTGTCATTGTGCCGTCATCGTGACGTCATCGTGCCGTCATCGTGCCGTCATCGTGCCGTCATCGTCCAATGCGCAAGCAGCATCCATGTAATGGCAACAGTTGGCATTCCCGACTTAGTTTTCGTGACGTCACCGCAGCGTGTGTGCCAGGCTAGGTGCACTTTGAGGCTACAGTTATTCAAACACACACACACACACACACGTACGAATCTGTACATAACAAACGTACACACAATATTTTTTTACAAGAACGCAGTCATTTATATCTTGGTTATTTAATTATTTCAACTAATGTGACTTTTTCTAAATGTGGAGAAAGGTCTCACTAATTGAATCCAATTAACTTTCTGCAAGCGAGCTGTCCCCCATTAGGGGAAATATTTTTTCCCCTCATTAGTTTGGAATACGAGCGTGTCTGCAACTTACGTTTCAATTGAGGGTGATTGTGACTCCGGTCCCCAGTTCAAATATGAAAATAACTCTCACGGTGATAGCGTATTTAATTAATAAAGGCCTTCCGTGTATTTAGTGTAAGCGTCATTAATATTTACTTCTCTTTCGTAAATGACGATTACGATATTTCGCTGACTTCGCACTGATTGAGGCGGAATCAAGTTAAATAAAATACAAACTGAGGAATCCGTGTTCTTTTAGTTTGGAAATGGTGACCCACGTCCATCTCGTTGTCGCTTCCTTCCGTCTGCCAGTTCCCAACAATCAACCCCCAACATCAGAGCTCTCTTCTCGTACCCTACCACCATCTGGCTTTAGGTCTCCCCTTTACTCATGAACATCTTGGTGCCAGCCCAATGCTAGTCCTCCTCCACCCTTTGCATGTCCCGCAATCATCACGACCACCTCCTCCTGATGACTCCTTCCCGTCGGATCTCTGAGTTACAACCGCCGAGGTTGATGAACTGCTCATGGTCGCTGAGATAGGAGCTCAGCCAGTTCAAGGCACCACCAGAGAACCCTCTAAGCACTCCCAGTAACGTAACGTCGGGTGGTTAATGATATGAAAGGCTGTGCTCAGGTCGCGGAGGACAAGAATACTTGGTAAGCCTTAATCAACACGCGACCAACGAGTCATTAACTACTTGACCAGAGCAGTTGCAGTACCATGACCGAATCTGAACCCAGATTGGAATAGATCGAGGAGGTCATTACTGAGGACGTGTTTCCGGAGTTACATGGCTACTGCACGCTAAAGGACATTAGAAAGGAATGGTAAATTTGAGATGGGTCGATAATTATCAGGGGTGTTGCAGTCAAGGCCGGGTTTGTTTGTAGGGGAATAACTGCAGAAAATGCGCTCCCGCATATCACAGCTTCCTCTGCACGATCATCTCCACAATGCTTCTCTCCGGGTCTTGTTCAGAATTTCGTAATTGCTAATCTGATTGCGTCACTGAATTCCTAAGATCTTTCACATTGAATCTTTGTTCCAGGGCCAAACGCGTTATTGTCTTGTTGTTGTACGGAAAGCCCAGCATAGTGACTCATGCAATTGCACAAAAGAAGTTCGAGGTGTTGCAGTAACTGTTAAAAATAATAAAAAGTAATTTGGGATTGGGAAGGAGACAGTGCTAGTCGGGATGATGCACAGCAGAAAATGTTGGTCATCGAGTGGCAGCTACAGTGGGGACGGTCATTCTGTGCAGGGGTGAGGTGGAGACTGTGGCATCACAGGTGTGAGATGGATGTTGATGGCCTTGAGGAAGCTTTCATTCAGCAATGAATAGATAAAAGCTGCTGCTGCTGATGATGATTGCTGTGATGTGTGTATGTATTAGGAGATTAGTACTAGTTAAAGAACGTCGGTCAAACAGCCACTTGTGATGAAACCAAGCTCTGAACGAAGGTGAGTTTGATGAGGCGGGCCCAATCCCCTGCGTGTGAACATAAAACACCATCATATAGGAACTGGATAAATCTGAGATCTAAGAGAGACAGAGAGAGAGAGAGCTAAAATATTCACAATCCTTCAGATGATTAGCATGTGTCGAATGTGATTCATTGCTCGGGCGAGACAGGCATTTTTGGAATGATGCCATTAGTTTAATGGTGTCAGCCTCTCGAAGGTGGTCTCTCGCATTAGGTTTATTCGAACATTGGAGCTGGGGCTCTCTGGTCAGTCACGTAACCAATCACTACTGCTTATGGGCTCCATTGCTCGACCGGTAGCAATTGTTGGAGAAACACTCTTCCCGTGTGTGTGGCTGGACGAGAGGTGATGGGCGGGATCGTTGCGGCATCGTCGCTATCATCGGTCGCGTCACGCCAGGCATTTTCATCATCGCGTTCGGGAGGCAGAAAGTGGTGGCCGAATAATAATGGACCGCAAGCAAGTGTTCGATTGTGATCGCTAGTCGATTAACAGACTTAAATTAATCGATTGCCGCAGCTGCATCCAGTGGACATTCCAGACAGGATGATTATTGACCCCACACCTCGACTCTCACCGCTCAGTTCAGGTTTAAAAGTCTTCCTAAATAGGTGCTTGGCGGTGCCATTGATGTAAGTTCCACATTCCTATGATATAATAATAATTATTATTGTCTTTATAGAGCGCTTTTCACCCGAGGGTCACAAAGCGCTAGAGCAGAAGGTGCACAGCACTGCTCATTATAAGGTGAGATCCTGAATTGCTGTTGTCAATACCACCGTCGTTTGATGAAGGCCAGTCAATAGCAGAGATTTACCGTTGTTGACTTTACAAAGTGGTACTTTGCTCAATTTATCCACCGCATAGCGATGGTGGACCCGAGTGGTCGCTCCCCCGAACTGGGACGTGAACCCGTCATGTACTCAGACCACACCGCTGCGCCAGTACTCGCAATCCGGGTTTAATCGGAGCTAATGTGCAACAAGCAAGCACGCTCCCCAGAGCTCTTAATTGCATAGCAATGCAGAGCTTCTGAGCTAACCCTTGCAGTCCGTGACATTTACACTCTGTTAATGTAATCTTGGCATAATCGTTGATTGAATGATTGACTGCCTGACTCGCAAATCAATTGATTAAAATATTTGATTATTTTTTTGAAGGTGTCAGTGTCTTGCTCTTTAAGTTGCAGAATTAATTTTACTGGATTTTGAAAAGTGGCTTTGTTGTGTTAGTAGATTTAAAACATTTTTAAAAAGGTGTTTTGGAATTTATCATGATTTAATATCTCACCAAACGCACAATTCATTTGGATAATGCTTTCATCTTGAATGTGTGCAATTGTTTTCAGAGATTAGTTCTCCTTAAAAAATATCAAACTTAATCGATAATTGCTTTCAAAAGTTGTTCTTTCGGGATAGCCTTGTCGATCGTTCTTCCTCTCTCCTTCGCGACGTTTCGCCTCCTACGTTGGAGGCATCGTCAAGAGTTACGTGACAGTGCACGTGTGACTGAGTGGTTCCAAGCTTGCACGATGTAGAATGCGTTTCCCCTTTTCGTGGCAGTGTGTGTTTCAGCTGCTAGAATTGTGCGACGATGTTGCTGTCCCTGCAGCGCTGTAAGAAATCCACATCAGTCAAACTCAATTAGCAAGAATACACTATTTTGGCTAAAGAGCGGAATTTCTGTCTGGTTCCTGAGGCCTGTGGCAAGAAATGCTGACTTTTGAGTATATATATATATATAAACAAATGTACATGGCTTTTATTTGAAGGCCACAGTGTTATTGGCAAATGTGTTTAGTTTTAGTTTTCTCTTTCGTTAATTGTTCGTGTGCGCCTCTGCCTACCTGGCGGCGGTGCCATCGTGAGATGGGGTTGTTTAATGTACAACCACGCGTGCGTGCGTGCGTGCGGGAATAAGCCTTCAGAGTTCACACTCGGAACGTCGGCTGGGTCAGCTCAAGATGTTGAGCCACTCGGAGCTTCCAAGCCTCCGCATTAATTGGGATCAGGGTAGCGTTGTCATATCAGCGACGCCTCCCTGATAGAAATTCCTGCCTGAGACGGTTCTATTCCTGCCTCGGGTGCCTCTCTGCGTGGAATTTGTGTGTTCTCTCCCCCCGTTCTGCGTGGGTTTCCTCCGGGTTCTCCGGTTTTCTTCCACAAATCCAACACGTAGATAGTTAATTAATTGGATGATAACATCATAACACATAGGGATGCAGTGTCTGGCGGGTTGACACCGGCTGACCACGTGGCTACCTCCCCCCACCTGCCTGCGATTTCGTGCAGCACTTTGAGACCGCTGGGTGCAGTAAATGTGATAATGCATTACGATTGTCATACCTCCCAGAGTAAGACGTTCGCTGCGGCACTCACCAGAAAATATGCTCCCGGTGGCTCGAATCGCGTGAGCGCACAGACCGCGCCATAAGCCTCAACAGCAACCCTTCACAAGTGTAGCCGAACCGCAAGCGTTTTAAGATGCCCTTCTGCGGAAAATCTGAAAATGCCGAGCACGGAGGGTGCACGGAGGAACCGAGGCAGAATACAAATAGACGGCCGCCTTCGGAAATTGGCAACAGGAGAAGGTTAATTTGATTAAAAAATGAAGAGTGTCAGGACTATGCTGTCGATTTGGCAGCGTACACGCACATTGTCTTGAGTTGATGTGTGTGTGTGTGTGACTTTTTGGTGTCACATGTTTCAAAACTGTTCTCGCGAAAAGAAATTCCCGCTCACCAAATACGCCGATGACCGTCATCGTAATCCCTTAATTATCCGGCAGAAATCGAACACTCAGAAGTACGAGCCGCATGTAATAATATGACATCCTCCTCGAAAAGAGGCTTGAGCTTCAGTGAGGCTCTGTCAGCTTATGAATATCACAATTAGTGCTCGTGTGTTTAGCTGGGCATTCCAATTTCCTCCCCCAGTCCAATGACATGCTGCTGCAAAGGGGGAATTTGCCTCCAGAACCCTGCGATGGACTGGCATCTCATCCTGGGTATAACCCTGCCTTACCGCTTGTGTCTGCTGGAATAGCCTGCAGCTGCACCACGACGCTAATACTGACAATGAAATATTGCTTTTTCAGCTGTGCGTTCCTGTCGGCACAGCATACAGTTTAAATTGCAATGTGGGTTCAGCCCATCATCCCTCGCAGTTCAATAAAATTAGTACTATGTTGTGGGAAACCAATCGTGGCTCTCCTATGGATGGCTCGGATATACCTCTGCCATAGGAAGGTGGAATTTCCTTCACTGCCTTGGCACTGTAAGCAGGAGACTACCATGGCTCAATACTCATTTTAGCATAAAACCATTTTGACTTCATCACCACTATTATTATCATTCAATAAATAAATAAAGGCAACCAAGTACATTATATATCTTAAAAGCATAAAATTTCTGATCGTTCCATGCAATATGCACGTGCCTCAGGCTTTGGGAATTCAGCCAGGCGGCAATTGGCTTTCCTTGACTTTGGGGCCCCCTGAGCTAATGGAATTTACAGCAGCTTATTACGGCTTATCGCACTCGTGCTTCATCCGCCAGTACGGAAGGCTTAGTGCTGCTCCGTGTAATGCAGCTGAGGTTTTTTTGTTGCTCCTGCTCTATGGTCTAACCAGAGGCGTCTGGTCTCCTTGCAGGGTGGCTCAAAGTCATGGGCTCGCAAAGCGTGCCGTGGCCGAGAGTTACGCGACTGCCTTTGAATGTTCGTTTGTTTGTTCACGTTTCCTCCCCGTGTCCGTGCGGAATTTCGATTTCCTCTCACGGTGCAAAGAAACGCCACAGAAAGTGTGCACCGCGATGTGTTGGCGTCACATCCCGGGTATAGCTCCCGCATTGCGCCCTCTGTCTGCCGGGATAGGCTCCGGCCCACCGCGGCCCTGTGTCAGGATTAAGCGGGTTCTGATAATGATGATGTCCTGTCGTGTGTACAGCGATGGCTGGGTGGTCCAATCCGTGAGTGACCTTCTCTGCCTCGTGTGTCACAGTGGTATCGAGCCACTGATGATGTTGCTGCAGGTCACGACCGCAGAACTTGCCAGCGCTTTGTGATTTTGTCTCTTTGCCGGCGCTCTCCAAAAAAAAACAGCGGCCTCGGCTACGAAGGCAGAACTTGGCCACACGTCTGTGAGATTCCTACAGCTCCTCCTCCTCCTCCTCAATGAGCGTTCACGCGGTGCGCGTCCCGTCACCTTTTGATCGGGGCGGCTGATGAAGCCACTTGCAGTTATCAGCGGAACGTCGTACATGGTGCGCTGAAGGAGGGAACAATTGATTCGTTCTGTTCACGTGACTGAACCTTACTGATTGGCTCTGTCAGGTAGAGGTGAGTTCCCGACACTTACTTTTTAAGTGACCCAACCAAAATATATTTTACGAATTTCTATGCTCATCTCCTATTTGCAATGCTGCGCCAGTGGTGTAAATTCCACGTTTCTATGGCGAGAGCTAGTTTATGGTTGGCTTTCCTGCAAAGTGGTACTTATTTTAATTCCTTCAACATTTTTTACATTTTTACGTTACCTAACCCAAAAAATGGAATCTATTGGTACTTTTTTTATCGACCCGGAAGTAATGATGATGAGCTAGTTCAACTCTGCGCTAATGGTACGGATCTGTAACGATCATAGTCGTGTATGTAGCTGTTTCACTCATCATCACTCCGCCTCATTAGATGATTGTTATCACAGCAGAAAATACCCAGTGAGCTTGCAAGCTCTGAATGCGAGACTTCTGCGATACAGTAACCAAACAAGCAATATGTAACATCACAGCGTTAAATTGTGCAAGGATGACACCTTAACTATAATCATAAGGTTAACAGTAACACAGTGCAGGAGAAACGTGACGAATACATCTAATATCATAATAAGAGACAAATAAGTGGAAAAGTTTAACAGTACGGTGATAAATAAACAAGTTCAAGAGGCTTGTGACATGATAAGTCCTTCTGAAGCCATCCGAGTGGCGTGCGTCGTTTGACTATACTTCCCCAGGCTGGTGAATGCAGGTCGGTGCAAGACATGGAACAATTGCGCGGCATCGTAGGAGTGCAGTACAACGATCGATTTTGCTGCACTCTTCGTTGTCTGCCATCATAAGCAGCAGCGCATAACGCGTGGCAGGTGCCCTCTGTAAAACATCTGCGCACTGCAGGCTTTAACTTGCTTAGCTGCCAAGGGGTCACTCGATTCAAATGCACTGTGCATGTTTTGGTCACAGATCATTGTTCGTTGTGATTTTTTTTGTGCTGTACTCTGACGAATGATGTCCGTGGGTTTAATTTCTAAAAATCTGCCGCTGCGTCCGGGGGAGATGGTGCCTCTGGCTGGCGCTCTGCAGCTCTCCATGGCTTAGCATTGTTATTGGTGAAGTTTAATAAACCTTGATTTATCCAGGAAAGCCCCAACGAATCTCAAGATGGTTTAAGAAGGTCCTGCTTGGGATGTTTAGCCAATTTCTTATTAAGTGGGATAATGAAATTGTCAAGTTCAATGGTCTCGGTGCTCACATTCACTAAAGAAAGACAAAGTTCCCCATAATAGGCTTAACGGATTTTTGGGGCAAGTGCTGTTAGTTTTTATCTAAGCTGGAAGGCACCGCTTAACTTAGTAGCGCTTATTAACAGTTGTCCAGCGGGGAGAGATAAGCAAGTTACAACATCTCAGGGTACCTGTGTAAAGTTTTGGACTGTGGGAGACAATAGGAGTAGCCGTTGCAAACCCACGTGGACACGAGGAGAGAATACGCAAACCCCAAACAGAAAGGCATCCGAGCCGGGAATCGGAGCCGGGAATCGAACCCGGGGCATCTTGCTGTGAGGCAGCAGCACTACCCACCGCACCACCGCGCCATTAGCACCTATGAAGGCCGTCACGGCACACAAGGGGGTGGGTGGCCACCACCATGCTTGGCAACCTTTCTCTCTCTCTCATCGAAACGTATACAAACCGACCTATGAAAGACCCTGGATCGGTTCAGATTTTTGCCACTTTTATTGACCATGAACAGGACTCAAACTCGTGCGGCCAAGCTTGTAGTGCAGCCAAGCTTGTAGTGCAACCAAGCTTGTAGTGCAGCCAAGCTTGTAGTGCAGCCAAGCTTGTAGTGCAGCGCTCTAACTAAGAACCTAGCGCTCTCCAAAATACACGCGAATGTGTGCACACGCACCATCGCAAGAGCATCTTGGAAAACTGGCTCAATTCCCATCTCAACTTCAAACGTCACTATTTAAATTTCGAATCAAAATTTATGAATCTCAAAAGGGACTTTGCATAGAAACGAATCCTGTTACTCGTCTCCTGCACAGAGGCATTTCATGGCTGCCAGGTTTATGCCTCTCCAAAGCCAAAGCCCCCCGAATAGCCTCAACAGACTACAGGGTCAAGTAATGTTCGTGAGCAGCAATAAAGGTCCCAAAAAAAAACCCATGACCAGTGTTGGCTATGAGCGGGAATCGAACTCGGCTCACCGGGTTTGTAGTCCAACAGCACTTGGGATTTGTTGAATCCTGCTTTTCAGTTTGTCGTTGGTTTTGTCTTACAAACTCACAGACTCACCCACTCACCGACTGCACTCATCACGATGATCGTCACTCCTGGTCCGGTCATCATCTCTTTCAACTCAGGAGAGAGACACACATGTCACGTAGTGAGTGTTTCCTTTAGACCGACCTCCTCAAAGTATTAGATGACACAGACCACTGGGTGCACTGCACTGTGGGGGAAAAAGACTGAATACAAATAGATTATAATGAATAACATGCATAGTATTCTTTTAATTTCGAAAGCATTTGTTAAAAAAAAGGATTCAGAGGCACGAGCAAACCACAGGAGAGGTGGGGTGAAGGGAGGAATGCGGTTAGTCAGCACCAACATTTGCCAGATACTGCGTCCTTTGTGTAGGTTTGGCCAAAAATAATTGACACATTTCACAGGTATGTCACTATAAACGTGTCCGATCTGTATAGCCACCCTCTGTTGTCATGTTGTTGCTCGCTCTACTGCTGGGCCCTCGCAGAGAGTACGGATCTCTAACGGTCACCGTTGTGCCTGCAGCTGTTTGAGTCCTTGTCACTCCGATTGATGAGATGTCTGTTAGTACAGCAGAAAATACCCAGTGAGCTTGCAAACTCTGAATGCGGGATTCCTGCGATACAGCAAAAACGTTCCAACGCAAACAATATGTAAAATCAGAGAGTAACACTGCGATTTGACAGCATTAATTTGTGCTGGGATGAAACCATAATTATAACGCAAACACGCGCAGTGTTGTAGAGGAGAAATATGGCCAATAGTAATAATATCACAATAAGAGACAATGAAGTCCGCACGTTTAACAGTACGATGGGGAAAACAAACTAGCTCAGGAGGCTTGTTGCATGATAAGAGCTCCTGACGCCATGCGGGTCGTGTGGGTCGCTTGACCATACTTCCCCGCCCTGGTCAGTGTGGGTCAGTGCAAGGCGTGGAGCAAATACGTGGGTGCCTGGGAGTGCAGTACGACTATCGATTTTGCTGCATATTCTGAACCGGTCCTGGGCCTCTCCTAATGTGCCTCCAGCCTCAAACACATTTCAAAACGAATGTAATTATAAATGTGTCCGTTATTTATGGGCCACCTTGTACTATGATGTTAGTGGCAAATTAATGTTTTGTTAGTCGTAGGAAGAATCCCGAAAACCCATAGAAACCCACACAGAACAAGGCGAAAGCACACAAGGTCCTCACAGAAATGCACCCGAGGCAGGAATCGAACCGCCCCAGAAGGACATTCTTTCTGTGAGGCACGGATGTTGACCCTGCGTAGCCTCCTTGCCGCTCGTGATTGACACCCATCCGCTTGCAATTTCACAAACACCGTAAATATTATCTTGCTTTGACACCGCCCTTCTCAACCAGCGGGTCGTGACCCATCAGTGGGCCGCAAGCGCCACATAGTGGTCCGTGGTGAGCAGACCCAATTGGACCAAGTGGGCCTTGGAATTCACAAGGCTGAGAAGCCCTGCTTTAAAACATCCTCGGTTCTTCTCGCATCTCAAACACAATGTGCTGATGAGATGTCAATTATTTATGGTAACTTCACAAATGCATCGAGACTCCAATATTCCTGTATGTTTACATTCTAGCGCAACCATCGCCAAATATCTGTTTAATGTTTCTGCAGCTTAATCTGTAATTGAGCTACAATCGGTCTAATAACAATCCGCCTGGGGCGAAATACGCTGAGACAATTTATAATTTAATATTGATTCATGTTCGTGCGAGAATTGCTCTCCAGAGCTGCTCATTCAGGATCGCCGTGTCAAGCCTTGCTTCTCTTCCCTCCACGACGTTTCGTTTCCCACATTGGACGAGAATGATGATGCCTTCATTGTTTGAGTTAAAAACGTTAAGGGCGGAGGAGCACTCGACACGGCTGTCCCGACTGAGCAGCTCTTGGGAGCAATTCTCATATTTTCCATTGCTATTGGTCGTGAGTGAGAATTGAACGCGGCTGGCCGGGTTGGTAGTACAGTGCACCCCACCACTGCACTACCGCTTGCACACACACACATATAAACACGCTCACGCACTGCATCTCACTCAATAGTAAGTCACTCCATCTTCCCAAGTTCAACTCCATGCCATGATTAACATCAGTGGCGAGTGATTATCTAAAGTGTTAATTGATGCAAAGCCTTAACCAACTTGTACCGACCAGTCTGGTGAAGTATGGCGAAAAAACCCTTCTTAATGTGATGTAGTCACCCAAGAGTGCATTAAGAAAGAAATACACATTAATAATAATAAACGGGCATAGTGGAAAGTACACAATCCTATGGTGGGGGCTCGCGTATTCAACATCCACTCTTAATCTCATCTTTATGCAAGAACATTTTGTCCAATGTTATACTCGAGGTTTGTAAAGCAGCTGTGAAATTAGCCACAATAATTGGCCAATTTAACAGTAATTAATCATCCAGAAAGAAACACACATATATATACCAAAACAATGTACATATTTGTGCATTTGCAAAAAGGCAACAGCAGGGACAATAATGATCCATGACAGCTGCAACCTTAAAAAGGCATTATTTAATTATGATCAATCGGCGGGATATATGCGTATCGATTAGTTTGAAACAAAAACATCGATTAAACGTTTATGTGTTATTCTTGTGACAGAGTGACTGTGTTTGTGTATGTTAACGGGGACCGTGGTGCTGTCCTGTCCACCCATCCCCTCGTGTGCCGTGTTGGCTTTCATCGGTGCTACTCGGTAACAGCACTTGCCCCAAAAGTCTATTACTGCTAGAAGAAGGGGATCTTTGTCTTTGCATGGAGAGCAGTGGCGCAGTGATTAGCGTACAAACTTGGAGACCTCCGGCGATGGACTGGCGTCCCGTCGTCGGGTGTATTCCTGCCTGACGCCCTGTGTTTCCGGGATAGGCTCCGGCTCACCGTGACCCTATTTAGGATTAAGCGGTTTCAGATAATGAGATGAGATGAGACTTGGAGACCCGCCTTAAATGGCCATTCAGGTCTAACATCAATTGGAATTTTCCGTGCCACACCAAGCCGTCGACCGTAGATCGACTGTCAGTCCTAGATGAGTACCTGGTGCGATGTGTAGACATCAACACTGACAAGGCAAAGGTGGCCAGGCGTGGCGCGAATCATTCACACCCCCCGGCTCTGGCGCAAGCATTTTGAGGTGCTTCCCGCTAACATCACCTGCTGTCAAGGCTCTACGGCTGATATTCGTCGTTGTCCACACTCTGGTAGAAGCTCTGCAGAGCAAGATCACGTCCTGGCGATGCAGCATCCATACCAATGACACTTGGTAGTTGAACCTGACCTGGGGCCTCCCCTAAATGCGATTGCACCGTCCATGTTGACAATCCATCTCATTCCATTTCAAGCACCTTCCAGTCAACTCCCGCAATCCATGGATCTCTGACAATAATTTCATATCGCCCACTCTTCCTTAGCCCCGGTCTTGACCTCGTCATCTTCGACACCAAGTCCATCACTCTCACCACGGTTTCCCCTGTTGCTGCCACATTTAGCGATCACTCCCATTTTAAACTTTTCCTTTTTCCTCCCCGAGGATCGTTTCCTTCCGATGTCCAAATCTCCTTCCACCCAGCTGGATATCTGTCTCCTTCACAGCTCTGCTCCCGTATTCTACCTCCTTACAGAGTACCCACCTTATCGACGAACTTGCTCCACGTGTATGACACGTTCTTCTGACGTCATGATGACAGATAGAGGAGTGCTTAAGAGGTTTGATGGTACTCGTGCAGAAGTTTCTTTGCAATGAAGTTGCCTTCTGACGCGACTGCTTTGACCTCGATTTCTTGCTGATGTCCTTTGTTGCTAACATTGCCGGCTCTCTGAAGTTTCAGCAGAGCGTTGAATAGTAGGAAGTAAAACTGAAACCTGACGTGAAAGGCTTGGCGTTGTGCAGATGCAGATGTCACTTGAACTTACGAAGGATTCTAACACTGTATGCTCAGTGCGAACGTACATATACAAAACACTCGCCCCATGACATGTAGATTGATCGCCGTGTCGTGGATCTCACGATCTTCCTGTTGAGTACCCACGCTCCTCCTCATCTGCCTGCTGTGAATCATCTCCCCCCGCTCTGCAGTTGTACATTTCTTCTGGAACCACCTCGTCCACTCTGTAGGTAACCACCCTCTGTGAGAAAACAACAACAACAACCGCTGTTCACCACGAAGTGCCAGTAACGTCCCCACGGTGCCTGTGCCAGGCCAGATGCACGTTGAGGCCACGCGAATAGTCGAAGGCTCGCTAACAGGAGGTCATGGGGCAGATCCAGATGCCATGGGCTGGCTGACCGAGATGATTGGCAGAGGCACCCCCTGTGTTCCCTACTGTGCAAACTCGCTGTCTTTTAGCTGCCCGCCCCTCCGATGGCTGTTGTGAGCATTGCTCCTTCGCCTTCTGTTGTTGATAGAGAGCGACTGCCTCCAACTGCCCCATAGCGTCCTCCATGATCTTCCTCTATAACGGCCGATCTTGACACCACCGGTGTCAGTCATTGACAAGTCCGATCAGCTTTACATCCTTCTGCACCACATCAGTCCATCTCTTCTCCAGCCCATGCTTTACCCGTTTAGCCCCCTGTATGCGACCAAAGGCAAGTCGGTTGGGCCATGCTTTGCTTACAGACGTGGGAGAACGTTGAGTGATCCTGGTCCCGACATTCACCACCAGGTTTGTGAGGCGCACAGCAAATATCATTGATTGCCTCTCCTTCGATCCAAACACTCTAGGAATATTTTATTTTTCTTATCACCGATCACCAAAGTGTGACAACGTTCCATATATCAACCAGTCGGTTTTTATTTAAGCTGGAAGAGTTGCGCTAAGTACCTCTTTTTAGCAGTTGTCCAGCAGGGAGGTGTAAGCAAGTTACATCATCTCAGGGCACTGGGAGCAATTTAGTTAGGACAATTAATGAACCTAGGAAAATGGAAGGAAAACGAATTGCGTGGTGAAAACCCACATGGACACAGAAAGAATATGCTAACGTAATGACGGCATGGAGCCGTGAAAACCTACTCATCAGTGTGACGTTAGCATATTCATCAGAATATGCTGACGTCACACAGAACGGTAACCCAGCCGGGAGTCGAACTCAGGTACTTTTTTTTTACGGTGAGACAGCAGCCCTACTCGCCGCGGCACTGTCCGATATACGGGGAATACAAATGTAAAGGGTGAAACGGTGGACAAAATGATAAGCTTAAAGAAACCACAGCGCAAAAGAGTCCATATACAATAAAAACGAATTAAGATGGCAAAGCGCTGGAAACCTGAAGATAAAGGCTGCGACACAGACAAAACAGTGGAAATGATAACATATCTTACAGTGATAAAATGCCAAATGGAAATGCACCATAAACAGGTCAGTTTACAGAGGCTAAAAAGCCTTCAGAAACAAATGAGTCTGAAGGCATTCAAATGTAACTTCTTGACAGTCATATGCAAGAGAGAAAAGCAAAATCTGAAGATTTGTTGTCAAGGATCTCGAGCACTGGGCGAATGTCCACGGGAAGTGAGTTCCATGATCATTGAAGCTGAGCAAGAAGGGACCCAGCGAAGGGCGGTTTGATCTTGCAATCGTTACCAGTGTGAAATGGTGACGCGTGACGTCATGATTACGGGTGATGGTATGATCATGCATCACGATAAAATGACGCATGACAATATGATGGCGCGTGACGGTATGATGAGCGATCATTCCCGACGATGGACAACTGTGGACAAAAGCAGCACGTGGACACTCAATTGAGATATATTCAAAAATATGTTTTAGGGGGGGCATCGGCCAGGCGAAAAGGGAAAGCGTGCTGATGACCGTAGAACCACCCGCCTCTATATAAGGAGGGCGGTGGGTAGAGCAGTGAGCTCCCCTGGGGGTCACCCTCGGGAACACTGAACGAGAGGAGCAGAGGCTGCCGGGAGACTGAACTGATTCATAGTTGGTTCAGTCACGCGATCGGAGAGTGGGCGGCAGGCGACTGCCCGAATCGTTTAGATGGCGCCGCGAGTTGTCGAACCGATTCGTTGGGGTCAAAGTTAAAGCGATTTAGAGTTAACGATCTGGCGTCGTCCGGTTGGACCTCTCGCGCAGCAGTGGCCTTCTCGTGCCCTCTGCGCAGTCGCCCCAGGAGCCCCGGGGGCACCCACCTTGTGAACCTGCACTGAACCTCTCGCTTTGTTTGATCACTCCGGTCGGTAAGCACGGGCGCTGTGACAGGCACGGTATTTGTTCAATGCCGAAGGTATTTGTGCGGAGAGAGAATACCTCAGAGGTACGATGAAACCGAAGAGAGGTAGGGTAAAGGTAGCCACGTGGTTAGCTGGTGCCAACACTTCCCAAACACTGCATCCTGTATGTTATTAATTAATAACGGGGGGTGGGGTTGTCAAAGGAGAAAATCGGAGAACCCAGAGAAAAACCATGCAGGGCATGGATTTACTCTGGGGAGAGAACACACAAACTCTACACAGAAAGCCACTCGAGGTGGGAATCAGGGTCACCTTGGGAAGGACCTTGTTTCTGTGAGGCACAGACGTGATCACAGCATCGACACCCAGCCTCCCAGAAGTTATGTCCGTCTGTTTGAAGACACTTGGCAGTATTACAGGACCCCTAAGTCAGTCGCTTCAAAACATGACACGAATCTCATTGTATCGATGGCCAGAGCTGTTCTTGGGAAGAAAAAGTTTGGCAATAAAATGTTTCTAAAAGTTTTCGTTTTATTAAAGTAATAACAAATTAACGTTATGTTGTGTAATAGCGTGCTGAGCATAAGGATTACATAACATGCGCAGACACAAACGGAGATATAGATCTTGTGCATGCGTGTGTGCGTCACACAGGACACGCAGAGCACATTGCGATTAACGTTGGTATATTGAGTGAGGTTTGTGTACGCTTGTGTACGTTTGTGTACGTTTGTGTACGCTTGTAGGTAGCTGCTTCCACGAACC
Organism: Mordacia mordax; assembly: GCA_036362905.1. Classification (NCBI taxonomy): domain Eukaryota; kingdom Metazoa; phylum Chordata; class Hyperoartia; order Petromyzontiformes; family Petromyzontidae; genus Mordacia; species Mordacia mordax. Next base: position 1,770,431 of record JAZEWT010000019.1, on the reverse strand, counting down.
CGGTGACCCGAGCGTGATTCCCGCTAATGGTGAACATCAATGATGATTTTCTAAACTAGTCCTGGGGCTCCCTTAGGTTGACTCAGCTTCAAATGAGTACCTGGTGTCGTGTGTTAAGATCTCTCCACCAGGAAGACAAACGTTGGCCAGGTGTGGTGCTGACCACCCATCGACTAAGTGAGTTGTAACGACTGCTCACTAGCAGCACTTGCTGCAACACTCTCTCTATGGGGGATCTCTGTTTTGCTTGATGTACATTACAATGGCCCAGGGTGACCTCGAGCGGGCTGGTTATGGCGCGCGAGTCAGCGAGGGCTCTAGTTGAACGGTAAGGCCGCGCGTGCAGTGCAAGGCGATTTAATAAGAACATGGTCAGGAGAAGACTGGTACACATTGAGAGCTGGACAGATCATCCACGGCACGTCTCAGAGATGGTATTTGAGAAAACCAGCGGTTTTCCCCCATCCCAGCGGCTTGCTGGCGAGTTCATATTAATTGCCGTTTGGTTCATCGGAGGCACATATATGCTAAACGTTGGCTGTGATTAAGGTAATTCAATTGCATGCTTAGTGGATATCGGTGCACCTTTATTACGCGTTGGTTGACGTTACAACCTGCGTAATTGTATTTTGATTAGCTTTAATAACGGATTGTATTTGCATGGAGCTGTCTGAAGGAATTTTCGTTCGACCGTGCACCCGTGGTGCTTTGCAGCGACGCCTCGGTGCAGGTGCGTGGGTATCACCAGCAATGCACCGACACTAATGAACATCCGTCGGTGCGACGTGAACCTCCTGGATTGTATTGAATCGCCTATTAAAGCGAGCTATTCACACCTATGCATATAAAGTCATGCAAAAAAGCATCGTCATCTTAATTTGAAACTGATAATGGTTGGTAATAAATGTTGTAATTGTCAGCGGATTGTCTGAGGATTGGGGGGGGTAGGGTGGTGGGCGGCGCAGTGGAAGCACAGTTGCTGAGCACAGCTGTACTTGCGGGATAGCCGTGTCGACTTAGTCATGGAACGCCTCAAGATGCCCCCAACGTGAGAAGCGATATGTGGCGAAGGAGAGGGGAGGAGCACGCGATACGGGTATCCCGAAACAACAGCTTTGGTAAGCAATCATATTTCCTCGTAGTTAAACGGAAGCTTTATGCACGTGGCTTTTCTCAGAGTGCCTGCGGAAATGTTAATTCCAGACAGAGACATTGCGTGACCTTGCTTTATTAAGGCAATATCGTTGAGGCCAATGAATCATCATTATCATCAATAGCAGCAGCCATTGTCCCTCCACTGCTGGACTAGGATATATCCACTTCCTCACGGTGCAGTGTTGCCAGCGGTGAAATTGACTTAAATGTCTTACCGGTACAATGGCATCACAACCCCCCTCCCACCTATACCGCGCTAAATAATTGAGCCACTTTCTAAATAGTGCACCGTACCTGACCGTACTGGCTTACTTTCATTCCTGTGTGGTGCTACCGTGAGTCTGTCTCTCACGAGCCGATGTCTTCATTCCATATGGAGGGGTTTCACACTGTTTGACAAGATCCCTGCCTTGGGTGCCACTGCATCGCCAGCCTCTGTAGCCGGGCACCGTCCTGTCGAGCGATGTGCCCTGGCCAAGCTTATTTACTTTTCTCATGTGCACCCTGCGTTATGTACGCAGCACCCTGCGTTATGTACGCAGAGTGCTTCGTACATAACGCAGAGTGCACTCTGCGTTATGTACGCAGAGTGCTTCGTACATAACGCAACGCTGCCCACACTGCAACCACTGCTTCAGCCAAAGGATTTCATTAAAAGCTAATTCCACAAACTACGTCATAGCCCACATGCTAACCATGTTGCATTCTATCTACTTCATTAACTTCATACGCTATACTTGGATGCCGAATTCACCATAATAAATAATAACGCGTGTATTTAATGCACCTAACAGTAAGAAGGTCCCGGGTTCGTTTCCCAGCTTGGGTGTCTCTCTGTACAGCGCTTGCATGTTCTCCAAGCGTCCGCTGGGTTTCACCCACAGTCCAAAGACAAGTTGCTGCTGCCTCGAGTAATCGGACTGATCAAATTGCCTCCGACGCCCTGCGAGATGAGCTGCCATCCCATCCGCGGCATATCCCTGCCTTGCACCCTGCATCTGCCGCGATAGGCTCAGGCTCACCGCGACCCGGCACGGCGCTGCGCGGGTCCTGATAAAGAATGACTGAGCACCGCACGTATCCACACTCCACCAGCGCACGGTGCCCCGAGTCTCTTGTATCAGTGTGGAGGAGGCGCCGGCTCGCAGTGCGCCACGTGCCGGCGTGGGCAGCAGAGGCCTCGCTTGGCTCCCAAACGTAACCAAAGTATTTTCCTGCATCGTGAATGATTCATGGCCAGAGCGCTCCGTCCATGATAACGCTGCCCTTGACGTTGTTTTAGATGCTCTTCTCTGTAAGACCCTTGAGGTGATTGCAGTTGCTGTCGCCTCGAGTGAAAGACCTCACGTGTGTGGGGTGGGGGGGGTTTGGGGGGGGGGGATTTTCAGCGAGCAGCGGCGGCGGTGGAATTTGGTTGTGAAGTCAAAATGTGCCACCTTGCAAACGCTCGCTCGCGCTACTGCTGGCAGTGGTGCCTCCGCTAGCGGGAGACCAGAGGATCCTCTGGCCTACTTGTCCTCGTCTGTCGAGCGCCTTGAGTGAGGTGGGAAGCAGCCACACGTATCTGCCGTTCGCTTAGCAACGCCCTCGTCGTGAGATTGGCCAGACACTGATGCAACGATCGACACTTCAGGGCAACAGAAACGCCGCAGATTTTGAATAATGCCGAAGAGACTCCAGGAAACTACAGAGGGTGGCAGCCAAGCCAGCAGTCAGCCGGCGCCAACCCACCAGACTGCTTCCCGTATATTATGATGTCATCAACCAACTGATTAACGAGTGTTTGTTTTAGTTGAGGAGGAAACCGGAAAATCCGGAGGAAACCCACACAGCATAGGGGGAGAACACACAAAACACCGTACAGAAAGGTGCCCAAGGAAGGAACCTAATCGCCGTGGGCATAACTTTCTATTTGTGGTGTGCAGATGTTACTATTGCACCACCTTGCCGCCCAATGTTTGCTTGAATGCAGCTGGTG
>JAZEWT010000019.1:1696537-1712858 GCA_036362905.1 Mordacia mordax | reverse complement strand
GAGTCGACATTTGTTTCCTCGGGAAGCTCCCGGCACGAAAGATCGAAACGTCGAACATCACGAGCTAGCACGCGGCGCAAGCCGAGAGCGCCTCACGAAACCGGAGACAACCCCACGCGGCGAGGAGACATCCGTGTGACGGACAGTGGATGACATCTGGTTGACTCGCTCAGGGCACTGGGCGGTCGAGGCGGTGACAACGCTGAGCTCTGCGCCACGAACCGCCTCCCAACGCGGGTTCAAACCCCGGGCAGGGCGAACTTCAGCAGGCAGTGGCATTTAAACCGGAAACCGGCGGTACAGCAGGACAGGGACACGTGGTGTGTGATGCTATGCTTCACAGCAAGAATCATTCGGGTTCGATTCCCCCGCCCCGCGTGTCTCGGTGGGCGGCACGGTGGCCCAGTGGGTAGCGCTGTCGCCTTACAGCAAGAAGGTTCCGGGTTCGAATCTCGGCTCGGGTACCTTTCTGTGTGGAGTTTGCAAGTTCTCTCCCCGTGTCCGCGTGGGTTTTCGCCGGGCACTCCTGTTTCCACCCACGGTCCACAAAACATGCTGCTGCATAGGTTAATTGGCTCGCAGACTAAATTGCCCGCAGTGCCCGATGCTGAACTGGCGTCCCATCGTGGGTATATCGCTACCTTGCGCCCTGTGTCTGCCGGGATCGGCTCCGGCTCACCGCGACCCTGTACAGGATTAAGCGGTTTCTGACAATGAGACGAGATGAGTGTCTATTGGTGTGGAGTTTGTGTTTTCTCCTTGTCTGCGTGGGTACTCCGGTTTTCTCCCAAGGTCCAAAGACACGCCGCCGCTTGTACCGTCTAGGTTAATTAGCCTGCTGACTAAATTGCCGCCGGTGTACTCCGATGGACTGGCGTTCCATCCTGGGCACAGCTCTACCTTGCGACTGAGAACGCATAAATGACGCAAGGCATTGCAACACAGCGGGCATTACAAGGAAAGCCACGTGCTGCTTGACCCCCCCTCGCCACCAGCCAATCGACCCTTGCCGACGCATCGATACCCGCTGGGAGGAGATCGATACCCGGGGGGGCGGGGAGACTATGAGGTTTAATCAAATCGCGTCAACGCTGCACTGACCGCGCTCAGGAGACGGAATCAAACCCGAACGTTGGGAGTCATCGGCTGTAACCCAGCGATCTGACCAATCGGTCGGGATCGGGGATTTATCTCCGAGTCTGGAACCGTCGATCCTGATATTGTAATAATAATACTTGTACTTCGAGAGCGCTTTCACCTGAGGGTCACAAAGCGCTGCACAGAGCTGTGGAGCGAGCGGCACCTCAGCGACTACATCAGAACGGAACATCAACGTACAGAGGTTTAAAATATATATAGAGAATCTTAGAGATACACAGAGACCCATGTGATACATCGAGATAGACATAAATACATAGAGAACGTGGGAAAAGGGAGATTCTGTCTGGTGGTTGTATTTAAAACCGTGGTAGCCGTGCGTCACATCCAGCCTGCTGGAGATAGTGTGCAGTCAGGACCGATAGCATACAGCACTCAGTGTGTGGACATCACCGTGTGCAGCGCGCACAGTGTGTAGTCAGCGCAGTGTGCAGCACTCAGTGTGTGGAAATCACCGTGTGCAGCGCGCACAGTGTGTAGTCAGCGCGCACAGTGTGTAGACAGCGCGCACAGGGTGCAGCGCGCACAGTGTGTAGTCAGCGCGCACAGTGTGTAGTCAGCGCGCACAGTGTGTAGTCAGCGCAGTGTGCAGCGCGCACAGTGTGTAGACAGCGCGCATAGGGTGCAGCGCGCACAGTGTGTAGTCAGCGCGCACAGTGTGTAGTCAGCGCAGTGTGCAGCGCGCACAGTGTGTGGAAATCACCGTGTGCAGCGCGCACAGTGTGTAGACAGCGCGCACAGGGTGCAGCGCGCACAGTGTGTAGTCAGCGCGCACAGTGTGTAGTCAGCGCGCACAGTGTGTAGTCAGCGCGCACAGGGTGTAGTCAGCGCGCACAGGGTGCAGCGCGCACAGGGTGCAGCGCGCACAGGGTGCAGCGCGCACAGGGTGCAGCGCGCACAGGGTGCAGCGCGCACAGTGTGTAGTCAGCGCGCACAGTGTGTAGTCAGCGCGCACAGTGTGTAGACAGCGCGCACAGGGTGCAGCGCGCACAGTGTGTAGTCAGCGCGCACAGTGTGTAGTCAGCGCGCACAGTGTGTGGAAATCACCGGATGCAGCGCGCACAGGGTGCAGCGTGCACAGTGTGTAGTCAGCGGGCACAGTGTAGTCGGCGCGCACAGGGTGCAGCGCGCACAATGTGCAGTCAGCGCAGTGTGCAGCGCGCACAGTGTGTGGAAATCACTGTGTGCAGCACGCACTGTGTGAGTGATACGCAGAATAGGTGTCCAGTGAAGACAGTGTTGGAGTGGATCTTGTGTCGCGTTTAGTTTTAATTTAAAGCCACGCGTCCACGATCGCGGAGCACTGCGCTGATCGTCACGAGACACTGCTGGGACAGCGCGGGAGACGCAGGGACAGCGCGGGAGACGCAGGGGACAGCGCGGGAGACGCAGGGGACCGCGCGGGAGACGCAGGGACCGCGCGGGAGACGCAGGGGACCGCGCGGGAGACGCAGGGGACCGCGCGGGAGACGCAGGGGACCGCGCGGGAGACGCAGGGGACCGCGCGGGAGACGCAGGGAAAACGCAGAGGAAACCCACGTAGTACAAGAGGAAGAAACGCATAAACTGCAGACAGGAAGGCGCCCGAGGCAGGAGTCGAACCGGTATTGGATGTTACAGCTGCAGAGACACCCTGCTGTTAATGCCGGGAAGGCGACTTCGCTCGGCTCAGCCCCCTCCGTGTTTGCAGCAGTGGCTGCAGGCGAGACGGCGAGAGGAGGAACGCTCGCCACGGTTGTCCCGAAACAGCAGCCCTTGAGAGCCAATCCCATCTTCACACAACGAGCCGTGATCACCCTCCATCAATACTTTAGTCGCTTGGTTTCACTGCCAGGAGATGGATCTGTATCGTTGTGCAATCGTCACACTCTCCGCACACTACAACCAAATGCTACCTTGGGAAAATCGCTCTCCCTGGCTGCTCTTTCGGGATAGCCGTGTCGTGTGTTTCTTGTTATTCAGTAAAACGCTTCTTCACGTTACTCCCAATAGCAATGTTACTCTGCACGTTTTTGTCTCGTCTTCATTAATTGCAATCATTGTTCATTTTTGTGCTGTGCAATTTTGCTGTTTACGATTGTGGTTCGGGTTTCATCTCGAACAAATTGGTGCTGCGAGTCAATGTATTGACCTTTTAGTTTGATACATTTCTGCGCTGGTCAGTTCAAACGTTTGTTATATCGCAGCAATCCCGCGTCCAGAGCTTGCAAGCTCGCTGGGTACTCTCTGCCTGTTACAATACACACCTACCTGCCCATCGTGTCTCTGCTCCACGGCGTTCCGTCTCCCACTTTGGAGTCATCATCAGTCGTTTAAAAGCGTCACCTCCTAATTCCGCGCGATGACCACAACGAGGGTCGCGCCTGTAAACATGGCATTCGTGACACTGAGCGGCCACACACCCCCCCCCCCCACTTGCCCCGAGGCCCTTTCTTCAGCATTTCGATTCAAATTAAGAGCGCCGCTTGTCCAATGGGTCAGGATGCAGCGCACGGGCGTTAGCAGAGAACAACGGCTCCCGCGTGTAGCGAACACGCGCGAATTAGAAGCCATGTCACTGACGTCTCATCGTGGAGACGCTTTCATTAGCAAGGGCCCTCTGGCTGCGGGGCTGGGGGCAAGACCCAGGCACTTGAGAGGGGCGCTCAGCGCTGTTCTCTGGCGGTGCCGTGAAATCCCATATCGGTGCTTAAGCTTCAAGAAGCAGTTGCCCGATGCAGCTCGTTTTTACAGTTGTCCAGCGGGCAGGGGTAAGAAAGTCGCAGCTTCTCGGTCCATCGGGGGGATATTTTGTGCTCACGTTAAACCTAGACAGCGGCATGTCTCTGGACTGTGCGGTGGTGAAACCAGAGGACCTGGCGAAAAGCCACGCAGACACGGGGAGAGTGCAAACGGCACACAGACAGCACCCGAGCCGGGATTCGAACCGTTCAGGTTATTGCTGTGAGGCGGTGGCGCTGTCACCCTGCGCCCCAATATCTCGGGCGTTCCGTTTCGTTGTATCGTTGGGGATGTATGAGGGTTATAAAGGGGGGGGGGGGGTTCAACAACCCTTTGTAACCCTTCAGCCACCGCCTGCTGAAGGCTCAGCCCCTTTGTGTTTGTATTTTACAATGAGTCGTACTAGCAGAGTGCCCGCCCTACAGGTTGATCTCGTTACAAGTGTGTAAAACGTGCTTCTCACATCCTTTATCGATCCTATTTTCTGCTGACAAGACTATATATATATCTGGAGGAGTTTCCTCCAGATATATATAGTTTTTGGGAACGTTGCTGCTGAAGTTTCAGAAGACTAATCGATGTGTTGGGCGTAAGCTGCATCACACACAGCAGCAGTGTGTTATGCGTAGATGTTGTGCTGCGCAGATACAATTCGTACTCATGAAGGATGTGAAGAGGGTGGCCCTCAGTGCGGGCATACAGACGTGAAGCACCGTGCTGCTCTGTACACGCTGTCTACATACACGTGGCAACAACATAGGGGATGCATTGTTATGACAGCGCCTGATGCATCATATGTACAGCTCCCTATGGTTCTGTGTAGATGGGGCTCGCTGCATGTATCGTACCCCCCTGCCCCCGCAGCCACATGTTAACCAAGGTCACCACTGCAGGGGTAGGGGGTGGGGAGGGTGGGGGTATACCCCCACCCTCCCCCACGAAAAGGCGAGCACCAGGTGTAAAGGCGTGACCCCCTCCCCAGACAGGTTACACCCCCAAGCGATGGATGTTGCTATGGTAACGGCAGCACGGACCCTACCCCCTTCCCCAGTCTGTGTAATTAGACCCCAACGCCCAGCCCCAGCCCTAAATAAGCCCTAACCCAGTCTAACCCAGCTCCAACGCTAAACCAGCCCCAAATCAGCTCTAACCCAGCTCCGACCCTAAACCAGCCCTAAATCAGCCCGAACCCAGTCTTACCTGGCTCCGACCATAAACCAGCCCTAAATCAGCCCTACCCACTCAAACCCGGCTCCAACTTTAAACCAGCTCCAACCCTAACCCAGTCAAACCCGGCTCCAACTCTAAACCAGCTCCAACCCTAACCCAGTCAAACCCGGCTCCAACTCTAAACCAGCTCCAACCCTAACCCAGTCTAACCCGGCTCCGACCATAATCCAGCTCCAACCCTAACCCAGTCTAACCCTAACCCCGAGTGCTGTGATGTGGCAACATAGGAGGAGGCATTGTGAATTGTCGACGATTTAATTCAGTATCGATGGAGCATCGTCACGGCTAGCGCTCCATTAGTGATGGTGGGGCATTTGTGGAGCGAGTGAAGAAGTTTCCATACCTAGGCAGTGCGCTTGTGGCCGGTTCCAGTTTAGCAGCGGAGGTCTCGCTCTGTATATTCGGGCGGCATCATTTATTTCATCGGCTACGTAGCGCTGTGTGGAAGCTGCCTGGCCCTGTCGCTCCACACGAAGCTTCGGGTCTTCTCAGCTGCAGTCATGTCAACGATTAATGAGATTTTCTCTCAAGAGCTACTCTTTCGGGATAGCCATATGGAGCATTCCTCCTGTTCTGTCCTTCGCTAAGTTTCGCCTCTCACTTCGGAGGAATCATCAGCATTCCACCAACGTGGGAGGTGAAATGTCGAGATACAGAGAGGAGCGCTCGACGCGGCTACCACGAAAGATCAGCTCTTAACAGCAATTCCCGATGTAGTCCGTTTTTATTTAAGCTGGTTTCAACCGTTGAGCCGTGCAGCTCTTTGTAACAGTTGTCCAGCAAGGAGGGTAAGCAAGTTACAGCATAGGTCCTGGCCTGGTGGTCGTTGAACTGATAAACTCGAAATTAAAATTAAGAAACATGAACTTGTTTACATGGTCCTCGTATTATTCTTCTTGCAGATACGTTTTTATAGTTATTATTACAGCAGTCTCTCCACCTGGCATTCCTGCGATACAATAAACGTCCTAAACTTTTACCATCTTTGATGTAAATCATTCGTGAGGCCAGGCCATGCATGAGGCTGTCTCTGCTCTAAGCCATGTTTGTCGCAGTTCTACCGCAAGCATGCGTGATCAATGCTGGCTTCATTCATTATCAATACATTCTTAGTCCGATGCAGGGTCGTGGTGAATCGGAGCCTATCCCGGTAAATACAGGGCGCAAGGCAGGCCTACACACAGGATGGGAAGTCAGTCCATCACAGGGCACCGAGGGCAATTTAGTCAGCAAGCCAATGAACCTAGGCAGCATGTCTTTGGACTGTGAAGGGGGAGAACCGGAGTACCCGGCGCAAACCCACGCGGGCACGGAGCCACCCCACGCAAACGCCCCACAGAAAGGCGGCACGCGAGCCGGGAGTCGAACCCGGGTGCTTCTCGTCGTGAGACAGCAGCGCTGTTCATCGTTCCACGGTGCCGCCCATACCCCGCGACGCGTTGAGAGAGAGAGAGAATGCTTATCCAGTAATGGAGCGTGCGCGGTAAGCACCGCGCGAGTCCATAGACGCCAGAGCGTTTGTGTTGATGGCTTTGGATCAGGCGCTAGAGGACGGACGGAGCCTCGTGCTGCCGGCGGCGGTCGTGAAATTACGAGGAGCTTCCGAGAGACGGCGAGCCTCCGTGCATCATCTCTGCAGCAGGCACGCAAGCCTTCCTTCGGGGCGGCAACACATCCCGTGACTCGAGGCGCCCGTTGCTCGTGTATCTGTAGCTCTCGCTGCCACACACACACACACGGCCTGTTTGTTTACGCGTGCGCGGTAACAAAGATAAACAAGATTGCCGCAAACATCGAGCGCGCTCTGATTAATTCGCGTCAGGCACGGCGCTTGCCAATTATGCTAATGTGAGCGAATTCCCCACGCGGGCACTGTACGCAGCTCCCTGCTAATGTCACATCTGTCGTGTGCGCGAAATTATGGATGCGTCAAACTTGTACCACACACACACACACAGACACAGACACACACACACAGACACACACACAGACACACACCACCCTGGGAGTGGGTTCAGAGATATGTGGGTGGGGAGTGGTTAGGTAAGTGGGTGGGTTGGTTGATGGATGGCTAGGTGGGTCGATAAGCGGGTGAGTGGTTAGGGTGGACACGTAAGTGGGTAAATGAGCGGATGGTTGTGTGAGTGGGTGGGTTGGTAGATGGCTGGGCGAGTGTGGATGGGCGGGTTGGTAGATGGTTGAGTGTGTGGGTGGGTGGGTTGGTAGATGGCTGGGTGTGTGTGGGTGGGTGGGTTGGTAGATGGCTGGGTGTGTGTGTGGGTGGGTGGGTTGGTAGATGGCTGGGTGTGTGCGTGGGTGGGTGGGTTGGTAGATTATGTAACGGGTTGTAAACCCATGAATAGCGAGCGATTGGTTATCGGTCTACGCTGCGGTCAAACACAAATCATGACATAATAATACAATAATAATCATGATATATACTCAACAGTCACACGAATAATATTGCGGTGGAGCAACCAGTAGCGCTGCTGTCGCCTCACAGCAAGAAGGTCACGGGTTCGATTCCCAGCTCACGTACAATAGAATATATAATGCAGTGTTTGCAGGTATGAATGTCCACAGCAAGGGTATCGGCTTCAAATCCTTCACAAATGTCTGCAGATAACCTGCGATGAACTGGCATCCAATCTTTAGTCTTGCCCTGCCTTGGGCACTGGATAGGCTGTGGGTCCCCGAGGGCTTGGACAGAACTAAGTTGGGGCTCAGAATGCGCATTGTTTTATTACAGTTGTTGTCCGTCGTTGCTCTTTCGGAATTGCTATGTCGAGCGTTCCTTTTCTCTTCCTCGACGTTTCCTCTCCCGTTCGGAGACCGTCACATCATCCTGTAACATCTGTCACATCATCCTGGAGCGATCGAAACGCTGAACGCATTTGAAACATCGGCTCCTCCTTTTGTGCCGTTTTCCCCTTATTCTATCACTTTAGGAACAGCCGTGATGAGTGTCCCCCCTCTCTCTGCTTGATGATGTCTCGCCTCCCGCTGTGGAGGCATCCCCAGGCATTCCGTTGTGATTATTTCTATTAATTTAATGTTGGTTTACACTCGCCGGCTCGTTGTGCGCGGTCGTTTTATTTTATCCCCCACGCAAATTATCGCGGCACCGCACTAAAAATAACGCTTCGACGCGGGCGCTGGCAGTGGTGGTAGTAATAATAATAATAAATGTCAGCGCGTATCTCGGACGAAGGCGGAAAGGTGTGAAATAAATTAAATAAAATTGGAGGCAAGCCACGTGGTTATGTACTTGGCAGAAGAAACAGTCTCGCTTACCCGGGAAAGATCATATTTTATTTAAAGGGAGAGCTTTGGCCCGTGATCTTTATTTATCTAATTTTGCGATTAATATTGCCGTGTCAGCGTGAACGCGAGCGGCACCACGGGCGCGCGGGGTCATGAGTTGAACCTCTGGTCAGGCACGCTTGAAAACCCAACATCGTCACGGTTACACTCGTGGGCCGTACGAGTTCGATACCAGGTCAGGATGCACGGCTTCGCTAAGGCGGCAGTCGTGGTCAGTCTTGAGGGGAACTACATGCATCCTGTCACAGGAATGTGGAATTTCCACCATCTTATTTTGGAACGAAGAATCGCGATGAGTCAGCTGGCCACTGATGTTCGCCGTGGCCAGGAATCCAACCCAGGCTGTTGGTGCAGCGAGGCGTTGCAGCCCCACACCACCGCACGCTCACACGCACGCTTACCGGGGTGTGCGTGTTTCGACACGGATGGGAATCGGTGGCTCAGCGCTTAGCACGCTAGGCTATCAGCTCGATTTGCTGAACCTCTCCTGGGCTTCCTCTAGGTCGACTCAGTCTCAAATGAGTGCCGAGTTCAGTGTGTGAACGTGGACACCAGAGCGACGAAGACGGTCGGTACTGATCCCCACTTCCTCATGTGCTCTGTCCGTCTCCCTGGGCCGCTAATGGCACTTGACCCTACAGTCTGTTGAGGCTATAAGGGAGGTGTGTCTTCTCCGAACACCAACGACTAATAAACGCACACTTATGTTCTATTCAGTCTCTTTTTACTTTTATTGAAGCGTTGTGCAGGAGGGAGTGGGTGGCCATCCTGACGCACGACCGCCTTTGTTTCCTTATGGTCAATGTTTACGCATGGCACCAGCAACTCATTTGAAGCTGAGTCGACCTAGTGGCGGCCCGGCACCGGACTCGGCCGATTGCTGCTGGTCGTGAGCGGGAACCGAACTCGGGTCTCTGGCGCCTTTGCAGCGCGGCTAACAGCAGCACCACCGCGCCTCTGTTAACACCACCACTACACCACCGCCGCCACCACTACACCACCGCCATCACGAGGCGCTTTCCGCTGTAAACCAGGGATTGTTCTCTGTGCTCGCTCCAAACCGCGTCTCGGGAGACGCGGAGATCCCAGTTATTTCATTATTATTCTCGTTACGCTGCTGCTGCTGCTGCCGCCACTGCTGCTGGGTGGGCGTGCGGGAGCGAGTTTTGCTAGGCAACCCGGTTGCACATTTTCACCCGCGTCAGCACAGCTCTCCCACGGGATGCCCTCTCAGTCACGCCTGGCAATTCCTCCTCCTCCTCCTCCAACACCCTCAGCTCCCTACCCCATGCTTACACCCGCAGTGTCACCACCGCCACCTCCAAAGATCCCCCGTGTAGCCTTAACAGACTGTAGGGTCAAGTGCCGTTAGCGAACACCTATGAAGGTTGACACGGCACACACAGGAGGTGGGTGACCAACACCACGGCAGGCTGCTATTGGCTCCCTAGTGGCGATGTTTACAAACTGCACCAGGGACTAATTTGAAGCTGAATCGAACTTGGGGGATGCTCGGAACCGGTTCCGTGAGCGGGATTCGAACTCGATTCGCCGGATTTGTAGTCCAGCGCGCTAACCGCTGAGCCACCACTCCCCAGACTACCGGCACCACCACCGGCACCCTCACTAGCACCGTCACCACCACTAGCACCACGACAACCATGTCGCCTGTCCCCACTACCGCCTCCCTGTAGTTCATGTCTGCATGTGGCTCGCGGATGATTGTTGTTGTTGTTGTGATTGATTGATTGACTGCTCTGACTGCTGCTCTATGTGGCGACGCGGTGGAAATGTTGCAATTTGGTGCCGTTGCTGCCGCCGCTCTCAGCGGCCGCTGTGCAGCATGAACCGGGTTGTCGAGTAGTCGGGCTACCCCCAATGGTGGGGCTATTGGAGCAGAATGGTGCGGCCGGATGCTCTTCATGATGCAAACCTCCTTCAGTCGGGGGGTCTTTCCATTGCTGTTTGTCTGGAACCTCCACCCCAGACCTATTCACAAAGGGAGACCCGATCAGGAGCTCTCGACTCGCAGTGACACAGCTCGAGGATTCTTTGAAACGTGCCACGACCTCTTCCACCACAATTGGAGCTTTGCGTGTGGACCCGCCGTGTAGCCTTTAACAGATTGTTGCGGTGAAGTGCTGTTAGCGAGCGCCTACGAAGGCCAGCTCCACGCCCGGCCGCCTTTGTATCGCTGTGAAGCGAAACATCCCCCGTGAAGAGGTGTCTCAGCCAATGATCCCAGCAGAGACGTTTTAACGAATACTGTTTGTATTTACTATGCACTATCCAGCCGCCTCGGGCCATGGCAATGACGAATTTCCGCCACGGATTCAAATCCACCAAGGAGATGAGTGAAGGGGAGGGGGGGGGATGGTGCTTTGACATTTGCACTGTTGAGAAAGGGCGTTAGACCACATTTCTCTACGAGGAACATTGGTGTATCATTTCAATATCTGTATTCATCTTTCAATAATTTCTAATCCCAACAGCCGCGCTTGCCGAGCTATAGCGCGGGCACTAACGGCTGTGATCTGCATCTCGGCACCGATTTATTTCATCCTTAGGCGGGTGAATTACCTATTGATAGTGGCGTTGCGCATTTCATTATGTCTCATTTTAGATTCCTTATCCAGTTTGCCACCTTCTCTCTGGAGGACCCAGAGGTATTGAGACACCATCCTGCTGCTCAACCCAACCCTGCGCGCTTCCACGCTGCAGCCCGGCGGTGCGGACGCACTTCACGTGAAGCGGAGGGTCAGCACTCGTAACCCGCGAACCCGAGTTCTCTTCCTAGCCCAGTCTGAATGAGCACGAGTGACGAATAGACTCTGAACTGATCCTGGGAGCCCAACCCTGCATCAGCGCTCGCTGATTAGTCTGGTGAAGTATAGTCAAACAACTCGTGCTGTGGAGAGGCCTTAACCCTACAGTGTGTTGATGATTGCTTCTGAAAGCTGCTCTTTCGGGATAGCCGCGTCGATCTCTCCACCTCTCTCCTTCGCGACGTTTCGTCTCACACGTTGAGGCATCTTCAGCGCTGGATTCCAGACCTGTTGACCAAGGAAGATCTTAGCGAGAGCGCTGGACTCCAGACCTGTAAACCAAGAGATACTCAGTAAGAGGGCAGGACCCCAGACCTGTTCACCAACGGAGACCTTAGCAGGAGCGCTGGACTCTAGACCTGCTCATTATCAGGCTATTGAATGATGCCTGCAGTGGGGGAGATGAAACTCCTCGAAGCAAAGAGCAGGAACGCTGGACACGGCTCTGCCGCAGCAGTCGCTATTGAGAGCAACTCTCACCCATCGAGCCGTGACAAACCCACTCGAACATACACAAGAATTGGACCTTACGGCGCTTAATAATTCACATTTATATTTTCACACATCAGACATTAGCTACAAAAACCAAAGAGCCAAAAGCGGCTTATAAAACCCAACATCGCATGAATATATTACACCTAATAGAAATATCACAGCACGTGGGACACAAACCTGCCAGCGGCTGTCGACCCTCATAAATCAGACGATGATTTGTGAAACAAGACACCGAACCGTGAAATAATGCAGTACCTTTCGATAAACCACCGCCACTACCGCCGCATAAGATAAACAACACATCCACGTGGGTTCATTAGGCGCTGTAACGTAATTAATAGGCTCAAGCAGACGCTTTCCATCAGCAGGCGACATTATAGTTATCATTTATAGCATGACGTGACACAATAGTAACCAGTTAACAGCCGCACAGATTGTAATTATATTTGCAATCATGAAAATTAACACGACGGTGAGCTTATTGCAAATGGCACCATAGCGGTGCTACCATCGGGGGAATGAGCCCTGGCAAAAGAATATGGAATGTTCACAGCCCGCTCTGGGTTAGTGGCAGATTCCAGCACTGGTTTAAATCAGACACGCGCGTTGAACTTTGTTTAGACTGGTCACAAACTTTGTGGCTTGGCCGGAGCAAATCTCGGTAGGCACAGGGCGGAAGGCAGGGCTACACTCATGGTAGAACGCCAGTCTATTGCACTGCACGGGTGTAAATTTACTCAGCAGGCCATTTAACCCAGGCAGCTGCAGCAGCCCTAGCAGGAGCAGTGTGACTTTAAGTGGACACGTTATAATGCAGGGCGGAGCGGTGGCGCAGTGAGCAGCACTGCTGCTTCCCAGCAAGTGGTCTCCGGGTTCGGTTCCCGGCTCGGGTGCATTTTCTGTGTAAAGCTTGGGAGTTCTCCCCATGGGTTTTCGTTGGGTACTCCGGTTTCCTCCCACCTCTAAAGACACACTGCTCTCTAGGTTAATTTGCCTGCGAAGTAAATGTCACTCCCACAATAAGTGTCCTGCGATGTACTGGTGTCACATCCTGACTATCGCCCCGCCTTGCGCCCTGTATCTGCCGGGTTAGGTTCCGACCACCCAATGCAGGATTAAGTGGGGACTGATACGGAACTAAACTGAAAATCATGATAATGAATGACAATCTTCCATGAACTTACCGAACCTACGTAAAATGTGACATCTTCCACTTGTGCCTGAAGTTTCATCTGCTGGAGGCTCTGTGCAGCGCTTTGTAACCCTCGGGTGAAAGCGCTCAATACGTGTAATTATTATTAATATTGTCGCTCTAGTTTCAAGATTGACACTCACCCCCCGTATGTTCAATAACAATCTGGGGATGTGTCTTATAATCCGGTCGGTTTGCGTGAGCGTGCCGCGAGATTGAGTGTAAACTTTCCAGACGGCAGGTACAAGTTGCAAGTTTATCTCAATCCTGGAGCGAACGGTATATTGTGGATAACAGGGTAAATGATGACCGCGTGTTAATCGACGTACCTTACCGCGTGACCTTAGATATGAGCCCGGCTCTGCTACACGTGGCTGTAACCCAGCGCTGTGGGGGCAACAGCGAGGGTTGGTGGATCGCACAGAGATGGGGTGAGTCTCCCGTGGGCGTGAAGGAGGAGCCATACCCTGGCTCGCCACGAGAAGGCAGCGCAGCGAGTAGTTATCACTTGTTCCGTCTTTATCGGGCAGAATGTTTCACCTACGCGTGAGCGCCGTCTCTCCACGCGCTCCGGCTTCCTGCCGCATGTAAGCATCCATTAGTTGGCTGATAATGCCTTAATGTATAGAGAACCGCAGCGCTTGGGCAAATGTTGGCGCTGGCTTACCGTGTCGCTGCCTTCCCGCTCGTTTGTAGTTCTTCCTGGAGCCTATGAGTCATTCTCTTTTTCAAGACAATGAGGGACTAATGCGGGATAAGTCAAAGTCTGTGTATATAATGGAGCAAATTTTTTTTTTAAAGCACGCACTTCAAATCGCACAGCACCAAAGGCTCGTACGCATTATTTCCGAATTAGCTTCCACTCATCGATCGCTCTTGTGAAACTTCAGAGATCAGGCAGCAGCTTTCCCACCGGGATATCAGCAAGAAACTCGGGGCAATGCGCGGCACTCATAGCTGCAAGGCAGCACAGAAACAAAACTTCCTCACTGACGAAAGGGGTCGTGACAGTTCCTCTCCATAAACTGTTCTTCCGTGCCAGCAGTCAGTCTGGTTTTTTTTATATTTTAGCTGAGCGGAAACTTCAAGCTATATAGTTTTTTTTACATCAGTTGTCCATTGGGGAGGGGTAAGCAAGTTACAACATCTCAGGGAACCGGAGGCAATTTAATTAGTACAATGAACATAGGGAAACGGGGAAGAAACCGGATAACCCATCGAAAACTCACACACTGACAGAACGTGTAAACTCATCACAGAAAGGCACCCGAACCGGGAATCGAACCGCGGCCCTTTGTGCTGTGAAGCTGCAGCGCTCCGCGCCACCCAAGCAATAAACGTCAGACGAAGAACGTGTTACACGCTCGGAAAACGATCGCCCACAGAACGGGCACTCTGCTAGTGCGCGTAACGAAACACGAGGCGGTTTATCGGCGCGGGGCTCCCCGAGACCCCCGCGGGGCTCCCCGAGACCCCCGCGGGGCTCCCCGAGACCCCCGCGGGGCGCAGCCTCGCGTTCATCGTCTTGCACTGCCGCCAGCTGCAACTGCGGCTCAGTGCGATTATGTCACAGAGGGAAGACAACAGCCCCTAGTCACGGGGGTGGCTTTTATTTCATTTGTTTGTTCCCTTCGCGGCCCCCTCTCCTCCTCCTCCTCCTCCTCGCTTTCCTTGCTGCTCGTGACCGAGGGCGACATCAGATCCCACCTTGAGCTGCTCCGCGTGCGTGCAGACGCAAGCGATCTCACGCGGCGGAGGTTTCAACGAAATCCTCTCTCCTCTCTCTGCCCCTGCCTCCCCGCGGCCGTGCGCGCCGTTCATCCCAGTGATGTGCGACCTGGCCATTATGAGCCCGACTAACACACGGACTCTTGCGAAATAACAATGCTACGGGGGTCAATTAAATGGGGGAGTCACAGGACATGTGCGGGCGGCGCGGTGGCCCAGTGAGAAGCGCTGGCGCCTCCTCACAGCAAGAAGGTCCCGGGTTCGAATCTCTGCTCGGGTGCCTCTCTGTGTGAAGTTTGGATGTTTTCTGCCCCTGTCTGCGTGGGTTTTCATCGGGCACTCCGATTTCCCCCCACGGTCCAAAAAACATGCTGCTGCGTAGGTGAATTGGCTCGCAGACTAAATTGCCTGCAGTGCCCGGTGATGGACTGGCGTCCTATCGTGGGTATATCCCTGCCTTGCGCCCTGTGTCTGCCGGAATAGGCTCCGGCTCACCGCGATCCTGTACAGGATTAAGCGGTTTCTGACAATGACATGAGATGAGATGTACACCACCCTGTTGGTTTGTCACGGCTCGATGTATGATTGCTCTCGAGAAATGCTCTTTCGGGATAGACGTGTCGAGCGCTCCTCCTCCTTCGCGACGTTTCGCCTGCGACGTTTCGCCTCCGACGTGAGGCATCTTCAGCCATGCTGAATCTCAGACAAAAGAAGAGAAGCGTTCGACTGGGTTATCCCGAAAGAACAGCTTTCGTGAGCAATCATCTCTTAGCTATGTTGTATAATTTTACGTAGGCACTAGTGACGGTGTTTTACCCTTTACAGTGTTATGTACAAATATTAGTGTTTGTTCACTGGTTTCCAAACTTTGGGTGACATGCCCTTTAAACTTGATTGTGATCATCATCATCAGTGTCCGCTTAATCCTGCACAAGGGCTTGGGGAGCCGGAGCGCATCCCCGCCGACAGACGGCGTAAGGCGGGGCTATACCCAGGATGTGACGCTAATACATCACAGGCCACACTTTTTGGGGCAATTTACTGAGCAGGCCAATTAATCTAGGCAGCTGCGTGTTTTTGGACTGTGGGAAGAAACCGGAGTACTATCATTATTACTGCATTATTGGTATCATTAGTATCATGACTATATTATTGTTACCATTATTACAACGATTATTAAATCCCTCGTCTTCACGTCTATCGGTGTTCTGAGCCGAGTCCCTCGCCTGACGCCAGCACACATCCGAGCAGAGAGTCTGGCCCGCACCGTGGGAATGTGGAGTTCCCCCATCGCAGCCGCTCCGCCTCCCGAAGCAACGTCACGAAACACACGTGCACGAGGTCAATCGCGGGCAGAACACGCAAACTGCACACAGGAAGGTACCCGAGCAGGGAATCGAACCCGCAACGTTCTTGCCGTGAGACCGCAGCGCTACTCAGCGCTTTGCTCACCCTGCTGAAGCGGTCGGTTCGACCCGGGTGGGAATGGGGGCTGTGATCCGACCGTGCCGGTTAAGCAACGTCAATCACTTTCCCGTGTGGGTCTGTCGGTGGGTTAATGTGTGCATAAGCCTTGCTTTAGTCAATAGACACGAGTGTAGACAGGTGGAGATGTATCTGAGCCTAGCGTTAGTGAACAGACACGAGT